>CM063507.1:30719087-30781587 GCA_032207245.1 Pardosa pseudoannulata
CTATCTATCTATATATCTATATATCTATATATATAATATAAATATATCATTTTCGCAAGGATAAATAAAAACTTAATTTTAAATCTAAATTGATTTTTTTTAATCAACCTTCCCGTTCTGTGGTTCCGCATCGACTGATGTAAACGCTAGTTTTTATTTGTCCAATTATTTTCAGAATATGTAGCTGACAAGAACATTCGTTTCGTTTTAATGTATATACCATTATTTTTGTACAATGTTACACTAACCCGTACTAGTACGTAAACCTCGCTCAAATATCAACATCATCTTCCACTTTTTAATCACTTAGGACACTGTCGATTTCGGGTACTTCAGATCTCCGATATGTCCCTTAAGTACCGACCACATTTGTGATACCCGATAATTATACCTATCTCGAAATCAGAGAGCTCCGAACTGCGCGGCATCTTGCTTGCGACTAATGCCGATGCCATTTCCTACACGATATCGCCGAATGCTGGCCAATTAGAGCACTGATCGTCGGTACCGGAGTTCGGGAGTTCGAATCCCATAATGGCATAGATGATCGTAGCCGTTAGGAATCTGATTTAAGCAGTAGGTCCCGGTCTCATTAGCCCTCGTGTGCAAAAAAGTAGACCGTAGAGCTCCAAACTACTTCCTACACGATGTATACCGGAGGAGGGCGTGACGTACCTCAGGAATCTTCATTTGCATAGGTGTCCAGATACTTATTGGTAGATAGTGTACAAATATATACATATAACATAAAAAATATACATATATCATTTTCGCAAGAACAAATAAAAACTTATCGAGTGTACTATCGAAGTACATATTTAAGTAAGAAAAAAAATCTTAATTTAAAAGATTTCTGTCTGATTTTTAATTGAAATTTACATTTTAACTCACTTCTTTATGGCTTCAGCATTATCGGGACTCTAAAATACATACTGAAATGCCATTTGCATCTAATTTCTAAATGATATATTGAAGAACCTGCCTAAAAATCAAATAATATTCATTGCCTCACATTAATAATACGTAAACTGCACTTTAAGTATAGTACCTAATTAATAAATTTTTATTATAGATTTCTAATGTTTCGTTTGACATTCCAAGAGCTACCGATAATGCTAGCCATACGCAACCTGTAGTTTGAAACAATAATAATGACTCCTAAAGTGGTATTCGTGTGTACTATGATGTAAATATTTGTGTAAGAAAAAATTTTAATTTTAAAGATTTGTCTGATTTTTAAGTGAATATTACATTTTAACTTACTTTGTGGTTTCAGCATTATCGGGACTCTATAATACGGACTAAAATGACATTTGCATCTAATTTCTAAATGATAAATTGGAGAACCTGTCTAAAAAATAGATAGTTTTCATTCCCTCACATTAATAATGCGTCTACTGCACTTTAAGTATTGTATCCAGGCTTGCAACTGCTGAGGTACTTTGAGAAAGGTGAGAAAAGTGACAAAATACAGAATAAGTGACCAAAAAGTGACTAAACATTGAAAAAAAAAGCGATTTTTTTTTCTCCCTTTGATTACAGATGCTATTATTAAGATTTTTCTATTTATTTCAACTCTAAATCAAATGACTCATGCAAGACATGATTTTAGCGTCAAATACAAAAAAGGTTAAAAAATTTGTTTAACACAACTCAACATTGCTTTTCATTCAAGAA
This sequence comes from Pardosa pseudoannulata, assembly GCA_032207245.1. Lineage (NCBI taxonomy): Eukaryota > Metazoa > Arthropoda > Arachnida > Araneae > Lycosidae > Pardosa > Pardosa pseudoannulata. Next base: position 30,720,765 of record CM063507.1, read on the forward strand.
AATCTATAAATTAGATTTGAATACATACAATACATTAATTTTATAATCACAAATTTCTGCATATATTAATCATGTTTTGAAATATGTACATAGCTAAATTAGAGTATCTAAAAAAATTGTGAAGAAAAATAAATAGAGAAATGTGTGCTTTGACGTAAATTACTTTAATGTATTAAATGTACATTTCAGTACAAATGTAGATTTCAGGAACTTCTTTACGGCTTTTTAAAATCACTAAATTCTGGAAACCATATGACTAATTACATTTTAATATGAAAAATAAGATTAGAGCATCGCATTTTTTGGTCTTTTATCAAAATATTTTATTATTAATTCAGATTTTCTTTTTTCAACAACAGACTTTTGCTGTGATACACCATGAAAAAAGTGACTAAAAGTGATCATTTGTAAAAAAAGTGACTAAAGGTGAGAAAAGTGACGGAATTGCAAGCCTGATTGTATCTAATCAATAAAGTTTTAATCTCGATTTCTGATGCTTTGTTTGACATTCCAATAGCTATCGATAATTTTGAACATACCCAACGTATAGTTTCAAACGAAAGTCACGCGACTCCTAAAGTGGTATTCGTGTGTACTGATGTAAATATTTATGTAAGAAAAAAATCTTGATTTTAACGATTTTTGTCAGATTTTTAAGTGAATATTACATTTTAACTCACTTCTTTTGGGCCTCAGCAATTTCGGGACTCTATAATAGTACTGAGATGCCATTTGCATCTAATGTCTAAATGATATATTGAAGGACCTGCCTAAAAGTCAGATAATTCCAAATACTTCATGTCAATAACACGTCACCTGCACTGTAATCATAGTACCTAATCAATAAAATTATATCGTTTTCATGTGCTTTAGTCGACATTCCAATAGGCTTTTCGGCTAGCGAGAATTTTGAACGTTATTAGTGTCTAATTTGAGACATCAGCCACGATTTCTGTTTTCTATTGTGGTATTACTATCCACTGTGAAATAAATATTTTAAATCTAAATTGATTTTTATTTAATCACACTACCCGTTCTATTCTTCCGTATCGACTGATGTAAACACTAGTTCTTATTTGACCAAAGTTTTTCAGAATCTATGTAGTTGACAAGAACATATACTTTATCGTTTTCTTGTATATACCGTTATTTTTGTACTCACAAACAAACCATATTTAATTATCTTAACCAACTTTTCGTTTTTTTATATTGAAATGTATAAAGAAATACATAAATAGAAATATATAAATAGCATAAGATTTTTGCAAACAAAAAATGGTGGATTTTAGTGGATAAATTTATAATAGTATCGTAAATATAAAAAATGAAATAGAAATAGTAGTATATAGTTTTAATTTTCTTGAATTATGTTACATAAAAATTTTTACATTATAAAAAAATGAGAATTGGAATAAAAACTAATTTTTTTTTGTCTAAATTTTTCCAGAACAGTAGTAGACAAGAAAATTTGGCTTCGTTTTCCTTTATATACCGTTATTCGTTCACCCACAAACAATCCAAACTGTTACACTAACCCTTACGAGTACGTGCCCAGCGCTCAAGTATCAATCGTCAGAAAACGTACGTGTCCCGCATACAATGTGTTAAACACGTCAAAGTTGATTTAGTCATAAAAGTCAAAATGAGAAATCTGAGTAGTAAAATACTCGTGATTAGTATACTTCTTTTCCTCCGCACATGTAAAAAGGTGTAGGTTTAAATAAATATGTTTACGAAAATGATAAAATCCTTCTCCTAAAAATAGTCTAAATATTTAAAACGTTTCCTTCTCAGAAAAATTCAAATTTAATGTAAATAAATTTATGTAAAACGAGTTATTTTTTAAAATGAATTAAATGGTTTTTAATACGACATTGAAGTTATAAATATATTTCAGAGAAATGCAAAAACAAATTGCATTCTAATTATTTATTGTAAACAGTGAAAACCTGTTTACTTCCTGATTACAGATATATATTTGGCGTGTTTTGATTTGTTCAAATAATTCTAACATAGAATTTTGTTTATATTTTTGTGGTTTTAAACAGTGATGTAACATCAAAGGCACACAGACAAATTACATTATAAAAATCGATTTTTATTTGAGGTATTACTTAGAATTAAGTTTTGAAGATCTGCGTATTGTTTTGTATTTCAGAAATCTTCTAGAAAAATATCAAAATTTGAAAAATAGAAGTAAAATGCAATTTTGAGAGAGACAGACACACACATACACACACTGAGACAGAGAAAGAGAGAGTGACAGAGATTATATATATATATATATATATATATATATATATATATATATATATATATATATATATATATATATATATATATATATATATATATTCATTTTCCATATTTTGAAAACAGTAAAGCATCATGTACACGGTTTCCTTGTACGTCTATTTGATTACACAAGCACTTTGTTATTTTCATATATCATCAGCATAATTATTTGTTAACTAATAAAATTTTTATTGCAACAAAAAATATTCGATGATTAAATTTAAAATTATCACATTTGTACCTAATCTATTATTGAAGCCAATTATAAAAGAAAATTATTTTCGTAATATTTAAGTTCATTGATAAAACGTATGAAAATAATGCAGACGATATTTAAATAATTTAAAATAAGAAATGATTCAATGAAGTGGGTAAAAGTATGACGTCATAATGCTGGAAAAAATGTTTTGACAAACTTAATAGCCTGGTCTTAATCGGGGAAAGTAAGGCTTTAAATAATGGCCTAAACCCTCGAAAAGAGAAAGGGGTGGACCTCGAAAGTTTTAAAGACAGTAACTTTTCTGCGATATGAAGCATATTTATATAAATTTATTTTAGAATCGGATCGATAGTTTAGGAGAAGATAAATTTTACTCGCTTTGAATTTTGCTTAGCCTAACTCATCAAGAATCCAATATGGATGCCTCTATCCATTCCAGGTCCAACCTCTTCATACATTAGAGGACAGACGGACAGATAACTTAGACTATTATACAAGAGATAAAAATTCATTCTTTTAAGACCTTTCAGTTTTGGGTTAAGATTTCCCAAATGACGGTTTTGGGTGAAATATAACAAATTTATGGATGTTTTTGAAACACTTTAATGGTTTTAATAGAAAACAATGTATTGTGTATAAAATAGTTATAAAAGTTTGTTTTTGATGAACAAACCGGAAGTTTATTTAAATAACTGGAAGATAGACTAAATTTCATAATTAAACATGTTATTTAATAACACATACAAAAGCAAAATAAGGATGCAGTATTACTTTTTACTACGGAATATATTTTAGTTTTGTTTTCTGTGCCCTCTAAAGTCCTGGTTTGTGTTTTCAGTGTACCGTGGTTATTTAAATCAGTAAAGATGCTGAGTAAGAATTTTTGCTCTAAACTTGAAAAATGCACTCTTTACACTGACGTAAATACGGTGTATGCTTTTAATCTCACTAAAATAGCTGCATTTATCACTGTCGAAATAAATATACACTCAAAAATGTTTTGTGCGGTGGATAGGGATCGCATAAAATAACGCATAAAAAAATTGCACAAAACTTCACGACTAGCTATAAAATATAGTTTATAGTTTTCGGAACACAATTAAAAAAAGTTTTTATGCGGTGAATAGGGGCCGCATAAAAAAAGTCACTTTTAAAATAACTTAAAACCTTACGAAATAACTAGTACATACCTGGAATTTCGCCAAACGTTTTGGAATCTGATTTAAAAAATACACTTGCGAACATTTTTAAATATTTTATTTACATATTATGTAATTATTTTACACATACAAAGCTTTTCAAAACGTATAAACGTTATCTTTCGCTGTCTGACAATACTCGAACTTTCCTGTGATAAACTGGTTCAAAATCGCTTTCGTCACTTGATGATACTATCTCGCACTCGTTTAGAGTTGACTTTTTTTCAGGTACCATATAGTCAGTGATTAGTTTTTGCGACGACTGTTGTTTCACTAGACTCTTGTATATGTCCCGGTAGCCAGATATGCACGACTGAAGCTCCTTTTGGAATTTTGAAGTTCTTTCAGAATTGGCATCGATTGCAAGAAAATGACATTCTAATTTATGACAGAGTTGGAGTCCTGCATAGATTTTATCTGCTGTCATATGACGGGGTTCTTCTTGCCCATCAGTAACATCTGTTACGTAATTTATAATTTCATCTTCCCTTACGGTGTCATCCTGAATCATTTCGACAAGATCATTTTCACGAAAACTATTAAACCCATCTCCGCCGATATCATCATTGATAACTTTGATAACTTCGTCAATTATGTTCAATTTGATTGAAATTTGTATTTACCGCACAAAAAAATCGCACAAAAAGAGGTTTGAGTGTATATGACAGGCCACAAACTTGTGCTCTTAAAAGAGTTAGAATACGTTAAAAGAATAATAAAATTTTAAAAAGTACCATGATGCAATGAAATGTTACAAATTCTTTCAAGAAAGAATTTTCTAGAATTCTAGTTAAACCAGAATCATGCTAAATTTTTATTGTGCTATTTTTATTAAAAATGCTAACTTATGCTCTTTTTCTAATAACCATTTTTTCCCTTTCCATGCACTCAAACTTAAAATTACTTAAACATTTATTTTTCATTACTAAATTTATAAATATACTTGTGTTACACTTTACGTTAACCTATTTTTTCGTCATAGAAAATGGAATGCATAAATTTTAACCTAAACATTAATTTAATCCTAAAGCCATTAAAACTATAAAAATGAATTTTAATACACTGAAGTTCAGTGCAAGGTATGGTATTTAGAATTAATCTACTTCTACAGTTTAATAGAAAGTACTAAAAGTGTAGGTGCAGAAGAATTTTTAAAATCCGATATCTTATATATTCATGCTTACATATTTTTAAACAGTTATTTTCTTTTAGAGTATTAATACCTCAGATATTTTAGTGCAGTTTACGTGCATACACGCCGTGTAAAATATAGATTAGATATAACAATCCTAAATTTCAGAAACTTTTAGTCGCATGTTTTTTTTTCATAATATCAGTAAAGTCATATATAAATTTCTAAAATTGTTTAATTCTTTGGTCGAGTACTTATTCCACGTTCAAAGCATTCATTTTAATAAAATAAGTTATTTTTCCCAATGTATCGAGAACTACTCATTAGTGGAGCTCGATCTGCAGAAATGCCTCTGGGTGGTACTTTTGAAAAACACCACTCTTAACCCTTTGCACTCGAAAAGTGGGTTTCGCTCACCACATGATTTAATACCGCTACTCGAGAGGCGACTCTGGCTCACCACTTTGTTCGGAGCGAAAATTCGATGCGTTGTGTAAACCATTTGTTTCTTTATTTGGCGATTGATATCTTGTTTCTGATACTACTCTTATCGTCTTATCGTTCTTTTTGTCCTAAGAACTGCTTATGTGATCTTAAGGCCCCTTCACACTATGAACAACTGCCACCGTCTGGAGATGGTATGGCTCATCGTGGTCGATAGTGGCAGATGCTTTGGCGGACGATGGCTTCGAAAGCGGTTTTTCTCCAAAGATCAACGGCAGCCAGATGCACAACTAAATTGTGCAGTAGAACCTATGGATGAATCCACTCGCTCGGCTGATTTAATGGCCCAGTGTGAGGATGCAACCCGTAAACCATAGTTTAAAGTCACCATCAAGAAGATGTAAACAATTGGCCATAGTGTGGAGCTGCATTACAAAGACGACGTAATATCCTTGTCAAACTACGTTTGATTTTCTTATCTGAGATAAGTGCTGTACCATGAAGCTTACTGCATAATCGGCATCCATTCGAGCTTCACAGCCTTGGCCGAAGTAACACACAAACTGGAATTTAACCCTATTACCATGGAACATAGTAATGAAATAATCTCGAGTTTCGACTTCGAACTCCGAATTCCAAAACATTTGCCTAAACGAAAAGCTGCATAACTTTCTAACAGGGGTTAGAAAGGATTCCAAAGTCTTCTCTCAAAGCAATACAGACGTGCCAACATTCCGCCACTTGTCAGGAGCAACATTGTGGTTTGAAATTTTAGCATGCTAATTGCAGATTATATAAAAGTACATATCTTATTAATTTCTATATTAATATTAAATTTAAAATATTTACACAGTAGGAAACGCTCTCGATTGCAAAATGATAAAGTCGTCTGAGTTTAAAACATTACTAAATTTGTTTTTATTTATAAATTTTTATTTTGGAAGGAATTTTCTTTTTTAATTTTAATTAAAATACATTTCACACCAACAATTGTTAATTTATTTTTTATCAAATGACACATCTGTCATCGGTTTGCAGAGTAACGTTTCTTTTCCCCCTCTTGTGTTCAGAAACGGGGTAAACAGATTTCTTGACACTACAATCCAAAAATTCGGGTCCCCCTTTTAGTTTTGACACTTTGATCGTTATTCGCTAACTTCCAAACATCTGTAACGCCAATAAATAGCCTAAAACTTTTTTTTTTTGGGGGGGGGGATCTCACAGAAAGAAAAAAAATAGAAAAACAAAGATGTTACCAAAACAAATGTGTGCAATCCGTTCCGCTGTTACATAGCTCCGTAAACGTTGAGAAATAAAAAACAAATAAAAGGAGTGAATGGCCCAAAGAAAAAAGGAATAAAAGGAGGGAATATGCGAAAAAAAGGAGGAATGCAGTAAAATAAGGAAAAAAGGAGAGATTTCTAAAAAAAAGGAAAAAGAGGAAAAAAAGGAGCGCTGCGGTGTCTGCCTTTAAACTAGCGATCCAATTCTAAAATCGGTATACATTTGCTTCATATAACAGCAAAAGATATATCGTCTTTAAAACGTTCGAAATCTCCCCTTCTCCCCCTTTCAAACGTTTAATGCCATGTTTTCAAGCCCTATTTTTTACGGTTAAGAGTAGACGATTAAATTTATCACATAATAGGTAAAAAAAATAGCATTTTTTCCGAGCATTATATCGCCATTCCTTTAATCATCTCATTTAATCATTTATACTAAATTATTTAAATATAGTCTGCATTACTTTCATACTGAATTCAGATGTTATGCAAATAATTTTCTTTTATATTTGGCTTAAATAATAGATTAGGTAAATGTGATATTTTGTTTAATCATCGATTATTTTTTGTTGCAATGAAAATTTTATCAGGGGCATTAACAACATATTCTATCGACCTCCAGGATGTCGTGTAAATGATAGCATCATTCCTTTACTTTCATTAATTACTGCGGAAAAAAATTAGGAAGAACTTTAAGATAATTTCGACGTAGCTAAGAAAACTTTGAATTATCTTTTTAAATGAATTGAACATGATTCTACACTGCATTCACATAACTAGGAGGCTTTAGAGGAGTATGAAGATTAAGAAATTACGGAGAGTGTATCCGATAATTCTGTTTCAAAAACAAACCATTTTTTTACCTGCTTCATAAAGTACTTTATATTTCTGAAAAATTAAACATTTCACCGATTCCGTCATATGACGGGGTATATACTAGTTATTTAAAAAGTTGGTGTATCACCAACTGAAAACTAGAAGATATCTAGTCGGGTGGAATGAAAAAAAACTCAAAAGGTGCCAACGTCCTTCAAGGACTGTAAGCATGGGGGACTTTAAAATTGCACAGTTAACTGGATAAAATGGGAATTTTATCCTTACCTTTTAGTTTATATAATATCCAAGTTTGAATACATTTTTTAAACAATAAGTATGTAGCAATGCAGAAAAAATTCTTACTAAATCCTTTGTTTTAAAAATACAAAATTTTTCGCATTGTTCAAAATTGCAATTATTACATTTTATTTGACCCAGCCCCCTTAGTGGGATTGGGAATGAAACGCAAATCGGAGGCACACCTAAAGATATTGCCACATTTCAAACGGAATCTGCCGAGCTCCATGGTACAATTGTTAAAGTCGTGGGCTGCCAACCGAAATGTCTGCGGTTCGATCCTGAGTCAGGACAAATTTATTTCCGTAATTTTATATTCGCTTTGTTAAGGAGTCAAGGAGACTTCTAAAATGTGCAACCATTAAAATAAATCTAGCACATTCTGTTACCATATAAAAGCCTGTGTTAAAACTGCGAGCGGCAGTTCTTCGAGTACGAGGTAGGTAGCTTGGCATTTAATAAACTGTGTTATTTCTTGATTCCTCATTGTGTGCAACCAGTACTTGCATCCACGTGACAATATTTACTTGCTCAGATGCATGAACTAATCACCTGCATATGTTTGTTTTAGATAGCCTCTTTTGAGATTGTTTGTAGAAACGTGCCGAATTAGACCAGTAAAAATTAACGAATTGGCGATTTTTTTTCGTAACTCAGAATTTCCCCATAGCTGGTAAATGAGTAGTAGTAAAAAAGAATTTGGTCTGATGGTTAAATTTTTTGCTGTGAGGCAGGGAAGTTTAATATTCTTGAGAAAAATGTCACTTATCTATACTGCTAAGGAGTTAAGACTATTTAATTGAGAGTGATTAATTTACGATGAAAGTTACTCGACAATGTCAAATAATCAATTTTAAAACATAGCAAAAAATTAATGTGCATGCAATTCTACAATATTTGCACATAAGAGCGAAATTTAAAAATTATGCAAGAAAACAATTAACATATTTGTAGAAAAAATCAGGTAATTTATTCTTACTGATATCTGTGCAAGAAATACTAATTCAAAAACAATACTTTACATATGTCAAAGAGATAGCCCTAACATTTAACACATTGTGTGCGGGTACATTTCGCAGCGGATTTGTACCGGGAGCGGGTATTTTTGTGCGTAAATTTAGTTCAGTTAAATCTCAATAGATCGAAAATTATTTAATTTTTTAACTAACTTTTCGTATTTTATATCGAAATATATAATATATAATATATATTATATAAATACAAATATATATATAATACATAAATATACATATATAAATTTCGAAAGGATAAATAAAATGTTAAATTTAATTAAATCTAAGTTGATTTTTTTAATCAACCTTTCCGTTCTGTGGTTCCGCATGGACTGATGTAAAAACTAGTTTTTTCGTCTTAATTTTTCCAGAATCTATGTAGTAGACAACATTTGGCTTCGTTTTTCTGTATATAAAGTTATTTTTGTACCCACAAACAAACCATGTACTAACCACGTTACTTAACCACGTACTAGTACGTGATCCGCGCTCAAGTATCAATCGTCAGAAAACTTGGTGCATGTCCTGCATACAATATGTTAATGAGAGTGTAGTAAAATAGCACATTCTTTGGAATAGCATTGCAACTCTTGTAATATGAAGCAGTAATTGGAAACAAATACAGATATCATCTCCAAGATTAATAAAACTATATATAAAACCTATATTATTTTTATAAGAGATTTTCATCACAGAAGTAACAATATTTCATAGTTTTCGTAGTAAGAAATTACTTTTCATTTATAAAGCTGCAAGTTTCCAAAAAATGGTTTTATGATTAAACCGAGTTTTTTGCACTCACAATATTATGTTAAGTGTTATACATTACGTTTCATTATAAAGAAACGTAATTTATTTTACCACTATCCCTGTATAAAGACACTTAAAAACAGTTTCTCCGAAAAAGCATTTATTTTCTCTTGTAGATAATTTTTATAAAATACTTATTGCAGATCTTAAGTTCTATAACTTTAAGTTTTAATGATGAAATCAAATCAATTTTTAAAATAAAAACTTTACTATTTAACTATTTGTTTAACTGGGAAGTTAGACTAAATGAATCTGTTATTTCAACCAACTTCCGGTTTGTTCATCAATAAAACTTTCATAACTATTTCACAGACAGAAAAGAAAACATTTTCGGGAATCTAATATGTCTTTCAAAAACATCAATAGACTTGTTTTATACCAAAAACCATAGTTCAAACCCAGTTGGATAGTTTAAAATCTAAACTCTTAGCTTTTTCCAGAATAAAATTGTTATATTAAAGATTGACACAATAGGACATAAACGTATGGAGTACAAGCCAAATATTTATGCCTGTTTAATTTAAGGTTTAATATTAGAGTTATTAAAATAAGGGTTTTTCATGTTGAATGGGACAAAAAGAAAACATGATTGTGAACGTTGTAATTAATATATTTAGAAAATTCAAATTTACCTCCAAACAATACATTTATTGAAGTTTCTACAGGTGTTCAATATGTGCCCCTCTGGTGACACGACAAATGTCTACACGGTAATCAAGCTTCTGCCACACTCGTGATAGCATATCCCTGTGATGGAGTTCTTGCATAAGTAGCTGGAATATTGGAACTGCTTCTCCCACCTGCTTATGTTATGCCGATGCGGTGGTTCTTTACAAAATTTCGTGCGAAAATGTCTTTGCACAACAGTTACCGAGGAGGTTTGGGCATATTCGAAAACGCAGTACGCTTTCTCCTGCATGGACGACATTTTGTTTAACAGCGCCTCTAGCTGCGAGTTCGTCATCTGATAATTTTCCCCTGTTGCCAAATAAAACTTATGTAATTGTAGTTGCAGAATAAATTTGTTTCGGCTGAATAAATCCACTACGGAAGTCACACTACGCTATTCTTTTTGTCCCATTCAATATGAAACACCCTGTACTTATCAAGTAAAATTCACAAGATGTTATTTTTCCTTTATTTTTTGGTTTGGTCAGTAGTTCTACAGACTATTGTTAAGCTACAAAGGAGCTAATGAGACCATTAGCTACTGCCAAATGGCTACGTACATCCATGGCTTCAGCGGTATTCGAACCTGTGAACGCCGGTACTAAAAAGCAGTATATTACCAATTCGACCATCATTTAGCTCCTAGTATTTCTAAGTTTATTTTGAAATTACAATTATAAATCCTCAGATTCAGAACTATTTCAAAAGATTAATTCTAAATGTAATATTTACACGTGGATCAAAACATTCTGTGTCATAACAGTGAAATTATAAGTTCTGGACGATCTACATTTCTGATAATTTTGATTTAAAATTATCAGAAGTGTAGAGCAATGCAATTTAAAATATTTAATTTTTCGCTTTTTTTTTCAAAAGTCGTCTTTCTTCAATAGTAAACATTTTATTACGTCATTAACAAGCTTATAAAAACTCATTTCATTTAAATTTAATCATCGTACAAATCAAATCTCAAAACACAATAGTCTCAAAACAATCATGTGAAAACACAATAAAAACAAAAAATAGCAATATCTTCTTAACCTGAGCTATAAAATATTAATTTATTTTATTTCAAATTACAGCAGCATTTGTAGAGAAAAAATATGTACTAACATTTAAGCAGACTGCATTGCGTTACCAGAGTAAATTACAAAATTGCTTAAAATATTAAATATGAAAAAATTTAGAAAGTTTAACTTTTTTTACAGGAACATGCTACAAAATGTTTTAAAAATGTTAAAACTAATAAAATCAAAATATACATACCTTAAGAGAAATAAGCTTCTGGAAACTAACTTGCTGTACCACGGTATCCATTTTAAAGTTCTTAATTACTGAAAACCAGTTTCAATTCTTGACTTTGATACCAGTCACATAAAAATGTTAGTCGTTTGTATGAGAAATAGCCAATAATAATGCAATCATCTAAAGCTAAAGTCTTGCATCTTGTCCTCTTGTACACATATCCACACAAGTTAGAACATGGAAAGAAAAAAATATGGATTAGTTTATGAAATATATATATAGATATATGATAAAATTCCATTTACTGCTTAAAAACTTGACAAAACCACTCCATCTATCCTACACAATATGCATTTTTATATATTCTGTTGTAACTACAGATAAAGCATTTTTAATTATTCAAAGTATTTAACTATTACAAATTGGCAATAAACTGAAATAATTTGCAAAGAATTGGTTCTTAAGCGGTTCATATATTTTACAGAGTGTTTACTATTTGCAAGGTTAAACTAAAGTATATAGACAAACTAAAATATTTAGAATTTACAAACCATACTTACACATGGGTAAACATTTCGCATGTATAAAATATAGGTGTGAACAACTAAACCATTTCTAATATAAATATTTCAAACATTCTTAGGCTATTCATTAAAATTATGCTTTCACACTATACTAATTAGTAAAAGCAGAATTAGTTTTAATACATATCAGTAATTTTTATTAAAAAAAAATTAATACGTATAAAATATAAATCTAACGGATTTTATATTCTATAACCATAGAAAAATAGTTTTCTTTATAAAATAAGATTGAGAGATTATTTAAACTTCACTGACAAATATTAAAGGCATTTCTTAACACTTCTCGTGGCGGCAACGTATTTTTACGATTTTTGCAGTCTCACTGGTGCACGGGTTACGTAAAAATACTATTTAGTAGATTTGTGGTGGATACCCGCTAACCACCACAAATCTAAATACGTATAATTATATGTATGCATGACATATGCGTGTTGTTTGCGTTGCTATGCAACGTTTAGCATTTTTTCTTTCCGCAAGTTATGATTGTCGAGTTACTCGGTCAATTTTGCGTTATTTCGTCTTCAATCGAATTCCTAGCTCCAGAGCGTACAAGTCGTGTTTTGTCAATTTGGTTTTTTATTGTTGAATACAAAATTGATAAAATGAGCCGTTGTGACAAAGATAGTGATAAAGAAATATGCGCTGACATATTATCGGACTTTAATTTTAAAAATCGTTTATTTTTGTGATTTCGTAAAAATATTGTTTGTTTTTTGTTAAATAATCATACAGTATATATTAAAGTGTAAAATAAAAAAGTTTCGTTCATAAAAAAGTTTTTGATTTACTGCGATGTTTCTGAATAACTTAACTTTCTCGTGATTCATGAAAAATCGCCCTCTGCACGCGTAAGTTGGCGGTGAAATATACCAGCATGCCAAGTGTTAAACTACTGAATTACCAATAAACCCGTAGAATATAAGAATGGTTAGGTGATTGACACAGTTTTTACCCATTTTTGTGGATTGTAATGTAATATTAAAATATATTCTATTTGTAGCTGTAGTAGTTTAAAAGATTTGAATTATTTTTCTCGTTTGTGTAAAATAAATTAATTTTAAACAGTGTTGGTTATTAGTGCATAACTATCTATTATAATTCAATATTGATTGCGAAATTGTAATGTGAACAAAATTATTCCATTTTGGATTTGTACCCAGATCACGGACGTCGAATACAGTAGAACCGATTTAGCGATGGAAGCTAGAATATTTGGTTGGATATGTGTTAAGAAAACAGAACAGAAGTCTCTTAACGAGCAAGACCTGGTTTTAGCTAACAGTATCTTTCTGCCTTGCATTCTTTTTCCTCATCTTTCTAGTCTTATTTTTTTTTCTTCGCGGTTTAATACTTTTGTAGGAAAAATTCCTCCAGCATTCCAATGTCAATAGGGAGGGTTCATAAATCTGGTGCAATTGAATTTTTGCCACGAAATTCTACATTTGTTATCCAGCCTATGGACCAAGGAGTCGTAAGAAGTTTCAAGTATCATTTCCCAAGCAACTGATTGAGGATTCTGGACTGAAGAGATAGAAGTGGAACAGCATCAAATACCAATGTCGACGTACTGGAAGCGATACGTTTGATGAACGATGCATGGGAAAATATCACATCAACATGCATCATCAAGTGTTTCCATTAGGCTGGATTGGAGAGTCGTCAAGACGGTCAATCCACTGAGGAAGAAGAGGTCGACAATTTCATGCAAACTGCAAGTTTGGAAATGACCAAAGAATTTCAAAACTATGTATCCACTGATGACCTCAGATGTACCGACCACCAAAGATTTTTCTTTCCGTTTATTGTTTCTTTCCTTTAAGACTGTAGCGCAACTAGAAATTTTTTGATGACGGGAGGGAGGAAGGTTAATTGTCATTAAATAGAGAAAAGTAAATGTAATTAAAATAAGTATTAATTAAATTTTAAATAAACTCAATCATTTGATCTCCCAAGCCTCCCTCCTTCTGGTTGTACGCCTGCCTTAAGGTCCCATTTATTATGCGCACTCGGATTTAACAAGTAAACGATACGGTCCCTTTGTACTCGTTATAAACGAGTTCGAATGTGTATATATATTTAACATCTGAATCAGCAAAACTTATAACAGGTGTTGAAAAGAGGACAATTAACAAATGTTGCATAATTTATAAAAATTTCAGTTTTTAGTAAATGCTTAATATTTAACTGTTTAAAAGTGCGTTTCATTAATTTAATTTGATGTCTTATCTTCAAAGATTTTTGTAGGCCCCTTCCATAAAGTATATAGTAAAAAAAACTTATTCCCGGAATACTAGTAATACAATTGCTTTCCGGTTGGTTGAAATTCAATGTGTATATTAAGCAGAAGTGACAATTCTTTAATATCACTGCAACTGTCCTTATAAATTAAAACTGAAGTCAAAATATTATAAAGCTTGAAGACAAATTAGCAACATTGCTGTAGCCAAATAAGTTTTCAATATAAAAATAAATTTAGCCGTAAAAATATGGCAATAAGTAAATACTATTAATAGTTTTGCACTACTGATGACTACATTTAATAAAACAGCAATGCAACTGTCTTTTCAGTGTACAGAATTACGATTCTAAGACAAACTTTGGAATCCAATTTTACTTTTGTAAGTTGAATCGAAACAATTTCAAATGTATTGCTACTGGAAAAATCTAATTTGAAGTAAATACAACTGGCATTGAGAATAAGTCAGACATCTTACATTTAATAATTGTGTGCATTGACATGAGAGTACTTTTGAAGTAGACCGTTAAACTGTCTTACATTACATATTAAACAGTATTGACAGAAAATGTTCTTTACTGTATGTTTTAAGGTATACGTTACAATTACTGTAGATCATACATTTAAATTCTATATGTACATTAAGCAGAAGTGTCAATTGTTTAATATCACTACAACTGTCCTTATAAAATAAAACTTAAGTCAAAATATTATAAAGTTTGAAGAAAAATTAGCAACATTGCTGTAATCAAATGTTTTCAATATAGAAATAAATTTAGCAGTAAAAACATAGCAATAAGTAAATACTATTAATTTTGCACTACATTTTTTAATAAAACAGCATTGCAACTGTCTTTTCAGTGTACAGAATTACAATTCTAAAGACAAATTTTTAAATACAATTTTACTTTTGTAAGTTAAATAGAAAAAAATTAAAATGTATTACTATTGGAAAAAACTAATTTTCAGTAAATACAACTTGCACTGTGAATAAATCAGACATCTTACATTTAAAAATTGTGTGCATTAACATGAGTGCTTTTCTGAAACAGACTCTGAAGCTGTCTTACATTATTATTAAGCAGTATTAACATAAAATGTACTTTACTATATGCTTTAAGGTATAGGTTACAATTACTATAGATCATACATTTAAATCCAATATGCACATTAAGCAGAAGTGTTAATTCTTTAGTATCACTGCAACTATCTTTATAAAATAAAACTCAAGTCAAAATATTATAAAGTTCGAAGAAAAATTAGCAGCAGAGCTGTAGTCAAATAAGTTTTCAATATAGAAATAAATTTTACCGTAAAAACATAAGTAAATACTATTAATAATTTTGCACTACAGATGACTACATGTTTTAATAAAACAGCATTGCAATCTATGGATGTTCTTAAAATTGCAAAATAAGTTGATAAAATTGCAAGATAAGTTGCTAAATAAAACAGGATTGTAGTAAACACAGCATTTTACATAGGAATCTCACTTCGATAGGAAATCTTAGCACAAACAAATGATCTTTAAATGGCGGGAAAGTAGTTGCAACTGCAAATATGTCGAAGAGACACACCTAACATTTAATGAGTGTGCTGTATTAAAAATTGCACATTTGCTTTCGAATAATCTGGCATTGCAACTACTTTTTAATAAAAACTAAACAATATGGAAAAATTATAAAAACAGTACTGAGTTTTTTTTTAAATGGCATTAGGTAAAGTAGATACAAGAGATCATATAGTGACTAAGCAAACATTTTAATTATCCTTAAGGCAAGTTGCATTGCAATTACATCAAAATGACTGCCCTAACAATGTAAGTACACCACATGTAAGTGCACAGTTTGTTTTGGAATATCCTGGCACTGCAACTGCCTTTAAACATACAGGTAATAATAAAAATAAACTATTTTACCAAATTCACTGGCCTTACATAAAACCTCTATCTCAATCTTTGCTCTGGACGTGCTTTAAAATTGTCGGCAAGACAAATTGCAAAGCGGATATGTGAAAACACCAATCCTAACATTTAATGTGAACGTGCACTAACCATCAGTGCACAATAATTTTGAATAATCTGGCTTTGAAACTGTCTTTGAATATAAAATAACACATGAACAGCATTGTAGTAAATAGCATTTTATATGCGAGACTCAACTTTATAGGAAATAAACACTATTAATGACCTATAAATGTCGAGAATGTAGTTGCAACTGCGAATATGTCAAAGTGACAAACCTAACATTTAATGAGTGTGCTGTATTAAAAACTGCACGTTTACTTTGGAATAATCTGACATTGCAACTACTTTTTAATAAGCACGAAACAATATGAAAAAATTATAAAAACAGTACAGATTATTTTAGATGACATTTTGTAAAGTAGTTATAAGATATACTGACTAAACATCAACTTTTTATCTTTAAGACAAGTTGCACTGCAGTTATGTCAAAATGACAGCCCTAACATTTAATGGGAAAGTGCATTACATACTAAGGCACATATTGTTTTGGAATAACCTGGCACTGCAACTGCCTTTAAACAAAAGATATAAAAAATAAAATATTGTATGAAATCAATGGCATTAAATAAAACAGTTATCTTTAGTAAATCTCTAATATAGATGTGCTTAAAATTGTTGACAAGTTGCAAAGAGGATATGTCAAAACTTCAATCCTAACATTTAATGTGCAAAAACATCAATAGTCTAAAATTTAATGTTCATGTGCAGTAACCATGACACAATTTGAATATAATGGCTTTGAAACTGTCATTGAATATAAAAATAACACATGACATTGTAGTAAATAGTATTTTAAATATCTGGCATTGCAAACTGCCTTTTCATAAATACGAACAAATATGAAATTATAAATAGTACGAAAAATGACATTGGTAAAGTAGAACAAATAGCGAAAACAGTTTTTTTTTAAATTACTGATAAGAAGTTGCACTGCAAATATGTCAAACTGACATCCCTGACACTTAATGAGTTTGCGCTAAGTAGTGCACATTTTGGAATAATCTGGCATTGCAACTGCCTTTCATAAATACGAAACAGAAATATTAAATTATAAAAACAATATGAGTATTTTAAATGATATTTGGTAAAGGAGATTCAAAAGATCATAGCGACTAGACAATTTTTAGTAACTGCTAAGACAAGTTGCACTGCAATTACGTCAAAAGAACGGCCCTAACAATTAATGTAAGTACACTACATGTAAGTGCACTTATTGTTTTGGAATAATCTGGCACTGCAACTGCCTTTAAAGATAAAGGAAATAAAAATAAAATATTGTACAAATTCAATGGCATTACATAAAACATCTATCTATTAAATCTCTGGTATGGATGCTTAAAATTGTTGACAAGGCAATAAGTTGTTAAAACATAAAATTGCAAGATAACCATGAATGCAGAATAATTTGAATAGTCTGGCTTTGAAACTGTCTTTCAATATAAAACACATAAACATGATAGTAATTGTATTTTATATAGGAATCAAATTTATATAGGAAATCTTAGCACAAACGAATGATCTTTAAATGGCGGGAAAGTAGTTGCAACTGCAAATATGTCGAAGAGACACACCTAACATTTAATGAGTGTGCTGTATTAAAAATTGCACATTTGCTTTCGAATAATCTGGCATTGCAACTACTTTTTAATAAGCCCGAATCAACATGGAAAAACTATAAAAACAGGACCGATTATTTTAAATGACATTTGGTACAGTAGATACAGGAGATCATATAGCGACTAAACAGTTTTTGTTTTAATTACTGCTAAGAGATGTTGCACTGCAAATATGTCAAACTGACATCCTTGACACTTAATGAGTGTGCGCTAAGTAGTGCACAATTTTGGAATAATCTGGCATTGCAACTGTCTATTAGTGTACAACAATAACAAAACAGATGTAAACATGATTCTTCATTATCATTGTTAACAGAAATATTACTATTGGAAGTTACATTTAGACTATTATGTTTTAATTTTCGAAAAGACAAGATACATTGCATTTGTCGTGAAAGGTTTTAAGTTTTAATGTGTATGAGTTTCGCATATGCGTACATTCCTTTAAAAAATAAATCGTAAATTACGACTGTCTTTCAAAGTATGAAACATTCCTCAAATAGAAGAAATACAGTATTAGAGTTATAAAAGAGATCAAAAAATTACATTAGGACATATCGTCACTATAAATTTACTTTAAAATGACAAACTGACTTCAGAGATAATGTGAAAATAAAACTAAAATTTAATGACAGTGTGCATAAAACATGAGTGCACAGTTGACAATAACCTTGCCCTATAAATAAGATATCAAAATTTAATGGGTATTTATAACTGAACATCTTCAATGGAATACGAAAATATTTCTAAAGAAGATCCTATATCGATTTCGATATTCTTTTAGAAGAAAAACAAGTTGCAATGCGAATATGCCAAACAGACATCCTTGACAATTAGTGTGCCCTATAAATAAGATATCAAAATTTAATTTGGAATTTAATCTGAACAACTGTCTTTCAATATAAACAGAGAGTCAATATACATGCAACAATTGACATTTTCAATAAATTAAGTGAAAATTGCTACAGAAGGTCTTAACTTTACAGATACTAATTACTAGAAGAAATCAAGTTGCACTGCGAATATGTCAAACAGACATCCTTGACAATTAGTGTGTGTGCACTGAAAATAGTGCACATTTAATTTGGAATAATCTGGCATTGCAACTGTCTTTCAATATAAACAGAGAGTCAATATACATGCAACAATTGACATTTTCAATAAATTAAGTGAAAATTGCTACAGAAGGTCATACTTTTATAGATATTAATTACTAGAAGAAATCAAGTTGCACTGCGAATATGTCAAACAGACATCCCTGACATTTAGTGAGAGTGCACTAAAAATAGTGCTAATTTAATTTGGAATAATCTGGCATTGCAACTGTCTTTCAATATAAACAGAAAGCCAATATTTATAGATGTAACAATTGACATTTTCAATAAATTACGTGAAAATTGCTACAGAAGGTCATACTTTTATAGATATTAATTACTAGAAGGAAACAAGTTGCACTGCTAATATGTCAGACATTCATGACATTTAGTGAGTGTTCACTGAAAATAGTGCGCATTTAATTTGGAATAATCTGGCATTGCAACTTTCTTTCAATATAAAAAGAAAGTCAATATAAATGAAGCGATTGACATTTTCAATAAATTACGTGAAAATTGCTACAGAAGGTCATACTTTTATAGATATTACTAGAAGAAATGTTGCACTGCTAATATGTCAAACAGATATCCCTGACATTTAGTGAGTGTGCACTAAGAATAGTGCGCATTTAATTTGGAATAATCTGGCATTGCAACTTTCTTTCAATATAAAAATAAAGTCAATATAAATGAAGCGATTGACATTTTCAATAAATTACGTGAAAATTGCTACAGAAGGTCATACTTTTATAGATATTAATTACTAGAAGAAAAGTTGCACTGCGAATATGTCAAACAGACATCCCTGACATTTACTGAGTGTGCACTAAGAATAGTGCGCATTTAATTTGGAATAATCTGGCATTGCAACTGTCTTTAAGAGGAAGTCAATATTTATAGATGCAACTATTCGCATTTTCGATAGAATATGTGAAAATTGCTACAGAATTTCATACCATTGTAGATATTAATTACTAGAAGAAAATAAGTTGCACTGCAAATATGTCAAACAGACATCCCTGACATTTAATGGGTGCATAAAAAATAGTGCGCATTTAATTTGGAATAATCTGGCATTGCAACTGTATTTATAAAAATAGCAAGTCAATAAAAATAGATTGCATTTTCAATAAATTTTGAAAATTGCTAAGGAAAGGTCATATGGACTTTATATTAATTACTAGAGACAAAAGACAGTGCGTATGTCCTGATATATGAATATTCAATAAGTATGAGAACAGTTTATTTGTAATATAGCATTCCATCTGGCTTTCAAATATATAAAATTGTAAAGAGAATATTTATGAATAAAGTATTGCACATTTTCGATACGACAATTTGTATAGACAGAATTTCGACTATGTAGATTTAATTACTAGAAAATTGCACTGCAATATCAATAAGACAACCCTAACATTTAATATGCGTGCATTAAACAGGTACACATTTCTTTTGGAATAATTTTGTATAGCAACCATTTTTCAATAATATAAAATAATATAAAATATTTCAGTACAGTATTACGAGTTTCCAAATAAACTACTAAATTGCTGTGGGATAACATAGTCTAACATCAGATGAGTTTTGAATTGCTAGAAATAAGTCGCACTGCTGATATATAACAAACACAATCCTAAATATTAACGTGTGTGTAGTAAATTGAAATGAACATTTGTTTTAGAATAATCTGTCATTGATATTTCAATATGAAACAATTGAGAAAAATTTATGACTACAGTATTGTGCAGGCTAACAGCATTACATAAATATGCTATATTAGTTCATATTAAAAGCTTTAAATACAATGAAAGATTTACATTAGTATCTCGTTCAATTCCTCCAGGAAATTATATCAAATATATATGGGATTTAACTTTGTTGTAAGTTGTATGAAGAGTATTTCAAAACGAATATCATTTAATGTGAGTGCAGTAAACAGTTGCAGTGATTTTGAATTTTTAAGAAATTTAAAATAGCAGAAATGAATCAAAAATTTCGAAATAGTAGGTGGTACAAATGCGAAAGGAAAATTTTACTATTTAAAATTATATATATATTTATTATTAGCTATTAAATTTATATAGATGTACTGGAAAGAAATTTCATTAACGGTCATTTCCAACTGATTATACTAATTAATGTGCTGTCATAGTAGAAAAGAGTTTTTAGATTCTTTTCGTTTGATTTAGTTCATTTTAGATATGAAAGATCAAATATGAACATAAAATTTTAAAAATTAGAAAATCTTGTTTAGTAACATTAATAAATTATAAATTTAAAGTGTATTAATAATATATTAAGATTTATCAATGAAGATAAGAAATGTTCACATGCAACTGCTGATTCATTTTTTGTAATTATTAGAAAAATATATGATTTGTGGTAACTTTGTGTAAGAAGTATTTCAAAACGAATATCATTTCAGCCGGTAAACTTGTACGATTTTTACGTTTAAGAATAAAAAATTAAATATGTTCGTTACGTATTTTTACAACAATATAAAATTTTAATTACCTGTCTTAAATTAAAAAAAATTATACATGTTCTCGATTTATAGTAATTTTAATTATAAATAAGATGCAATGTTTTATTAAAGTTTTTTTTAAATGAAAATATCTTTTCGTGGATATTTTTCAGAGCCGCACTTAAGGAGAAAGAGATATATGAGGCTCATTCTGGAGTTTGCGAACTTTTAGTCTACTAATAAGATACTGCTAAAGTAAATTTCGAACATAAATATCCAAACTGTTTCGATCACGAATGGTACCGAATATCAATGTCTTTACCATTACTTCTACTGGTCATAGTTCTGCTGGTTAGTTGGTTGGTTGGTTTAAGTTTAATGGTGCAAAGTCTTTTCTAGGGCACAAGCGCAAATCACTAGGTTGCATAAACCTACGTTTCACTAAGTGGTCAATGTTCGGCAATTAGAACCATTTAAAAAAATTTTAGAACTTTAAAAAAAGAATTTTAAAATTGCTATTAATATTTGGGAAGACAGAACTCCGATGTTTCTATATGAAATAAAATATCAACTGTGCCTAACTTTAAATTTTCAACAAAAAACATTTAACTTAGTGTCTCGGATTAGTAAAAGAATTTTGACATTACTGAGAATGTTAATAAAATTACAATGTTTTTATTAATCCAAAATGTTTTTTTCATTACAGTTTTTTAAAATTATGCCATTTGTGATTTATTAAAAAATTTAATATTCTCAGCGCAAAAACTCTAGGGAGCCGCACGGTTGCAACCTCCGTACCAGATTACGGGCCATTGCGAAGCATAGTTCTTAGAGTCAACCTTACGACCCCATGTTTAGTACTGCATGCTTCGATCTATTTACCCACTGAATGAAAGGCTGTGTCAACCTTGCTAGTATCGAACCTCGGACCTGTGTTCGTGTTAGTGCGAGTTGGTTAAATGTTTAATTAAAGTCTTTAATTAAAAAAAGCACTAGGTTTTTCTAAAATATTTACTAATAATGGTCAATGTTCCTACATTAAACATTATGCATGTAAAATAAGCATACTTTTACAAGATTTTTAAAACATTAATTTTTAAAATTAGAAAGAATATTAAATAAAGAACATTAAATATTTCATGAAATAAAATATCAACTGTGCCTATTTTTAAATAAGCATAACTATCATATATTTAACATTTGCGGAACTTAGTTTTTGACAAAATATCTGAAACAAATAGTATACAACAACTTACATAAAGGGTGTTAATAACATAAATACAGATAAATTTCTACCGATGCAAAACATCAAAATCGACAGCTGCTGTTGTTTTTTTAAAATGATTGCGTAAAATAAATGTGAAGTTTAAAACAATAATATAATTTAAAAGCGCAATTTAGTTCAGTTAAACCTGACTACAAACCCATGTTTTTCGAAGTGTTTCGGTTAGGTATTCAACCTTACGCGGACGTTTGAGTACCCAAGCATGCTTGATTTCTAAAAATATAATGAAAGCTGGTCAACCGGTGTGTCTTAGTAGAAAGAACTGCTGATTAAAATACTGCTGTTTAAAAAAGTTAAATTTCAAAATATCGAAAAAATTATAGTTTTTTAGAATTATTAAAATATTTTAGTGATTAATACATATATCATTATATAAGTCACATTTAAGACATTGAATAATAGTATACATTGCATTAAAATCATATGAAATAGAAAAATGTAAAACAATTTCAATTTTAACCCATCATAAGATTTAAATTCTTAAAATTTATATTAAGAGATATTTGAAGTTAAATTTTTATAACATTCTAATTTTTTTTATTCGAAGCAAAATATAATACAACATAAACTAAAATATTTTACATACAAAATTTGTTACCTAGTTAAACAAAAACAACATCGACATACTTCTAAATACATTAATTTAATTTCTGACATTTAAAAAATATTGAAGTTCGTTTTTAAAATAAATATACATAATATATAAAACGTTACAATTAATACAGTATAAGGACCATGATTTTTTTGAACTGTTTCGTATTACATTTCCATCCCACCTGGACGTCTGAAATAATTAACATAACCTACCGGTGTGTAGGAATTTCTAAAAATATAATAAAAATACTTCAGAAAAACTGCAATAAGTTGAGAAAGAACTGCAAAGTCTGCTATGAAAAAAATAAATTATATCAAATCTATCAAATCGAAATATTATTTATATTATTTTAATTTTTATAATCTTTTTTTTATCATATCATTAATATCAAGTCGCAAGTTCATTTAAGAAAACGAATAGGGAATAATTTGTATAGGCTTTAAGTGTGCATTTTTTTAAATCATTATGAAATAGAAAAATGTAAAACTAATTTCAATATTAACCCATCATAAAGATTTAAGTTCTTCAAATTTAATAATGTTTGAGATGATATTTGAAGGGCTGAAAGTTTTAGAAGCTAACATGGCTAATTTTTCTGTTCGTTAAGCAAAATACGTATTAAATAAGTCAACCATAAACCGCAAAATATTTTACTATATCTTTGTGTTAAACAATATACCTTCTCTATTTCTTCTTCACAATGTTTATACACTTTTTTTTCTGCTACACTTTTTTTTATAATTTTAGCATTTTAAATATTATTATTTAATTATTTTTATATTTATTAATTTATTAATATATTTTAGTATAAACCATGTACGCTATCCGATTATTCTTTAATTCTAGACTGACTAGAGGCTAAAATAAATAGAGTTAATTTGAGCAACAAAATAGACATGTTTCTTTAAATGAAAATTAATATAGCAGGCTTTCATACTAATTAATATGTTATATATAGCATAAATATGAAAGGAAAAGAAAGTAAAAGAAATTCTATGTTAGCTGAATAGAAATAAAGAATATATAGATAAAACTTTGTCTTGAATGAATTTGTTTAAGTTCAAACTTAATAGCACTTATTACACATTTTTCAAGAGAATAAATTTGTTTAACCTTGTAACTGAACTACAATGAATCTCTACAATAAAAGCTAGATTTTTAATCTAGACAAAATCTTCAAAAATTATTAGGAAAACAAATGCAAGGAAATACAAATATAGGCGACTTTTCTTAAATACAACACCTGAAATAACTAATACACAAAACTTAATCTTTTAAGGATTACATCATTGATTTATTGTCACATGCAATTCAACAACAGTAAACTAAATTGGAGTTAAAAAATATAACCCAATCTTAAACTTATGAAACACACCAATCATTTTAATAAACAACAAACTTATTCTTACCTTGAATGTCTGAATTTAAGTCAAACTGCAATACTCCACATTAAACCACACGAGGCAGAAATTTCAAACAACACTTCTGCGTAACAGTTGTATCGAATCACTTTTCGGAAGCGCCACGAGCTAATTAATTATTCCGCCTAAAGAATGTGATGTCAGCGATTAACAACCAATCACAGCATATGTACGCAGTGTAAACACGAGGTTACATCTACAGTTTTTAAAATTGTTAATATCCGAGTAACATCTAAACTGGATTTTTATTTATTTCTTCAATTTTTAATTTTACAATGTTCACTTCTTTAACCCTCTCGCTGCATATTTTTTTTAATCAGAGTAGGTTAAAAAATTGCGTATTTTTTATTACATATTTGAAATCTATATACATTTTAGAGTTAAAAGACTTTTTTTAATATAGAATTAGGTCCTAAATAAAACGTGTTCAGAATAATGAAATTAAAGAATAATGATATAAAAGCTAAATTTTAAAAATTAATCTTGGTTAAATTGCATTTATTTTATAAAATACAAAAGCAAAACATATATACGAATTAAAAGATGCAAAATGCTTAGAAAACATTTATTAGAAACGAAGTCTTGTATGATAAATTTCGAAACAAGACTCCAGCAAAGTCCTACCTCGCAATTCTTGCACAAAATTCGCGTTTCTTTTCAAAGTTTATGTTCCACCTTCAGTGTTTTTAACAACAGACAGCACATTATCTTCGAGTCTCTTTCTTGATGGAATTTGGGTGTATATGGCTTGCAAAGTGTCGAGCAGTTAGTTTCATGGGCCTATTACTGCCAAGTAACTGTTGGTCTCTTTTACTATTATTTGCAACATAACATCGTCAAAATCAAGTTCAAAATAGTCCAAAACATTAGCATTATTTTTAAAGTGAAATTTAGTCCTAGATTCCCAATGAAAGGAAATGAAGCAGGAGCTGGTGGAATAATTTGCTTATTAATTTTGCAACACTGTCGAACATTTTCAATAGAAAAGGAATTTTTAGATTTATCACTATCCGCAGAGGAATCCAAGAAATTCTCATCAATTTCCCTATAACTATCTTCAATATACATGAATATAGAGTCAGAAGTGCTATCAGTGTCGGAAATATCGTCAGGAGTATAGGTTATATCACTCGCGAAACGCTTCCTGACAGACATCTTTCAGCTATGAAAAGCGCTCTCAAAATGCTACAAAAAAATCTTCTATATTTCGCTGAAATGTGGACAATTAAAGCCTGCTAGTTTACAGCTAAATAAACAATTAAAAATCACAGTAAAGCCAAAATGAAAGAATAAACGGGGAAAGAGTGGGCTTCACACTTAAATAGACGGCTAAAGTGCATTCCCGCGGAAATCGGGGGTTGCGCAGCGAGAGGGTTAATGCAAACTTTAATCCCAATCTAAAAATAATACATTAAAAGTAATTAGTAATGTTTTATACTAAAGTTTTGTCTCATCATGAAGAATTACAGCTAATCAACGATTACGAACAATATATTTAACACATTACACTTAATCTACCGTTATCTATATTCGAAAATAGTGTTATTTAACCTTAAAGTACATTTTCCCAACTGCGAGATGTGCTTTTAAACTGATAATGCATAATCCAAACACACACACACATATACTTTTTTTATTTTAAAGCATATATATATATATATATATATATATATATATATATATATATATATATATATATATATATATATATTAAATATAAAAAACAAAAAAAAAGTATAAAAGATCCAATCAAATATATGATACATAAAAAATGTCAATTGGTATCCCATTTATACTTGCTTAATAACCCCAGAAATAAGTGTTAAAGTGTTTTTAAATAAAAAAAATTTCCTTTATACCTTTTCATCAAAAAATTAAAAATATAATATAAAACACAATAGAAATATTTGTTCATCAGTTTAAGTTAACCTTTGTAAGTATACACTTTTCTCTTCGTTTATAATGATTAAAAAAGTTATTTTTCATATGTATGATTTTTATAAATAAGTACTAACGTCAATGAACAAATGGACAGAACGATGGCCGAATGGTAGAGCACTGCTCTTCGAAACCAGAGTTCAAGGGTTCGAATCCCACAACACTTTCTAAATGTGTAGATATATGAAATAAAATTCATTGGTGATGGTCAAATCTAGATAAGAACATCATACATGCTGTAAAGTATTACTCCCAATCTGCAGGAAACATCTAAGGTTTATTTATTCAAAAATCAAAATCCTCTTTTTCAAAGTAAAAATGCTAATCATTGTAGAATACGGGATTCTGTCTAAATGTGTAGATCTGAAATCAAATTCATTCATAATGGTAGATTTTAGATGAGATCATCATACAGGCAATACAAATTTACTCCCTATAAGTGGGAAACATGCAAGGCGTATGTATTTAAGAACCAAAGTCCACTGTTTTAAAGCAAAAATGCTAACCAGGATAAAATACGGGAGTCGCAACACTTTCTAATTGTGTAGATGATGTATGAAAACACACTCATTGGTGATTGTCAAATCTAGATAAGAATGTCATATATGCTGTAAAGTATTACTCCCAAAATGCAGGAAACATCCAAGGTTTATTTATTCTAAAATCCAAATCCTCTACTTCAAAGTAAAAATGCTAATCATTGTAGGATACGGGAGTCGTAAATCTGTCTAAATGTGTAGAATCTGAAATCAAATTCATTGGTAATGGTCGATTTCAATGCGAACATCACACGGGCGGTGAAATTTTACTCCCTATAAGTGGAAAACATGTAAGGCGTATATAGTCAAAATAATTAGGCGTATATATTCAAGAACCAAAGTCCACTGTTTTAAAGCAAAAATGCTAATCAGGATAAAAAACGGGAGTCGCAACACTTTCTAAATGTATAGAATATGTATGAATTCAAACTCATTGATGATTGTCAAATGTAGATAAGAACAGCATATATGCTGTAAAGTATTACTCCCAATTTTCAGGAAACATCCAAGATTTATTTATTTATCCAAGTCCTCTACTTCAAAGCAAAAATGCTAATCATTGTAGGATACGGGAGTCGCAAATCTGTCTAAATGTATAGAATCTGGAACCAAATTCACTGATAATGGTCGAATTTAGATGACAACAGTATACGGGCGATAAAACTTTACTACCTACAAGTGGGAAGCATGCAAAGCAGTATATATTCAAGAACCAAAGTGCACTATTTTAAAGCAAAAAACGCTTACCTGCTGTAGAATATTTGATTCCTAACCTGTCATAAATATCAACGATGTGAAATTAAATTCATTGGTGACGATCGAATCAAAATACGATTTATGCATGCAGAGTGAACAGTATTTGTTTATCGCCACAAGAAAACTCAGTATTGTTAATTTCTAACAAAAGTTTTCATTAAAAGCTAAGCAAAATGCATATATTTATATCCTTGCCAAGTTTCAATCTCAGGCTTTTTTACCACTCTTATATTCAGCATGTAAACAACATTTTTGCACGCTTGGATACTGCTTTTGTATTAACACCTTCAAAATAAACTCTAATTCAAAAAGAGAGTCAATAGCTTTGGACATAAAAAGTAATCTACATCTACATATTAAGTATTTTCAGACCCAATGTTGTCCAATAACCCAATCTGAGAAAGCTGAAAATACAAAGTACAGCTGCACCAATAAAATGTGCTTGAATAACCTTGGTTTAATGGATAGCATAAACTGTTTCACGCACGGCATAGACAAAGTACTAACGTAATGACATTTTCAGCAGATGTTTTTTTTTCTACACGCTGGTGTTTATCTCAAAACGATTTTGCACACAAGTGAAACCAATTTCCCGCTCAATGCATATAAAATTATGAATTAGAATTAAAATAATGTGTTATAAATAACACTGAATTCATGATTTAGGTAATTTCAAATTATGATTCTTAAAGACTCTAGTTCAATAGTTTTTGTGTTTCATTTTTAACTGTTTACGTGTCCTATGTATCACATATGATATACACGTCTAATAATTTATAAGCTGCTATATCACATGATACAAACTGAACAATATTTTAATCGAAAAATAATTTGGTGTAGCTTTTTAAATTTAGTTATATTTTCGGTTTAACGAAAGAACTTTAAAGCTTCACACTTAATTTACAAATATATATTTTTTCTTGTACAGGAATAAACAAAGGGTTAATAAGTAAATGGCAGACAGAAATTTTTTTTATAGTAATTATTAAGTTTATGGCATGAAAACTTGTACATAACGAAATTAAAGGATAAATTAATTATATTATTTATTTTTCTTAAAATCAAATATTTATAGATAATTCATTTTTCATGAAATATTTTATTAATTTTTAAATTAAATTTTACCTTTAATTAATATTTTATTTAATTAATTGTTACCCTTGATACATTATTTTTGTATTCATTGCTATGAACGGTACACCAAACATTTCTAAAACACATTTATTATTAATTTTAAAATTAAATTTTACCCTTAATTAACAGTTTATTTAATTAATTGTTACCCTTGCTATATTATTTTTGTATTTATTGCTATGAACGGTACACCAAACATTTCTAAAACACATTTATTATTAATTTTAAAATTAAATTTTACCCTTAATTAACAGTTTATTTAATTAATTGTTACCCTTGCTATATTATTTTTGTATTTATTGCTATGAACGGTACACCAAACATTTCTAAAACACATTTACACAAATGTATTCGTGTTAAGTTTCAACTTTATTCAAATATTAAAATTAAATTTCATGCTTAAAATGTTTTAAAACTTTTATGAAGCTTCTACGGATAATCATAAAAAAATTCATATGAATTATCTATACAATTTATCAACGAAATAATTCCTAAAAATGTTAAAAAAAAATTTTTTATGTAGTTAGGAAAGAAAAATTTCAGGAAAAATGAAAATTAATGCTCAAGGACCACTTTTAAAATATAAAATATGCTTCCGGAATTTGCATGTTTTTAAATAATTTTAAGTTTAAAAAAATCTTAATATTTTTAAATGTGATTTTCTTTGGCTTTACTTATATGTAAACATGTACAAAATTTCAGAAATTAAACTACTATTAAGTGGTAATTTCCCCGAATTGTTTTGTATAACATCCTCCTCCCCGTTGATGCTTTTACTTACGTCTGTTTCACCATCGAAAGCACTAGTTTTTGCCAAAAAAGATGACAAAATATGTTGCGAAAAATTTTAATAGATGTAGTTTGTTTAAAAGTTAAAAAATTGTATTAAAAAATTTAGAAGTATATATATAAATGCTACATATAAACTTTATTTTAGTTATAGCATTTCATTTTATTATTATAATATTTTTTTTGGCATTTTGAGCCTATTATGTCTATTAAAAAAGATAAGGTAGCAAAAAAAACTTTTTTTGAGAAGATTTAGTAGCATAAAGGTTGGTTAGATTTGGTTTGCTTTAAATCAGTGGTTCTCAAAGGGGCAGATAACGCCCCCCGGGGGGCGGTGGGACGATGCTGGTAGGCAGTGAACTTCTTTCGGGCAGTAAGCCTGCGATATGATCAGGTTTTGGCTTTCTAACTCAATTTTAAAAATACTAAATAAAGTTATTACATTAATTATATAAATTAGACGATTTTTACCAGTAATAAAACAAACTTACTTGGGGGTACCAGAATTTTCCTTTCCTATGGTTAAAAACTCGGGCGAAGAAAATTTGTCAATACGATTTGTTTTATATCACGGTTTTACTTGGAATGGGGGAAACGAAAGGATATACTCAGTTTTGATTGACAGTTTGCCGCATTTTATTGGTTTCGCGGTCCTTTTGGCAGGACTGGTCATGTGTTTTCCCAATTGTATACTATACGTCTGTTTGTGGATTAGTAATGTACAAAGGCTGACCTCATTAGGGTCCACTTCAAGCCATTACCACCATCTGGAAAGGGTATGGCTTATCGAGATCGAGAATGACATGTAGCCTGCACACTATGGCCAATTGTTTACCACTTCCTTATGTTGACCTTGATCGATGGTTCACGCGTTGCATCCTCACGCTGGGCCACTAAATGAGCCTAGTGCGTAGATTCATCCGTAGGATCTACTGCGCACTTTAGTTGCGCATCTGGTTGCCTTTGATCTTTGGAGAAATACCGCCTCCGAAGCCATCGCCCGCCAAGGCTATTTTATCGTCTGCCACCATCGACCACGGTAAGCCATACCCCCTTGAGGCGGTGGTAATGGCTTGCAATGGACCATGGTGTGGAGGGGTCTACAGATGATAAAATGACCTTGTCAGAGGATGGCTTGGAAAGCTGTTTATCTCCAAAGATCGAAGGCAGTCAGATGCGCAACTAAAATGTAGAGTAGACCCTATAGACCAATCCATGAATTCGGCTCATTTAGTGGCCCAGTATGGGATGCAACTCGTAAATCATCGTCCAAGGTCATCATCAGGAAGTGGTGAACAATTGGCTATAGTGTGGAGGCTACATAAAAAAGACAGTTGGGAAAAATCACCGTGAAGAGTTTTCTGCCACATCAGGAACAACCAGCATTAGTCCTTCACCCCTCAGGTTGACTATAAGTCATTTTTCAGATGTTATTCCTATTACTGAAAATCAAATCCAATGAGACGTACTATGTGTTGCCTTAAAAGAGATTGCAGATGTAAGTCAGTAAAAGACCAGGCTTCCGTCTCCATAGTTAAAATACGAAATTTTAATATTTATTACAGTATCCTAAGTGAATGTCATGTTAAGGTATCCTACGTTCGAAGAACTTTTTTCTTTAAACATAGAAACTAGTTCATGTTCTTAATTTTTGGATTTACTTTTTGTATTATCATAGATAATTGCACTTAAAAAATTTATTCCTCGAGAAGTTTTTATAAAATTTCTAATAAATGAAGAAAGTTTACTAAAATCGGGTTTTTTTTAAAGGTTTAATTTAATAAATTATTTCAATATTTTTGATGCAACACATTTTATACACGGGTCTATTGAATCACCTAAAATCTTTGCTTAATTTACATTTGGTAAAAAAGTTTTGGTCCTTCAAAATCCTACACTTTGAATTTTTAACGAATTTTCATTACCTTTATAGCTAACTATGTGTATAACACCGTTAAAAATTACCCAACTTTAAAGCTTTTAGGTCATTTACTATCATAATAAAAATTTTCAACAAAATATTTTAACAACTTTTTGAAAAATGGCATTTCAAGTTTCTACATTCTATTAAAAATACCGTTCAGAGAAAAACGCATTTGAAGTTTATGAAAGCATTTTTAACCTTTAAAAACATGTTTAAAATTCTCCACACTTATGTCACACCTTCACATTTTTCAACTTTGTCATTTTTTCTTCTCTTAAGCTCTTTTCTTTCTGACCCTTTTTACATAAGGCAATGAATGCCTTTTTGCATCGATAATACGTGGTTTTTCAATGCTTTGAATTCAATTTATAATGCCAGTTTTATCTCAAGTGCCTCAAAACTTAAAAAAAAACCCACCTAAACCTTCATTAAAATTTATTGTAGCTATATATGCCCCTAATTTAAATGTATTCAATTCAATGAAAATTTCTTTTGGCACTATTTGCCACAAGCATCCATTGAAAGATTCATGGCATTTTGTGAGCAGACACTTTAAAAAGCTCTTCATCACAGAGTTGCATGTATGTTGGTTTATAATATTTACAATTTCTGAAGGCCATCTTGTATTCTTCCCTAAGTTTTACCAGTGGCTTTCGCTCCCTTCTAAGCACACCAGCTGGATGAACTAATTGGGCACTGGCGATGCATGGGTTTTGTTTCTTGGATGTTCAGTGGAAAAAACTGCAATTTCAGCACTCTGCATGGCTTATAAATACCTTTGAAAGAAAAGTTCTAAGAGCTATCTTCGGACCTTAAACGATCAGGGGTACTGGCGAACCAGATTAATTTTAAAATATATAGGCTTTACAAAGAGCCTCGGGTTACGCAAGTGATTCGTAGTAATAGACTGAGATGGCTTGGACATATCTGGAGAACCCCTGATAACAACCCTACTAAACTGTATACTTTTAAAAACCCCGAGGGATCCCGTACCCGAGGACGATCACCTACAAGATGGCTAGACGATGTTGAAATTGACCTCAAATCCTTGAAGATTAAAAACTGAAAAAGAGTTGCTCTAGACCGTTTCAATTAGAGGAAGCGTGCTGTCCAGGCAGCTAGGACCTATAATAGATTGTTATTCTCATGAAGAAGCATGCCTTATAAATCCTTCACATTACTTACAATGGAAACTCCATAATAGTTTTGAATTTTATCCAATATGACTTCTGTAAGTTTTCATTTTCCACCTAAACTGTTTACTTTTCTTTTTGTGAAGTCTTCTGTCCGCTAGCTTTTGAATATGACCTAAGCATTCAAACCTTTTGACATTGTCAAAAATGTTTTGTACAAAAAATGACCCTGTGAATCTGTCGCCATAAAATTACAAATATTTCAACTTTCTGAGATCACGGGATAACTCAAACCATCTGTATGCTCTGGCAAACTCCATACTGCGTGCCGAACCATGATGATTGCAAGAGCAAATGTGCTCATTTTTGTCCATTTTTTTACTTTGAGACTTGTCTCTTGCAATAGTCCAGTTTTTCTTTAAAATGTAAGATTATATAATGGTTTTCAAAATGTAAAACTGAAAACAAACCAATCATACAAATGGCGAAACAAAAGCATACGATACTCAATTTATTCCCACTTTCTTGCCTGAAAACTTATTGCCAAGTTGCTAATTATTAAAAATAAAAAAAATGTTTAACTTAATCTTTATGAAAATTTAAAAAGTTTTGTCCAAAGAATGCTCTTTAAAACTCTTTAAATATACAACTTCTGGTTCCGAAATCGCTACTTCCGGTTTGCTTTGACAGCTGTCACTTTTCTTTAAAATGCCGTAGATTTCCGTTTTAGGAGATCCGTTTTACGTGAAAAAAGGGCATATTATTTAAAGTATTTCACCAGCATTTAAGTTGGTTGAAGTTTTAACGTTCAAGGTCCTTTTTAGGACATAAGCGCTAAGCACTAGGTTGCCTAAAACCACGTTTTTTTTTTACGTTAACACAACAAGACATACCAGATTAAAGTTCCCTAAATCAGAAACAGAACCCGCTAAAAACAGCAAAGGTAAAACCGTAACATTTAAAAAAAATTATAGAAATATCTACTGTACACTCAAACCTGTTTTTGTGCGGTCTTTTTTTTTGGAGATTTTTTTTATGAGATTTCTTCGAGTTTTTTGTGCGGTAAATAAAAATTTTAATCAAATTAAACATAATTGACGAAGTTATCAATAAAAAAATCAGTAGGATTGATAGGCCATTTAGTTTTTCGATTTTTTATACGGTAGTCCATTTCCTAAACTATTAGACATTTAAAAAAACAAAAAACAAAATTATGTTATATGCAAGCTCTCTCTCTTCAAGCGTCTAGTGAAACAACAGTCGTCGCAAAAACTAATCACTGACTATATGGTACCTGAAGAAAGTCGATTTTGAACCAGTTTATCACAGGAAAGTTCGCGTATTGTCAGACTGCGAAGGATAATGTTTATACGTTTTGAAGAGTTTTGTAGGTGTAAAATAATCACATATGTAAATAGAATATTTAAAAATGTTCACAAGTTAATTTTTTAAATTGGATTCCAAAACGTTTGGCGAAATTCCAGGTAGTTATTTCGTAAGGTTTTGAGTTATTTTAAACGCGAGACTTTTTATGCGGTCCCTATCCACAGCACAAAAATAGGTTTGAATGTATATAAACTCAAGTACACAGGAAATGTAAGTAAAAGGTAAAATGATTAAACATTAGAAGGTAAAAGCTAAATGCATAAAGGCCTAAAAATTTAATAATTTAAAACGGAAAAAGTACTAAAACAAGTCAAAAACGAGTTAAATTGACGAAAAACATGCTCGTAAAACTGAGAAAAGAAAGGAATCAGAGAGATGATCCAGCAAGTCCCTTAAGTTCCGTGTGCTAAAAATTAGGCATAAACAGACTAAGCTGCTACAAGAGTAAGTATAAGCAAAATAGATAGCTAGTATAAAAGGTAATTATGAGCGAGACGAGTGTCCAATAAGCAAGCGAGTAAGTAAAACGTCATGCTTACGACTAACATTATCCGGGAAAAAGCGAATGTCCGCAGTAATGTTGCGAAGTTTATTGCCGACATTTATGTTCTACTCATTCTTCCACAAGTGAAACTGGTGTCAAGTCTGAAAAGATTTTCCATAGGTATTATTTCACAGCAGGAAAGTAAAATAAACGTAGATGCAATTTAAAATGAAAATAAGCTTACGTGAATATATACTTTGGAGCCCCTTTAATGTATTTACCCTGACCCTTACAATTCAGCCTTTGCAGTATACAAGAGGGCACAATAAAAAGTACTTTAAAAAACTACCTTTATTGAAAAATCATTAGAATTAAAATAAACCAGCAATCACTCAATATCAGAATCAGCAAATAGGAGCATTGAAAATTATTCCTCACTGCCATCGTCAGCTGATTTCTTTTCTGGCGCCATCTTCTTAACAGGGCTACCACTTACAGCTCCTAATACTTTGGAATCTTCATCGCTGCCTGAAGAATCTTTCCCCTTCACCCTCTTTTGCCCCTGAGGCACTGGTTCTTGT
This sequence comes from Pardosa pseudoannulata, assembly GCA_032207245.1. NCBI lineage: Eukaryota > Metazoa > Arthropoda > Arachnida > Araneae > Lycosidae > Pardosa > Pardosa pseudoannulata. Next base: position 30,756,173 of record CM063507.1, read on the forward strand.
CTTCCTGATGCTTCTTCCTCTTTCAACCCAGGTATCTCCGCCAGAGTATCCGTTGAGGTAACTTTTCTCATTTCACTCTCTTTCAGGGCAGAAGAGGCAGAAACGACTGATTCCTCTGTCCCAGTATCTTCCACAGAAGACGAGAATTGTGCCCATATGACGTCTTTCTGGAACCCTCCTTCCTGGTGAGAATGTTCGGGTTGCCAGGGTTTAGTACCACCCACTGCACCGATTTCTTCGACGTTAGATGCCTCGGTGAGTCCGCTTTCTTCCTTTCCTGAGGCACCAGAACTCGTTGAGTCTATCGATTCCTCGAGGCAGAGAAGAGAAGGTACATCTTTTTCTTTTTTGGACAACTGAATACTCTCTATGCCAGTGCTAACTTGTTCGCAAGCCGTTCCTGGCGATTGTATATTAGAGTGTTCGGGATCTTCGACCTTAGTTGTCTTTTCTTCTGCTTCCTCTCGTTTTGATGCGCGCAATTTTGGCTTCACGGAAGCTTTGGGCTTCGTTTTAGATCCTTTCTTATCTATTTCTTTAAGATTAGGGTCTACTTCGGAGATATCCATCGATTCGCTTTGACTAGTCGAGTTTGACCTCTCCCTACTTACAGACTTCGCTTTTCTGAACAACCCTCTCCGTTTAGCAGGGCTGAAAATTTCTGAAGATTTATCCGCCTTAGCTTTTCCTTTAGAATCATCTGCCTTGCTAGATCCATCATTAGGAGGTAAGGAGGACGATCGTGTAGTCCTTAGTTTAGAGTGCGATCTGAGTCTCATCAATATAGATGGAGATTTGCTTTTTGGAGGAGTTACCTCTTCGGTTTTCTTCGGCGTTGTAGTTCCCTTAGAAGTCACGGGTTTAGACGGACTTCCTTGTGAAACAGTTTTCTGCTCAGAGCCTTTAGAAACGTCAGTTTCTTCCTCTGCAGTGGACTTCTTACGTGACTTAGTCCTGGATGCCTTAGCGGGAGATTTTGATACATTTTCCAGTTTTGAATCGTCTATGATTTCCTGCTTATTTGAACTTTCAGGTTTTTGCTGTTTTTTAGTGTCTTGAACAGGTTCATCAGACTCAACAGGTTCAGGCCTAGGATCTTCCGAAGTCCCTACAGCAGATTCAGGCGAATTCTTGGTACCAGAGAGTTCCGAGCCGTGTTGTGCTGCGACATTACCGGTCTCTGTAGATTCTTGAGCCCTTTCATCGGTTGCATGATATACTCCCGATTTATCTTTCTCTTCAGGTGGAGATTCGGGTCCAGGAATGTTGGTTTCTGGAAGTTTCTCTGCCATTTTTTCCGCCTGATACTAGAAGAAATATTAAGGAAAATTTTTAAAAAATCAGTTACAAAAATCTAAAAAGTACACTATTAAATCTGAATACTTAGTGTAACTTTTTTCGAAAATTGCAGTAAGATAATTTTTAAAGCTCTCAACTTCAAAAATTTAAAAATACAACAAATTTCCAGAAAGAAAATTTAACACAGCTTTAACTGCAGTTAAGATTTCGATTTTCATAAGACTTCCGTTGATATGTCAGTTTTTTAATTTGAAGATTTTTAACTGCTGCGCAAAGTTACCCCAGTTAACTGTAAGGAGTCCTTTAGTTGCTTTCCGTATTTACATTTTATTTACAATTGAATTCCTTTACTATTAACTAATTTTTTTGTCGACACAGTGGAATGTATTCGAAAGCGAGTATTCAAGCATTTTTAGGAAGTTATGACAGAAAAGTAAACAAAAAATAATTTAACGTTAGGTTTAATAATAAACATTATAAAGACTTCTGAAAGCTTTCCAGGCTTTGTCTGCTACCTCCAGAAGTACCTTTTGGAGACAGGAAGACAGCATACGAACATATTTTGTGTACTACCATCAGTGAACACAGTGGATCTTTGGCCTGCTCACGCATTGACCCCTTAACTATCCAGTTACTAGACAGCTATTTGTGCTGACTGAGATGTAGCTGTTAATGTTTATATTGATAAGGAGCTCGCTCTCAAATGTAACTGAATAAATTGAGTAGATATACAGGGTGTTTCATATTGAATGGGACAAAAAGAAAACATGATTGTGAATATTGCAATTAAATCTCTAAGCGGTTTGAACGTACAATTCCACCAAACCGATGATGTCTTCAAAACGTACAATTTTCGACCTCCAAAATGCTCCGAATATGGAAGCAGTGTTCATTTCTGCTAGTGCTTTCCCCCCCATGAAGTTCTGTGATAGGAGGGTCAGGTCAAATGTTTAGTAACTGCATCCCTCTTTGAGTAACATTTATTGAGGAGTTGCACCTCTACCCCGGGCACAAAGACGCTGATAGCTTTTCATAGCTTTGTAAATCTCTATTTCGAAGTATTTCGTGTGCTTGCGGTAACAGATGTATCTAATTGCAACACTTAAATATCTTGGACGACTTTCGTAAAAAATATAAATTATAGATATAAAAATAAGTCTCTCAAAGAATATTTTTATTTGTACTTTTAGAATCAATTATTTCTTATCGGATGATAGAGACTTGGCGATCTTTATGTGTATTAAAAATTAACAATCTATAATATCTATTTATATATCTATTTATAACCGGAATTAAAGGCACAATAAAGAGGGTGAGGTTCCCGTACTAAAGGTGAAGGAAAAAATCATAATCTTTGGCCACTGACACTGTAAAACTTTAGCGTATTTTTTGGAGACTTTTTTCCTCGATGTGTCCCACTCGGAGGGTTAATATATTTAGAAAATTGAAATTTACTTCAAAACTACATTTATTCAAGTTTCTACAAGTGTTCAATATGTGCCCCTCCTGTGACACGAGGAAAGTCTACACGGTAATAAAGCTCCTGCCACATTCGTGATAGCATATCCCCTGTGATGGAGTTCTTGCCTAAGCATCCGGTATCCTGCAACTGCTACACCCACCTGCTTATGTTATGCCGATGCGGTGGTTCTTTAAGAAATTTCGTGCGAAAATGTCTTTGCACAATAGTTACCTAGGAGGTTTTTGCATATTCGAAAACTTATTTTAGCAGTGTATGTCGGTTTTAAGGCACTTTTATGTGTTAAGTCTCGTAATATTTACTTTAAAAAGGGATTTATGCAACCTAGTTCTTAGCACTTATGTATAAAGTATCTTGCTCCGTAAACTTAAACCATCTAACCGAACGGTAGGGCGCTGTTCTACGGTATTTGAGTTTGTTGGTTCGAATCCCGCTGATGGTATGGTTGGTTGGTTGGAGTTTTACGGCGCAAGGTCCTGTTTAGGACATAAGCGCCAAGCACAAGGTGTTTTCATAAAAACAAGACCTAACTGATAAAAGAGCCCTAGCGTAATAACAAGGTAAAACCGTACCAGTTTAATAAAGTTATAAAAACGTCTGCAAAGTAAAAACTCAATTACACCAAATAGGTATGTAAAAGGTAAGAAAAAACATTAAAAAGCTAAAAGCACAATAAATTTTAATTAAAAGATGTAAAAAATACTAAAACACTTAATAGAAAAAAGTTAAATAGACCAAAATAAGCCTATAAAACATAAAAAGGATAAAAGACAGGGATGCGGGGGTTCACCTAGTAACTCCGTTAAGCTAGGATGACTAGTATTAAAAAATAAGACATACGCAGGCTGTAACTGACTACAAGATGTAAGTAAATGTAAAATTGTAAGTGGGGCCTGACAGAAAGAACATTGGGGTTTGGGATCATTAGAAAGATAGTAATTATGTGTGAGACGAGTGTGCCCAATACGCAAACGAGTTATTAAAACGTCGTGCTTATGACCCGCTGATGGTATGTATATTCGTAGCCTTTTATTATTGCTTTAATCAGTACCTCCGGCTTGCATTAGCCTTCGTGTCGCAAAGTATTTCTAAATGATTAAACATTATGGACTAGTTTGAGATTTATGTATTTACTGAATGTTTCATTTAGTACATGGTCATATTAGATTGTCTAACATGATTACATATTTCATACCACTTGTAATAAAAAACGTGTTTATATGTGTATATATATGGTGTTTCAGAAGAAATACAGAGTATTTCATATTGAAAAGAATAGCGCAAATAGAATAGGGACAAAAAGAATAGCGCAGTGCGACTGCCGTAATTGATTTATTCAGCCGAAACAAACTTATTCTGAAACTACAATTATACAAGTTTTGTTTGGCAACAGGGAAAAATTTTCGAATGACGAAATCGCCACTAGAGGTGCTGTTAAACGAAATGTCGTCCATACAGGAGAAAGGGTTCGAAAAGGCGAGTTCGTCATCTGATACTTTTTCCCCTGTTTCCAAATAAAACTTGTATAATTGTAGTTGCAGAATAAATTTGTTTCGGCTACGTAAATCCATTACGGCAGTCACACTGCGCTATTTTTTGTCCCATTCCATATGAAACACCCTGTATTTCTTCTGAAACACCATATTATACATATAAACACGTTTTTTGTTACAAGTGGTATGAAATATGTAATCATGTTAGACAATCTAATATGACCATGTACTAAATAAAACATTCAGTAAATACATAACGCATTCTCAAACTATTCCACAATGTTTAATCATTTAGAAATATTTTGCTACACGAGGGCTAATGCAAGCGGGACTTACTGATTAAAGCCAATAATAAAAGTCTATGAATATCCATACCATCACCGGGATTCGAACCAACAAACTCCAATACCGTAGAACAGCGCCCTACCGTTCGGTTAGCTGGATTAAGTTTAAGGAACAAGATCCTTTGGACATAAGCGCCAAGCACTAGGTTGCATAAATCCTTTTTTAAACTTTTAGCGGACAGTGGTTTCACAGTGAAAGCTCTTGTTTAACATTATTTTTCTCTAATTTTTGGAGAAATATGAATGTTTTTTTCGATTTTTTATGTTTTTGACATTTAAAATTTACAATAGATGGTAGTACTGCATTTAATTTATTTTTCTTTTGAAATATGTATTTATACTTGCTGTACCTGGAAAGTTAGTAATTCGATTATTTTTTATTTATGACTATACACAAAAATATCTATTCAAACAACGCTTATAAATTGTTGAACTATTTATTTATTATACTTTTTAAGAACACTTATTTATTATTCTTCCAATATAATTAAAATTTAAAAAAAGTATTGTAATAAAAATATTGTGTTCACGTTGTACAAGGGAATGGGTTTGTCAGTTAACATCCCTCAATCCCTCCTATGGTATCCTCTAAACCAAACCCCTTTAAAGATTGTAAAAAAAAAATTAATTTTGCATTTATAAGGATTATAGATAATATTTATAAAGTTATTTCATTAAATTCAAAAGAATTTATGTTGGTGACCTTTAAAGGGGTAAAGTAAATATGACAAGACTTACCAAATAAAAGTGCCTTAAAACTGACAAAAGACTGTGCTAAAATCAGCAAAGTTAAAACACCATTTTTTTTTAAATATAGAGAAATATCTACTGTATATAAATCCATAGCTCTACAGTTCGGTGATACCGTTCATAGTCTGAAGCTCTATCAACTGTCTCGCATAGGTTGGTTGGAGTTTTACGGCGCAAGGTCCTATTTAGGACATAAGCGCCAAGCACAAGGTGTTTTCATAAAAACAAGACCTAACTGATAAAAGATCCCTAACCTAATAACAGAACAAGGTAAAACCGTACCAATTGAATAAAGTTATAAAAAAAAAGTCTGCAGTGTATAAACTCAATTACACCAGATAGGTACGTAAAAGATAAAAATGATGAAACATTGAAAAGGTAAAACCACAATAAATTTTAATTAAAAGATGTAAAACACTAAAACACTTCATAGAAAATAAGTTAAATAGACCCAAATAAGCCTATAAAACGGAGAAAAGGTAAAAGACAGGGATGCGGGGGTTCATCTAGTAACTCCGTTAAGGTAGGATGTAGTGTACCAAAATATAAGACATACACAGGCTAAGTGGCTACAAGGGGTAAGTAAATGTAAAATAGTTAGCGGGGCCTGACAGAAAGAACATCGGGGTTTGGGTTCATTTAAAAAGATAGTAACTATGTGTGAGACGAGTGTGTCCAATACGCAAGCGAGTAATTAAAACGCCGTGCTTACGAGTAACATTATCCGGGAAAAATCGAATGTCCGCAGTAATGTTGTGAAGCTTATTGCTGACACGCGAGTCCCACTCGTTGTTCCACATATTATGCTGCCTCGCATAGGATTGTTATATAAAAATATATGACTACTTACGTTTTCAAATCGTGTTATATCAAATCTAATACGTTGACTTCCATGGGGGGTCACCCGTGACCGGCGACGCAGTAAATAATAAAAGTAAATATGGATACTGATAATTTTTTTTAATAATACCATTGTTATTATATTTGAAGAAATTAATGCAATATAAAACATACGAAAATTGTTTTAATACATAAAATACAGTTTTTTTCAGTGCATATTGCGATGAGTCAGATTGAAATATTGAAGGCAAAAAGGTGAATCTGCGCAATCGAATCAATATGTCACCACCTTTTTAGAATTTTTCTAGTTCTTAGCTACTTTAACCCTTTATCTACTGCATTATGATATACTGAAAATGTCTTTATATTGTTTTTTAGCTGTCAAATTGATAATTATATACAAGTGAAATATACAAGTAAAAAATCTCCCCGGTGTGAAATTTAGTTTGATAGAACTAATTAATGAAAGTGGGACTTAAAAGTACCGTCAGTACATAAATGGTTAAGATGATTGGTACTTATAAGTACCGTCAGTAGATAAAGGGTTAAATGCTAAAGAATGAGAGTCACTTAGCAATCGAAGCGGGATTGGTTTAGTTTTGGTTTGGAGTGCTACGGTCTACGTTCTGCAACACGAAGGCTAATGAGACCGGGACCTACTAATTAAAGCCGATTCCGAAAGGCTACGAACATCCATGCCTCAATGGGATTCGAACCCACGAACTCCGGTACCGACGGGCAGCACTCTAACCATTCGGCCATCGTTCGGCATGAAGAGGGATTGCTAGCAAGATTTTCTAACGAATTTTATGTGCGGCAAATCATATTTCAGCACATGCATCGCATAATATAAATTTCACTTCGGCGCCTTGGGCAAACCATCGACAATGCGTCTGGCAGTCAACGTGTTAAAGTACAGTTAGAATGGCTTCAAGAAATCAGGCCTGTGGTAGCATTTTAATCAAATAACACCTAAACGAAAGCAATTTACTTATTTGAGCAATCAAGTGCGATTGTCGCTATTTAACTTATCTGAATAACTTTAGCATCCACAGTTCAACTACAGTTGAATTTTAGTTTCACGCATTTTTAATACAAATACAGCTAAATTCATTAAAATAAGCTATTTGGCTTCCATATTTTTGGGTTTTATTCGAAATAATTTTTAATTAAATAAAACTAATTACTTTGAATTTTATTTTATTAATCAAAAATTTAAATATTTAAAAATATCCTACGCACTAACTCTACAATTACTTTAAAATTAAAAAATAAGGCTTAAAAATTTACGCGTTAAATATTTCAGTTCTATTTTATATCAAGTAAAGCGTTTTCGTTTTATAGTCTGAAAATTCCAAGACTTCACATTTTGAAGTTGTCCACGAAAAATTAAAGTGTTTATTCATTAAAGGGTAAAGTACAAGTAACACAACACCATGAAAATAACTCAATGAACTTTATATTAAATTGTTTGTCCAGGACGATAAAAAAGTTTCGATACCATTAACTTAATGGAGGAAGATAGTTCTAACTTTTACAAAAGTATTTTATTTCTAAAAGTTACCATGGCAACAAGAGAAATATTTAAATGTTTGCCAACGTTTGTAGCTTTTAAGTACCCGACATTTTAACACAGGACGTGATAAAGAAATGAATTCAAAGTTATCAGAAACTGATTTTTAGGTGGGAGGAAACAATGTGGATTACGTATATTTACAAACTGTTTTGATATACTTTGCTTTTAACCTTTTCGCTAAGGAGGTTTTACAAATTCGTGGAGATATTATGGATTCCTATGCTAAGTGTTTTCACCTTTTCAACGATTTCTTTGACTAATTTTCGTTTTACAAAATTACAAAGTTAAGAATAATGAAGGTGGGAAAAATAGGGCTTGAAATAATGGAATGAAGGGAGGGGGGAACGGGTGGATTTCGAATTTGCTAACCGTAAGTCATCAAAAAACAATATGGATGTCTATTCCAGGTCCAACCGCCACATAAATTAGAGGACAGACGGACAGGTAACTTAGGCTTTTGTTATGTAGGGGATGAGCGAAATCCTTTGATTATATTGACTAATGTGATTTGGTCTGTATTTCCATCAAGAGGGGTCCGTTTCAAAAGAACAGACCTGGACGAAATATGCTCCAAGAATTAGCTTTCTACAAGTTTGTACTTTCAAAGTAGTTTTCCACAAGGTTGTAGAGGTACGAAAACCAATCTAATAGAAACGATTGATAAACGTAGCTAACCAATCCCATATGGCTAGTTTGGTTTGATTTTATTTGGTTTCAAGTGCTACGGTCTACTTTTTGCAACACAAGGGCTAATGAGACTGGGAACTACAGCTTGAAGTCGATTCCGAACGGCTACGAACATCCATGCTACTGGGGGATTCGAACCCAAAAACTGGTACCGACGGCCCTCACCCTAACCAATCGGCCATCATTCGGCCCTCCCATATGGCAGCAGAAAATAGATTCTACTCGATTGGTTTTCGTACCTCTACAACCTTGTGGAAAACTAGCTTGAAAAGACAACCATGTGGAAAGCTAATTCTTTGAGCATATTTCGACCAGGCCTGTTCTTTTGAAACGGACCCATCTTGATGCTAATACATACTACCTGTCACCAAATCACATTAGTCAATGTGACCAAAGGCTTTCGCTCATTCCCTATATAACAATAGCCTAATTTATCTGTCCTTCTCCCCTCTAACGTATGAGGCGGTTTTACCTGGAATGGATAGAGGTATCCATATTGGATTTTTGATAAGTTTGGGTTATAAAGTTCGAAATACACCTCTTTTCCCCTTTTCTAGCCTTTCATGCCATTATTTCAAGCCTTATTTTCCCCAGTTAGGAGTAAGCAATTAAATTTATGAATTTATCCCATAATAGGTAAAAAAATAACTTTCTAGCATTATGCCGTCATTCCTTTAACATCTCATTTAATAATTTCTTATTTTAAATTATTCAAGTATTACCTGCATTATTTTCATATGTTTTAACACTTAGATATGACGTAAATTAATTTTCTTTCGGCTTAAATAATAGATTATTGAGGTAATTTTAATTTTAATCATCGATTATGTTTTGTTCCAATGTTAAGACGAGTGATAAAATTCTCAAAGTCTATCTACCTCCAGGGTGTAGTAGAAATGATAGTTTCATTCCTGTACTTCCAATAATTACTATGGCAAAAATATTGGTAAGAATTTAACGATAATTTCGACGTAGCTAAGAATAATTTGAATTATCTTTCTAAATGAATTCAACGTTATTCTAAACTGCAGTCACAGTATAGGGAGACTTTAGGCGAATGTATATAAATTATTGAGCGTGTACCAGATAATCCTCAGCCAAAAAACAAGCAATTTATGTGCCTTATAGGGTACTTCACAATTCTGGAAAATTTAATTTCATTGATCCCGTAAAATGACGGGCTATAAGTTAGTACAAAGTAATACTACTTGATGACCTGCGCGTCACAAGAGCGGTCCTAAGCAACTACCAAACCACTGCTGACCTACGTGATGTAGGTCAGGGTCCGATTTCAGAAAGGATGCCAACCCTTTCTGGGTCAGTTCAACCCAGAAAGGAGTAATCTACATAAAGCTCGAAACTACTAGGAAAGGCTGAGAAAAATCTTCAGTAAGGCACCTCGGCCTTGTGACACCCGTATATACCTAAAGGTTGTATATCCCGAAGCTGTCTCATTTCATACAGCCTAGGGGACAAGTAGACTTAAGGCTGATGCCTGTCTCGAGTGACGCTGCCCCCAATTCCTTATCAAAAATTTAATATAAAAGATCTTGTTTCAAATTACGTTGAAAGATTCTGAAATTTCATTTTATATTCTAATGATAACAAATGGAAACCATTCCAAGAACAGTCTTAGTTTTAAAAATGGATATTTAGCAGATATATAAATAAGATTTTATTTACTCTGACTTAAACTTCCACGCCCCCCCCCAAAAAAAAAACTTAAATAAACGATATACTTTATTAACCCATATTGGACCGCTGTCCTATAAATAGGACAGCAAATAAAATTCCATTTAATAATAAAGTTATAAATATTTTCTGAGTGGATTTAATTTTAACACCTTTAAAATAGACACTTTAGAAAAGTAACAAAAAAAACCTGAGAAATCGAATTATATTGTATTGTAAAATTTATTTTCAGCAACCTCTTAAAAATTGTCATTTTTTAATCTTTAATTTTATATTTATTATTTTTTTTCAAACATTGTGAAGGTTATTTTAGTTTAAAAACAGAGCTAATAATGTAACTGAAAGTTTTTGTTGAAAAATATATTTTACACGTGTATTTTGTAAGCATGAAAAAAGTGTCCTCAAATTAAGACGACGGTCCAATCCCGATTATGTTTCCATGAATTCGATATTGCATTGATAGCGCACATTCTCATCTTATCTTTCAATAAAAACCAGTTCAAACACCTCGGCACAACAAGGGGTAAATAGATGTCTATTCTATTCAGAAAAACTGGAGATTGCAAAATAAACTTACTCTCTTACTGCCAGTTCAATAACTGCGAGTAAAAACCAACAACAGTATGCTTAAAATGTAATGTTGGACTTTGTTTTGACTGTTTCCCCAAATTTGATTATGAATCAGCCTAATGCAATGTAAGTGATATTTGTTAAGTTTTAGTAGTGTATTGGACAATTGTCCCATTTATAAAACATCCAATTACGTAAAAAAATTAAAATATTTTTTCAAAGTTTTGGTTTTATATACTTAGTTACACCATATTAATGATATGGATTAAGTTTTAATAACTTACAGAAATATTTAGTTGGTGTGGTACAATATGGGTTAAAGTTCCCCAAGACATATCTAAATTTTAAACCAAGAAACCATTACATTTATTTTAATTAACCTAACTTCTGTTATCGTATATCACTGTTGTTCCCGTTTTCCTTATGCGACCAAACCATGTAGGTATTACAACAGTTCTAAAATTAGAATTGTATTCTACATTTAATTGGTTAGGCGAGATACGTACACGCATCCCATATAAACTAATCAAAATTTATTTACTAATATTAACTATATTAATATTTTAAGTCAGTCCTTGTACAATAGAAAGCCAGTCTAAACTGGATCATGTGTAAAATTTTTATTGAAAAATTAGACTAAAATTTATCGCAGTTTCAATACTTCGCTCAAGCAAAGAAAATGAATCCAAGAGGGTTATATTCCTAAAAATTACATTTGCGCATTTACTTCTAAGCGATGCAGAGAAATCCACAAGAAACGTCCATCAAAATAACTTTAAGAATACGTAAATTAACTTTTAAAATAAAAAGAAATTCATATTCAGGAATCAATTTTTTGGTAAATACTATGTTTATATATTTTCTTAAAAAGTAGATATTTAAAACGTATCTTTTAAATTAGAGAGGAAAATTGTTAAGCATTTAATAAATCCTCATTTATTGGATCATGCCTACTGAGTCTTTAACTATCTGATGCCCCTCCCATGATGAACATGCTTAATAACTGGAGTTTCCAGGAACTGAATCCATCGAGGCCACAATTATACTGATCTTCCCTGGACTATGATCTTCCGGCTGATCCATTACGGCTGTTAATATAAATTTGAAAAAAAAAATTGAAAATTAAGGTTTTAAAACTGATTAATAAATGAGATAAATTCTGAGGTAGTAAAAAGCAGAAAATTTTTATTTCATTACAACAAACTGAAGGTAAGTGTCGAATGCAGCTTACCAAAATTAATATTAAGAAAAACAGGATGATCCTGAAAAAATTTTCCGATACCCATGTTCATATACTTGCTGAAAAGATTTTATCTTAAGCATAAATTTAGTTATGCTTCCATCTAAACCCACCTCATTTTATGATACCTAGTGAATTTCTTTTCTACAATAGCAAATCATTTAGAAAGCCACATTCTCCTCTATATTAAGATGGATATGGTAAGTTTCTTGCAAATACAGTTGACTTTGGGTGTTTAATCTGTCTCATCATGAAGTCTTGCGACTCCTTTCGAATAACTGATTTATCTTTCCTTAATTTCGCTAATTCTTAATTGATGAAGAGGATTAACTTATTAACCCTCAAGTTCTACATATATCATATCACCTTCCTTGAAATCGTTAAATTTCCTTCCCTTTTGATGAACCAAATGCCCACCTGAAGATCCATGCCCCACACTACCCAGGTCTAATATTCCAGTCGCAGGATCATTCTTCCACAAACTAGCCACCATTTACTTGGTAATAGACCGACTTCCTGCCCACCCCTGTTCTACATCCATGATACCATAAGCCTTTAATACTATAGTCAGTTCAATTGATAACTTACTGATACATATCTGTAATCATAGTTATTATGGATTACACAAAACAAGAAAGGAAGTTTACACAACTTTGAATACCAAACCATGACACGTGTGTGACCAGCTTTCGTTTCAACATCATAGTATGTCATTTATTAAAAAGTACAAGCTTATTGAAAAAAAGATTCGATATGACCTGTAAAATTAGTTCTATAAAGATTCATTTAATCTATAAAGCAATCTGCACGGTTTCAGTCTGTACCTCACTAAAAAGTAAATTCTTGCTAGCTGCTCTAAAAATCAAAGCGACGATCTTAATGGAAAATTTATAAATAGAACTCTTGAAGATTTTGTAGATGTTTATAAGACAGCCCTGAACTGTTAAAACAAAAACTCTCTCTAAGAAAATAATTCGAGCTTTTTATTCCAATTCAGTAGAATATAGACATTATCCCAACGCCTATACAAGGCTGAGAACCTGTTACCCATTTAGCACCATTTGAGGAGCACGTGAAACTTAAGGCATGCCATGGACGCGAGTAACACTACACCCCTCCTAATTTAGAAGGAAGGGTCAAGCAGAAGACTCCCAGGATTGGTCTACTACCCACCAGAGATATCGTTTGAGAATTTGGAGGACATTGTGACCACGAACCTATTTTACACGACCCAGTCACCTGTAACGAACAAGACGTATCTTACGTCGGCTCCAGCCCCGATCACGCAGCCTTTCAGTTAAGAGATCTCTGCCTTTGCCGACTGAGGTACCACGGCTCAATTCTATAAACTATCTTTTAGCGGTATCAAAGTAAGGATTAAAGCATTTAAAGGTTATGGGAAAAATTGCTCTACTTCTGGTTTGTTGGAGTTCCAATTTAAAATATTTGCTACATAATAGTGTGAAAAATTAACGTAACACTTGGCATAAATTTAAGTTGATAAAATTGCATAAATTTGCATTATAAAACTACAGAAATTAACGTTTTAAAACTTTCTCTGGATATTTAACCTCTTGCCTTACGAATAGAGCTACGATTGTGTGTGCCACTTTCGAAAGCTTTTCTCATGTGTCGTGATCAGAAGCAGTTTCATCACGGGCTAAATTGTAAGCAAACCAGTAGACATTAACCCTTTGACAGTTTCATTTTTTTCCAAAATTCGGAAAAAAAAATGTCACATTTTATTGCATTTTTTGTTCATTTTACATTTCAAATCAAAAATATGTTATTAAAATTAATATTTTTAATATTTTTAAGCATTTATTACAGTTTTCTTTCTATGAAAGCATCATAGAACTGAAGTTTGCCTTTAGTCTCATCTATATCCAAGTTAATTTTTGGAATTCCAGCGAAATCAAATGTAGGAGGCGGATCCGAAGGACTATCACAACTTAAAAAAATTGTCTTGCTTGACTGATTCCATCTGTACTACTATCAGAGTCACTACTATCCAGGTCATCTAGTAAACTTTCGCTACTATCATTTACAGATAATTCAGTTTCTGATTACGAGTCACAGTTCGAATCGCAAGAAATTAGCTCCATACGCTCTGAATTATCCATTATTTAAAAGTAAAAATATATTATTTAACTCTTACATCAATAAAATTATCAGCCGCTTTTGAACTAATCAGAGTAGAAAATACAATAAACTGCAAACTATCATTTACTGGACATCTATACGAATAATTTGTTACTAAAATTGGAAAAAATACAACCGAAACAGTGCAAGCGAAATAGAAATCAGATTGCCCGTACGACGTACGGGTAAAACAGGGAAGGGGTTAATAGTACTGCATTTTATCGCTTATACATTACTCTGCATAGCAATTTGTTTCAGTTACAATTTCCCAAAACTGTCAAATATTGCATAAAAAAGTCTAACATTCTACTGTTTTCATTTAACTCACCTGCAGACGTTACTTTTATGCCAGGAGTATGTGTACACTTCCATATCTTCGGTTGATTATTTCTTGATTGCCAAATCTATTGTTCTGATAACCGATTCCTGATATTTACTTCATTAGTATCGCTTTCATCACTAACTGAATTTTGCACACGTTTTTTTACAGTACAAACTACAATGCTATTTTCAGATGAATTCAAATCTGATATCTGTTTCAGTTTCTAAGGTGTAATCGGGACACTTTCTAGCCCCGTTATTAGAATCATTTTTCCTTTTTGCCATTAGGTTAAATTTTTATATTGTAAGAATTTTTTTAAGCACCAACAGTTAATTATTGCATATAATACTCTATTGAAATTACGCCTAAGAATAAACGACCAACTCTTATATTGTAACTGTAACAAATAAAGCAAAAACAAACTATCCCCTAAAAACAATAACATGTCTGATACGAGCTTTTTACTTTTTGGCCAGACAGAATCATCACTTCTGATACGAGGTGATTTTAGGCACAGCAGTAAGATCACGGCTCCCATGCGTTCTTTTAAGGCAAAGGTTTTAATGCAAAGTTTTAAGGCAAAAGATCAGTTTCATTAGTGTGGGTCATTTTAAGCTTTGTTATGTGGGAAAAATTTATGAGATTTTTCAAATATGAACCGCTTAAAGGTAAAACCATTTTCTCGTGCACTTTAGATCTCAGCTGGAGGGATATAATATTTAACTCAACGCAATCGCCTTAAATGATGAACGTTTAATTTTTTTTCGTCTATTAACCTTTCAGTCCATTGTTCCCAAAAGGGAACATAATAAAATTATTTAAAATTAAATTCCATCAATATTAATACAAATAAATTGGCAAATGTAGTAAAAGACCTACTTGATTTTTTAAAATAAAAGTTATATTTCTATGATTAATAGAAAAATGTATAAAAATCAAAAATGACCTTTTTATAATTTTCTATAGAGCACACATTAAAAATTCACATAAATGTAAAAAAATCTAATGCTTCTAAAATCCGATTGGTATCCTTAAAACAACTTTAATTTATTTAAAAAATATGAAATTTGACAATAAGAAACGTACCTGGAATAATTTATTATTGATATTCCCAATTGGGAACAATGGACTGTTGCCGCTTTAATCGACGAAATAATTTCCTCTACGGAGAGCATTTCTTGAAAGGGGTAGGAAATGAAGCTGAATTCCCTAATTTTATGAAAGAGCATTTCAATTCTATTAGCAGTCTAGTACGTTCGCTTCTGAGATATTATTTTGAAAAGTGTTAAGTGTATTTTGTCTGCGAACTGCAAGTTGCAAGGTCTCTTCTAAGAATTGCACTAAGGAAAGTTAGGCCTCAACCTGGAATCAAAATTTACCGCCCTATATCAGAGAAAAGTGATGGCCATTTTCTTGTACAAACAATACAAGTCAGATGTGCACATTAGATGCAAGATTAGCTTGCAATGAATGCAAGAAAAAAATTACATCTCCATTGATCTCCAATATATCATGCATAAAGGTATTAACTCATGATTTTATATTCAAGAAAATGTTTTCATTTAAATTAATAATTTTTAAACTTTATTGATATCCGTACTGCTTAAATTTAAAAAATAAATTTTAAATTCATTTTAATTATTTTTCTTATTTAATATTTATTATATACATCATTCTACTCAATTTGTGAATCCAGTGTATAGTCAGAAGTGGCCAATGTTCCCAATTGGGAACATGAAAATCTCTAAAGAAATTTTTTTTTGCACAATTAAATGACGAACATGCCGTAACTGAAGTATTAGAAGGCAAGATATGCAAAAAAGTAATTTAAAATATATCTGGATTTGAATTCGGCCTGTAAAAGGTTAAATGAGGAAAAATATTCCAGAAATTTTATGCAAAACAAACATAGAAGAAATTTTGTTCAGTATCTTGAAAATATAAGCATAAACAGCAAGACTACTCCGATATATACACAAGTCGAATTTCTGAACTGCAGATTAGAGAATTACTGTCATGTAAGTTTAAGATACGTACAACATTTTAGAATTGTACGAAATCTAATTCCCTTCCCACGAGACATGGTTTTGCTATATAGGCAAAAGCGTAATTTATTTTGACAGATAACTGTAATACTGCACAATGAAATACAAGCTATTGTCTGCATTATTATGTTATTTTCAAAGGGAACAAAAAGAATTTCTTTTAAGACAGCTTAGTTACAAGTTTCGTTTTTAGGAAACAGGCGTTTCGTTTCTATAATCCTGTTTAGATTTCACAACATTAATAATACAAAGGAATACAATAGTTCAAATATCGTGCTTAAACACGATATTTGAACTATTCAACTTAAATGGATTTCAAGTATTATAGTTCACAATAAATATAAAGACGAGAATCAACAAAATAACTTCAATATAAGCCTAAAGCAGTTTTCAAATATTCTTTAAAAATTATCAGATGGTTTTCACTTTTTTATGTCATAAATGGAAGCGTAACTGATAGAATTTAAAGTAGGTCACATACAAAATTTCATAAGCCATTTATAAATTTACAAAAACTTGATATTTTAAATCTTTCACTGTGAAATATACCAACCAGACAATATACTTCACGTCTTATAAAGCATTTAATATTTTAGGAACTTTGAATACTATATCAATGTCCCAATCTAGTTTTTATTCACTTTTTTTCAACACGTTACATGCAATAACTAATACAATATGCTATAATTGCTGATTACACCATATTATATTATTGGTTATTGCATAATACATTATGCAACAAGTTTAATACATAAATATGGCACATATTGTACAACTAGGTCTATATGTTTAAATATCTCTTGTAAATCATGATAGAAAAGCTGATAGTAGAAATTGCATTAGTTTATGCATAACTGCTGTCGTATTGTATTTATAATTCTTTTAAACGATAATATGAAGAAATTTCCACTTATAAAATTCAATTTTGAGTCCATTTAGAGGCATACGTATTTCATACCATAGTGAAATAACATTAAAATAGACTTAATTTAAAATAGTCTGCATATTGTTTAAAAACTTAGCTGGGATAAGCAATACCAATAAACTTCAGATAGCAATCTACATTAAACATTGATATCAATATAAATGCCTAACTAAAAAAATTATATTTAGTTTTAAAGCAGAAAAAAGCAACAGGCTGTAACAATAAAATTTAGTTTGTAAAAGTTGCATGTTTATGTTAAATTTAACACTTCGAATAATTACGCTTTTTTTTGCAACTGTCAATCACGTAAAAACGTATCTATAATAATAGCCATTGTCTGTCTATTTATAAGCGGTTTACCTGAAATATACACATCCATATTGGATTTTTTTTTTATGAGTTAGGGTTAGCAAATCTCAAAGCAAGTTCGAAACCCACCCCATTCTCCCCTTTTTGTGCGTTTAATGCTATTATGTAAAGTCTTATTCTATACTAAATTCATTCTTGATATGAATTTCAAAATAACAGGGACCATCATTAATATAAAATGCACTGTGTTTATTCGAACATATACTTAATTAGTTTCTATCGAGTGCAAGCTTAGCACTTTCAATAGAGGGACAAACATCAACACGTCTGGGTGATTTAAATGTATGCCATTTTTCTAAATGTATTTTTATTTCTGATTTCTGTTTTAAATCTTATTTTAAAATTCAGTGGAACACACCGAAGATTGTAAAAAAGCAAGAAACACTAAAGTTTTATTGTGTCCGTGACCAAAGTGTTCTATGATTTTTTACTTTACCCTTTGCCCCACCTTCGTTATGTCTCTTTACTTCCGGTTATAAATATATATTTCCTAAATAGACATTATTGATTGTTAATATTTAATACCCTGCATAAAGCTCGTAACTCTCGATGCCACACATAAGAAATAATGTATTCTAAAAGAACGAATATATATATGAGAATTATTTAAACTAAAGTCATCAAGATATTTCAGTGGTGGATTGAGAGATATATATGTTATCGCAAACGAAATACTTCGAATAGAGAAACAAGCGCTAAAGCTATCAGTGTCTTTGTTCCTAAGAGAGTAGGAGTGCAATTCCCCAATAAATGTCAGTCAAAGAGGGGTTGTCACCTAAACAATTTTCGACCTCCAAAATTTCGAAAGCATGTCATAAATGTACATACATCAGTTTTTGAACGTTTTTGGGGGTCGATTGTCTGGACAGCTGCAATTTTACGTGCACAAAGACGCTTAGATAAGTTGTTTTATTATTTTCAATAATTGTTTTAATATTTTTAAAATAAATGTTTATTATTTTTTCAACTTTTTATGACTTAAACTTTCTTCTCGTAATGTAATAATAGCCTAAATTATCTGTCTATCTGTCCTCGAATTTAAGAAGCGGCTGGTCGTGGTATGGATAGAGCATCCATATTGGATTTTTGATGACTTAGGGTTAGCAAAATTCAAATCAAGTAAAGTTTATCTTCTCCTAAACTATAGATCCGATTCAAAAATAAATTGGTATGAATAATCGTCGTATCACAGCGAAAAATACTGTCATATTTAAAACGTTCGAAATCCACCTCGTCCCCCTTTTAGAGCTTTTAATGCCATTATATCAAGCCCTATTTTCGGAACAGGCGATTAAATTTATCACATAATAAATAGGTAAAGATAACAATTTTTCTAGCATTATGACGTCATTCCTTTAACTATCTCAATTAATCATTTCTTATTTTAAATTATTTAAATATCGTCTGAATTATTTTCATACGTTTTATCCTTAAACTTAGATATTACCTATATAATTTTATTTTATATTTGGCTTAAATAATAGATTAGGTATATAAGTGATAATTTTAATCCATTATTTTTGTAGAAAGATAATTCTCAATCAAAAAACAAGCCATTTTTTGCCTGCCTCATAGGGTACCTTTACAATTCTGGAAAATTAAAAATTTCACTGATCCCGTCATATGACGGGCTATATGCTAGTTTAGTAGATTTGTGGTGGATACACGCTAACCACCACAAATCTACTAAATATGTATAATTATATGGATATGGGACATATACGTGTAGTTTTGTGTTGTTATGCAACACTTTGCATTTTTTCTTTCCAAAAGTTAAGATTGTCGAGTTACTCGGTCTTTTGTTGCGTTATTTCGTCTTCAATCGAATTCTTAGCTCCAGAAATTACAAGTAGTATTTTGTCAGTTTGAAGCTTGTTTTTTTATTGTTGAATACAAAATTGATAAAATGAGCCGTTGTGACAAAGATAGTGATGAAGAAATATGCGCTCACAGATTATCGGACTTAAATTTTAAAATCGTGTATTTTGTGATTTCGTTAAACTATTTTTTTCTTAAATAATCATACAGTATATATTAAAGTGTAAAATAAAAATGTTTCGTTCATAAAAACAAAGTAGTTTTCGAATTACTGTGATTTTTCTGAATAACTAAACTTTCGCGCGATTTACGAAAAAACGCCTGCTGCACGCGTAAGATGGCGATGAAGTATACTCGCATGCCAAGTTTTAAATCCAGTTTGATATTTTTTGGTGAAGCTTAGTAATATATTTAGAGTTCCTAGTCACTACTGAAAATAATAAGACTCTAAATCTTTGTCCTAGTTTTATGTAATTTAGGACCTTACATTCTGTAGGTACAGACGTATAGTACGTGTAACTTACTAGCAATTAAAGTTTGAAAGTAAAATATTTATAACCTATAAACATTAAAAAGAATAACATAATATAGATAAAATTTATACACAGATTGTATCAAATCTGTAAATTTGTAAACGCATGGAGAACAATTTATAAAAACTTTTCTAAATCATACTGAAACTAACAGAAAATATGGATACTTACTTTATAAAAACAATGGAATGCAACAAAAACCATAAACTGTGTACTAAAATATTTAACGCAGCACATAAATTTTTGATACAGAATTGTAGTCGGAACAGCTTTGAATTTGCCATAAATGGGGAAATATCTCATAGTTGGCGATGATATATGTGAATAAAATCAAATTATGCTGCCACTCTAAACTGATGTGAAGCACAGTGTAGAATTTCTTACGGGAGATTCTCGCGTGATAGCGAAAAGCTTTCAACCAATTAAAGGCTTTTTCAGGAGTCAAACTGAACAAAGATGAATCAGTTAAAAATTTTTCAGCCGTAACACAAGAAATCTGCATATTCTTTACCAAATTAAAGGTTTGATTTGGAGCTCTACTGTTTTGGTCACGAGAGATTAAGAGACCGGGACCTATTGATTAACACCAATTCCGAATGGCTACAAACACCGATGCTAACACTGGGATTCGAACCCACGAACTCCGATATCTAAGAACAGCGATCTACCATGCAGCTCCTCAGATAAATAAATTCTAAACTAAAACGTACATGTCCACTTGTGATAAGGTTTTAAGACTAAAAAAACATTTTATTTCCGATTGTTTCTATTAATAGATCTATAAGCTTCATTTCTTTTACTTTCAATCATATTTAGGTAACACAAAGGAAATGATTTATATTTATCAGTAAGTTATATAAAATATGAGTGGGGCAAAATATCTGAAAAGTGTTTAAAAGCGATTTTTTGCGTTCACCTCAACCCTAGAAATCTATCTTGATTTTGCCGAACTTTATTGCTTGTTATGCATGAATGTCAATTTAAATTTTATTCTAAAATAAGAAAAGTAAATTAATGCATACGTTTTTACTTAAAAATAAGGATTTGTCATACACTAAAAATTATTTAAACAATTCAAATAATTTATTATTTTAATCACATAAGGCCTCCTAGTTCTAGTGTTAAGTAATAACCTTCATTAGATAAGTCTAAGAATGAAAACAAATATTTTAATAAAATCCCTTACCTGTTCCGTATTAAGAACTGGGATTTAAAAGAGGAAATAATTCTGCAACTTGCAAAGAGATTGCATAAAGTGTTGCACCAATATAAGGGCGGTGGACCTGCAGTGCAATAAGTACCTGGTTATCTTCTTCATTCTAAAACACCATGGAGGTGAATTAAAAGTAACTGTTTCAGTAATTATCTCAATGTAAGGAAAATACTAATATATTATTCTATGCATGATGAAGAAGTTCCGAGATATTATTACTAAAGTTATTATCACAAGTTGATATGTACGTGTTACTTTATAATTCCTTTTATTGGTGAAGAAAGGGCAAATTTTTTGTTAGAGTGAAAAATTTCACCCAATTTATTTGAGTTCAGGGTAATTTGTGGTAAAGCTTTTAATCGGCTGAAAATGCTTCTCTATCACACGACAAATCTGCGTGTTATCTTACGGGAAAGGTATCGTAAATTTAATTTGTTCAAGTTAACTTGTGGTAAGGACATTAATCAGTAGAAAATGTTTTGCTTCGATGTCACACGAGAATTTTACGTGCTATTCTAAGGGATAAAGGAACCCTAAACTGAATTGGTTCAAGTTAAATTGTGGTAAAGCCTTTAATCAGTAGAAAATGTTTCGTTGTCACACGAGAAATCCACGTGCTATTCTACGGGAAAAATGAATCCTAAACTGAATTTGTTCAAGTTAAATTGTGGTAAAGCCTTTAATCAGTAGAAAATGTTTCGTTGTCACACGAGAAATCCACGTGCTATTCTACGGGAAAAATGAATCCTAAACTGAATTTGTTCAAGTTAAATTGTGGTAAATCCATTAATCGGTAGCAAACATTTCGCTTACATTCGAGAAATCCACGTCCTATTCTACAAGTGAAAGGAATCCTAAACTGAATCTGTTCAGATTAATTTGTGGTAAAACCATTAATCGGTATAAAATGTTTTGCTGTCAGACTTGAGAAATCCACGTGCTATTCTATGAAGAAAAGCAATCCTAAACTGAATCTGTACAGGTTAGCATGTGGTAAAGCTCTTAGATGATAGAAAATGTTTCGCTGTTACTCGAAAACTCCGTGTGTTATTCTATGGGAAAAAAAGAATTATAAACTAAATTTCTTCAGGTTAACTTGTGGTAAAGCCATTAATTTTAAGAAAATGTTTCATTCTCACATGACAAATCCGTGTGTTATTCTATTTAAATAATACTACTAAACTGAATCTGTTCCAGTTAACTTGTGGTAAAACCTTTAATCGGTAGAAAATGTCTCGCTATAACAAGAGAAATTCACCTGCTATTCTACGTGGGAAAAGTAATCCTAAACTGAATCTATCCAGGTTAACCTGTGGTGGAGACCTTAATTGATAGAAAATTTTCTGCTGTTACACGAAAAATCCGTGTGATATTGTATGGGAAAAAAGAGTCCTAAACTAAATCTAATGTTAACTTGTGGTAAAGCCATTAATTGGTAGAAAATGTTTCGCTGTCACACGAGAATTTCACGTGTTATTCTACGGGATAAAGGAATCCTAAACTGAATTTGTTCAAGTTAAATTGTGGTAAAGTCATTAATCGGTAAGAAACGTTTCGCTTACATACGATAAATCCAAGTGCTATTCTACAAGTGAAAGGAATCCTAAACTGAATCTGTCCAATCAAATTTGTGGTAAAGCCATTAATCGGTAGAAAATGATTCGCTGTGACATTAGAAAACCTCGTCTTGTTCTACGGAAAAACGGCGTCCTAAACTGAATTTGTACAAGTTAAAATGTGGTAAAGCCATCATCCGGTAGAAAATGTATCATTGTCACACGAGAAACCCATGTACGGGAAAAAGCAATCCTAAACTGAACCTGTCCAGGTTAGTCTGTGGTAAAGCCTTTAATTGATAGAAAATGTTTCACTATTACAAGAGAAATCCGTGTGTTATTCTACGGGTAAAATTAATCCTAAACTTAATTTATTCAGGTTGATTTGTGGTAAAGCCATTAACCGGTAGAAAATGTTTCATTGTTACACGATAAATCTACTTGTTATTTTACGGGAAAATAAATCGTATATTGAATTTGTTCAGGTTAATTTGTAGTGAAGACTTTAATTCGTAGAAAATGTTTCATTGTCACATGAGAAATCCTTGTGTTATACCAAAACAATACTAAACCGAATCTGCTCAAGTTAACTTGTAAAACCTTTAATCGGTAGAAAATCTTTCGCTATAACACGAGAAATCCACGTGCTATTCTACTGTAAAAAGGAATTCTAAACTGAATCAGTCCATGATTAAAATGTGGTAAAGCCTTAATTGATAGAAAATTTTCCACTGTTATACGAAAAATCCGTGTGTTATTCTACGGGAAAATATAATCCTGAACTAAATCTTATGTCAACTTGTGGTAAAGCCATTAATTGGTAAAAAATGTTTCATTGTCACATGAGAAATCCGTGTGTTATTCTACGAGAAAAATAATACTAAACTGAATCTACTCAGGTTAACTTGTGGTAAAACCTTTAATCGGTAGAAAATGTTTCGCTATAACAATAGAAATCCACGTGCTATTCTACAGAAAAAGGGAAATCCTAAACTGAATCTGTCCAGACTAATTTGTTGTAAGGCTTTTAATTGGTAAAAAATGTTTATTTGTCAACCGACAAATCCGTGTGTTATTCTACAGGGAAAAAAAGAATCCTAACCTTAATCTGTCCAGGTTAGCCTGTGATAAAAGCTCTTAGTAGATAGAAAATGTTCCGCTGTTATACGACAAATCAGTGTGTTATTCTCGGGAAAAAAGAATTCTAAATTGAATTTATTCATTTTAATTTGTGGTAAGGCCATTAATCGGTAGAAAATGTTTCATTGTCACACGAGAAAACTACGTGTTAATCTACGGGGAAAAATCCTATATTGAATTTGTTCAGGTTAACTTCTGGTAAAACCTTTAATCGGTAGAAAACGTTTCGCTATAACACGAGAAATCCAGTGCTATTCTACGAGAAAAAGGAATCCTAAACTAAAACTGTCAAGACTAATTTGTGGTAAAGACTTTAAC
This sequence comes from Pardosa pseudoannulata, assembly GCA_032207245.1. Taxonomy (NCBI): domain Eukaryota; kingdom Metazoa; phylum Arthropoda; class Arachnida; order Araneae; family Lycosidae; genus Pardosa; species Pardosa pseudoannulata. The sequence continues at coordinate 30,780,525 of CM063507.1, forward strand.
TGGTAGAAAATGTTTCGTTATCACATATTAAATCCTTGTGTCATCCTACAGAAAAAGGGAAATCCTAAACTGAATCTGTCCAGGTTAGCCTATGATAAAGCCCTTAATAGATAGAAAATGTTCCGCTTTTATACGACAAATCAGTGTGTTATTCTACGGAAATAAAGAATCCTAAACTGAATTTATTCAGGTTAACTTGTGGTAAAGCCATTCAATCGGTAGAAAATATTTGATTGTCACACGAGAAATCTACGTGTTATTCTACTGGAAAAGAAATCCCTTTATAAAGTTGTTCAGGTTAATTTGTAGTAAAGCTTTTAAAATTGGTAGAAAAGATTTCCCTGTCCCATGAGAAATCCTAGTCTTATTGTACGGTAAAAAGTAATCCTAAACTGAATTTGTACAAATTAAACTATAGTAAATCCATCAACCAGTAGAAAATGTTTCACTATCACACGAGAAATCCACGTGTTGTTCTACGGGAAAAAGGAATCCTAAACTTAATCCGTCCAGGGTAGCCTGTAACAAAGCCCTTAATAGATAGAAACTATTCCTCTGTAACACCACAAATCAACAAAAACTTATGTTAAGATACAAACATTAGGCTAAAAGAAAACAAACGTCACCAATTATACCTCTACTAATTATGGTCCTCTAAAGGTGAGACCTGGCCAAATGAATTTTTATGCATACAGAACAAAATAAAACTGATGACAGAAAAGTGTGGTAATGTACAAAATTTTTTATTTATGTTGGGAAATGAAACTAACTAGTTATATGTTATAATACTGTACTTAATGTATAATTTAACATTTTGATTAATTATTGTCAAAACAATAAATGCTTTAAAATTTCGATTCAACAAAAACCTTCTTAAGAAACAAAAACTAAGCGAAAAGTACACAAAATGTCACCAATTGTACCTCCACTAATTATGGTTCTCTAAAGGTAAGACCTGGTCAAACAAATTTCTTTGAATAAAGAGCAAAATAAAAGTGATAACAGAAAATTGTTGTAAAGTACACACATTTTTATTTAGGTGAGGAAATGAAAATATTTTGTT
>CM063507.1:30786587-30824087 GCA_032207245.1 Pardosa pseudoannulata
ATAGAGAAGTAATGTTCATATTTTTTATTCTATTAAATTCTGAGTTAATTCTGTTATTTCTGATGAAATATTCATCGGCTCACAATCTACAAAACATCCTTTGATGTACAATACGTTTGTGTTCGAGTATATCACACTTAATATCATTATATTTTTTCATACATACATTTAGAAAATAATTATACAAAATATAACTTCTCTAAAACATTAATCTTCTAAAACTTTAAATTAGATAATAGTCCTTGTTATAAAAAATTTAATTAGTTTTTTCTTAAAATATTTTTCTTTTTAAATTTAATTTATTTTTATTTTTATTGTACTAAAAAAATAATTCTATTAAAAAAAATTAATCTTTAAATTTGTCGAGGTTATGTCTGTTTTCATTGGTACTATTATTAAAAAAATATGAAATATAGAAAATAATCATAAAAAATTTATAAAAAATTATGTTGATATATTTTTTCTTTTTATTTTAATTCTTTTAATTTTTTTGCTTTGTGAAAAAAAAATTAATCATATTTTTCTTAAAAAAATTAATTCTAAATTCTGTTAAATATGTCTTTTTAGTTCTCACACTACATTATATACTATATAGAACTTCTGAATAATTATAAATTACAAATTAAAAAATTAAATATTCTCAAATATTAGTATTCCGAAATAATATTTTTTTCATTTTTTTTTTTTTTGTTGCCAAAATAATTTTTTTTCTTATTTATTCTTAATTCTATTTGAAATTTTTTCTACAAAAATTCTAATTTTTAATTTATTTTTTTTATTACATTAGATTATTAAAAATTCTATATATAAAAATTTTCTAATATTAAGAAAATTTGAAACAAATGGTTTTTACACAATTTTTTTAAAAAAATTTTTATTCTGATGCTATTCTTTTCGCTTGTCTATTTCCTGTTATTTCTCTAAAAAATGTACAAATATAACTGTTTTCATTTTTTCATTTTTTATGTAATATCTTTATTATAAAAAATGTTATAATTTCAATAAACAAAAGAAAAATTTTCAAAAAAATATAAATTTTTGTGAAATCATCAGTATACATTTTATATCACGTTTAGAAAAAAATATTGATATGAAACAACTAAAATATTAAAAAATAAACGATTTTTTCGGTTCAGTTCTTTTTTTTTTTTTTTTTTTGCGTTCAAGTTTTTTTTTTTTTTATTTTTTTTTATTTTAGAGATTTTTTTTTTTTTTTTTTTTTTTTTTTTTTTTTTTTTTTTTTTTTTTTTTTTATTTCGTCTTAATTTTTTTTTTTTTTTTTTCAATTTTTTGGTTTTTTTTTTCATTTTTTTTTTTTTCATTTTTTTTTATGATTTTTTTTTTTTTTTTTTTTTTTTTTTTTTTTTTTTTATTTTTTTTTTTTATTTTTTTTTTTTTTTTTTTTTTTATTAAATTTTTTAAAATCCAAACACTTTCTTGCTTCAAAACTTTCTAATTGCCAAATACTAGAAAAATGTTTAAACTAATCTTCATGAAAATTTAAAAGGTTTTGTCCAAACAATGCTCTTTAAAAGCTTTAAATTTACAACTTCCGGTTCCGAAGTCTCTACTTCCGTTTTGTTTTGACAGCTGTAATTTTTCTTTAAAATTTTGTAGAGACAAAAACAGATTTAGAAGCATAAAAGCTGAAATTTTACAATAGAGAAATAAAAAAATTATGATTTTTGACAAAAAATGACGTTTTCAACGTAGACGGATACCTTAATGAAAATCCTGAAATTGAAACTAATAAGTTTTGATACCATTAACAGACTAGATAATTTATGCAACATCCTTTATGTAAAATATTCTCCAATTATGGAAAATATTAAACATTTTCTTAATTCATAACAGAAAAACTATCTATCTTCTAGAACCCCTCATCATATGAAGAGCTAATATTAAATATTTTTAACTGACATTAAAGGTACAGCATGACATGTTCGTGACAGGGCATTTTTAATCTATCTGAAAAATTTAAAGAAATATTGAAATTAAAAAGAAACAACCTTTGTTATTACAAACATATTAGATAGCTTATGCATGGTTATTTATATACGGTAATACTTTTGGAATTTCTTAAATTTTTTGTTTAAAATAAGAAAAGTTTGAAAATTTCCACCAAAATCCTTGTTTATATAGATACACACCACATTATATATTTTCTTTTGACAGCTGCTTTAAATTAAATTCTCGACTGCCGTATATGATACAGCAGGGCATATGTCCTTGACAAGACATTTTTAATCTGTCTGGAAACTTTAATGAAATCTCTGAATTTAAAAATAACTTTTATTACTACAAACAAAATAGATAGAATATGTATGTTTTCTATATGTACTAATACATACGTCTGTAAAATATTAAACTTTTTTCGGTTAAAATAGAAAAAAATTTTTAAATTTCCCTCAAACTCCTTGTTTATATTAATAAACTTAACATTACGTACTTTCATTTGACAGCGGATTGAAAATAAATTCTCGACTGACGTAAATGATATAGCATGACATATGTTCTTGACAAGGCCTTTTTAATCTATCTGAAAACTTTAACGAAATCTCTAAAATTAGAAATAATAACTTTTGTTACTACACAGATATTAGAGAGCGTATTCATGGTTCTTTATATATAGTAATACCTTCTTATTGAAAATATTACATATTTTTTCATTCAAAACAGGAAAAAATTTGAAATTTTCTGTCAAAATCCTTGTTAATATTAAGACACTAAACATTACATATTTTCATTTGACAGCAGATTTAAATTAAATTCTCGGCTGACGTAAATGAAACAGCATGACATATCTTCTTGACAAGACATTTTTAATGTATCTGAAAACTTTAATGAAATCTCTAAAATTAGAAATAATAACTTTTGTTACTACACAGATATTAGAGAGAGTATTCATGGTTCTTTATATATAGTAATACCTTCTTTTTGAAAATATTACAAATTTTTTCATTCAAAACAGGAAAAAATTTGAAATTTTCTGTCAAAATCCTTGTTAATATTAAGACACTAAACATTACATATTTTCATTTGACAGCAGATTTAAATTAAATTCTCGGCTGACTTAAATGAAACAGCATGCCATATGTTACTGACAAAGACATTTTTATATATCTGAGAGCTTTCATAATATCCCTAAAATTAAAAATAAGAACTTTTGATACTACACAGATATTATAGAGAGTATTCATTGTTCTTTATATATAGTAATACCTATCTTTTCAAAATATCACATTTTTTTCATTCAAAACAGGAAAAAATTTGAATTTTCTGTCAAAATCCTTGTTAATATTAAGACACTAAACATTACATATTTTCATTTGACAGCAGATTTAAATTAAATTCTCGGCTGACGTAAATGAAACAGCATGACATATCTTCTTGACAAGACATTTTTAATGTATCTGAAAACTTTAATGAAATCTCTAAAATTAAAAACAATAACCTTTGTTACTACACAGATATTAGAGAGAGTATTCATGGTTCTTTATGTATAGCAATACCTTCTTTTTGAAAATATTACAAATTTTTTCATTCAAAACAGGAAAAAATTTGAATTTTCTGTCAAAATCCTTGTTAATATTAAGACACTAAACATTACATATTTTCATTTGACAGCAGATTTAAATTAAATTCTCGGCTGACGTAAATGAAACAGCATGACATATCTTCTTGACAAGACATTTTTAATGTATCTGAAAACTTAAATGAAATCTCTAAAAGTAAAAACAATAACCTTTGTTACTACACAGATATTAGAGAGAGTATTCATGGTTCTTTATATATAGTAATACTTACCTTTTCAAAATATCACATTTTTTTTTCATTCAAAATAGGGAAAAAATTTAAATTTTCTGTCAAAATCCTTGTTAATATTAACATACTAAAATTACATATTTTCATTTGACAGCGGATTTAAATTAAATTCTGGGCTGACGTAAATGAAACAGCATGCCATATGTTATTGACAAAGACATTTTTAATGTATCTGAAAGCTTTAATGAAATCTCTAAAATTAAAAACAATAACCTTTGTTACTACACAGATATTAGAGAGAATATTCATGGTTCTATATATATAGTAATACCTACCTTTTCAAAATATCACATTTTTTTCATTCAAAATAGAGAAAAATTTGAAATTTTCTGTCAAAATCCTTGTTAGTATTAAGACACTAAACATTACATATTTTCATTTGACAGCAGATTTAAATTAAATTCTCGCTGACGTAAATGAAACAGCATGACATATCTTCTTAACAAGACATTTTTAATGTATCTGAAAACTTAAATGAAATCTCTAAAAGTAAAAACAATAACCTTTGTTACTACACAGATATTAGAGAGAGTATTCATGGTTCTTTATATATAGTAATACTTACCTTTTCAAAATATCACAATTTTTTCATTCAAAACATGAAAAAATTTGAAATTTTCTGTCAAAATCCTTGTTAATATTAAGACACTAAACATTACATATTTTCATTTGACAGCAGATTTAAATTAAATTCTCGGCTGACGTAAATGAAACAGTATGACATATCTTCTTGACAAGACATTTTTAATGTATCTGAAAACTTTAATGAAATCTCTAAAATTAAAAACAATAACCTTTGTTACTACACAGATATTAGAGAGAGTATTCATGGTTCTTTATATATAGTAATATATACCTTTTCAAAATATCACATTTTTTTCATTCAAAATAGGGAAAAATTTGAAATTTTCTTTCAAAATCCTTGTTAATATTAACACACTAAACATTACATATTTTCATTTGACAGCAGATTTAAATTAAATTCTCGGCTGACGTAAGTAAAACAGCATGACATATCTTCTTGACAAGACATTTTTAATGTATCTGAAAACTTTAATGAAATCTCTAAAATTAAAAACAATAACCTTTGCCACTACACAGATATTATATAGAGTATTCATGGTTCTATATATATAATAATACCTACCTTTTCAAAATATCACATATTTTCATTCAAAACAGGAAAAAATTGGAAATTTTCTGTCAAAATCCTTGTTAATATTAAGACACTAAACATTACATATTTTCATTTGACAGCGGATTTAAATTAAATTCTGGGCTGACGTAAATGAAACAGCATGCCATATGTTATTGACAAAGACATTGTTATTTATCTGAGAGCTTTCATGAAATCCCTAAAATTAAAAATAAAACTTTTGATACCACAAAGAATCTGAATAATTTATACAACATCTTTTATACAAAAATAATATCTATTTATGAAAAATATTAAAAATAATTCCATTCATAATAGGAAAATTATGAAACTATCTCCCAGAAGCCCTGCTTATATTACGACAAACTTAAGTTCGTTTTTCGACTGACACAGACTTATCTTCTTGACGAGAGATTTTTAATCTATCTGAAAATTGCAATGAAATGTATGAAATTAAAAATAATACATTTTGTAACAAAAAAAAACTAGATAAAGTATGTATGATTTTTTTACAGTAATATCCACTTTTAGAAATTATTAAATTATTCTTTTGTTATAAATAGTGAAATTAAAAAATATTCTTCTAAAATCATATTTTCGGCTAATACACTGTCTACCAATAAGTATTTGGACACCTGTGATAGAAAAAAAAACTAACTTTATTCAAAATCAATAGTTGGTTGAGCCACCATGAGACGCAATTACAACTTTACCCTCCGGGGCATACTTTCCACAAGTCTTTGTATTACAACTAGTCGTATTGTTTTCCACTCGGCTTTGAGGAGACATACAAGTTCCTTCACCTATTTTGGATGGGTAGTTCACCCCTTAATTCGGCGATCCAACTGTTCCCAGAGGTTCTCGATAGGTTTCAGGTGTGGTCTCTATTCGAAGAACATGATATGCACCATACCAAGCCTAATCCAAGGATATTCCAAGGATAATATCGAAACAAGACAACTGGAATTGCCGTCCTGAAAGTAAGAGGTGTCCAACCCTGTAAAACTGTCACAAGGTAGGAAGCACATTGTCATCCAAAATAGTGCAGTGGGCATCGGCGCTGAGCTTACCACGAATGGGGACCAAGGGTTCATAACAGGAGAAACACCCCCAAACTATAATTCTACCTCCGAACTTGACTGTTGGCACAATGCATTTTGGCAGGAGACTTTCTCCAGACAGACGCCAGACCTAGACCATGCCATCCGAACGGTAAAGGGTGAACCTTGATTCGTCGCTCCAAAGAACCCGTTTCCACTGTCTATGGTTCAATTGCGATGTGTTTTGCCCCACATTAACCAAGCAGCGCGGTTGGATTTTGTGCTTATAGGCAGCAGCACGACCATAAAAACCAAGCAGATGTGCTTCCGCACGGATGGTATTCATTGAAACAATACTCCCGGATACGTGTTGAAACTCCTCGCGGATTAGGGCCATCTATTGGATGCGGTTCTTCCGAATTTCTCTGGACATCACTTGTAGGTCTCTATCTCAAAATTTCATTGGTCTGCCGACTCGGGGCACATTCCGACAATCATCACTCACCTTCCACTTCTTAATCACATATACCACTATCAATTTTGAGTACTTCAGATCGCTAGATATGTTTTTTAAGGATCGGCCACATTTGTGATAACCAAAAATTATACCTTTCTCGAAGTCTGCGAGCTCCGAACTGCGCGTTATCTTTCATGCGACTAATGCCGATGCTGTTTCCTACAATATGTGTACCGTCGGAAGCCGTGACGTACCACAGGACCGCAGATAGCCTTATTTGTATAGGTGTCCAAATACTTATTTGTAGACAGTGTGCACTGAAGATATATTTTCCACAGACGGCGACTGTTAATTAAATTCGTGGATGTCAATAATATTACACCAGGACATATTTCTTTGACAAAACATTTTTAATAAATCTGAAATCTATTATTAAATCCCTGAAATTCAAAATATCAAATTTTGATCCCACAAACAAACTGTAGAAATTATGTATTGTTCCAAATATGTATTTATATAAATATATACTTTTTGGAAATATATTGTTTATGTACATACAATATACACCAGTGTTCGTTACAAGAAACACAGAATGAATATAATACCTTATATAGATTCAGACATTTATTCTATACATTTATTTACAAAAATACTTGGTTAACATAATCATCAATCATTTATATCTTCTATTTACACTGTTATTATCTACAACAACTCTTTATAAGGAATTATTATTATTAACAGACTAAGTCAAAACTGTAAGTATTATTTGTAAATTACCTCCAATAAAGTCACAAAATTCCTCACCATACGGGACGAGTTGGTGATTATTTCGTTAAGAAACTGGTAATTCCTTGTTACTTCTCTCGACTGAACACTTCTAACTCTCAGCTCTCACTCTATTTAAAATCAATCCCAACGCCCCTTCTTTTCTTGTTATTCAATTGAAAATTTTCCCACATCAAATGATTCGGGAAGGTGAGCTCATTAAATTTTTGTTCAAGCTGACATTACATTAGCCCCTGCTCCCATAATTCACGCTTACATTTTGTGCGAGCTTGACCGTTATCGCCATTCCGCGAAGTATTTCTGCAGGGGTCCCTAAACTTGACGTAAATAATTTCTTAAATTCGTCAAGAATAATTAGCTATGTTAGTGCAACTCAACGTGAGAAAGTACTTTTTGGAAATATTATAAACATTTTTTATTTCAAAATATTAAGCTGTCAAACTTCTCTTAAAAGCAGGGTTTCATATTATTACATTAAAAAATTATATATTTTCTTTTGCCATCAGATGTAAATTAAATATTCACCTGACGTAAATTATTCAACATGGCATATTTTCTTGGTATAACCTTTTTAATCACTGAAAACTTTAATGGAATTCCTGAAATTAAAAATAACAAATGATACCACAAACTAATCGAATTATACATTCTCCTTTAAATAAAATTCTTTTTAATTATTGAAAATATTGTAAAAAATGAATTTAGAATGACAAAATTATAAAACTTAAAATCCCTGTTTATATTATTACACTTAATATTTTTTCCCTAGACAACGGATTTAAATAAAATTCTGGACAGACGTAAATCGAACAGAATAACATATGTTCTTGGTAAGGAATTTTTAATTTATATGAAAACTTGAAATGAATTTCTGAAATTAAGAATAATAGCTTTTGTTACTACAAACAAATTAGATAAAGTAAAGTTCTTAAATACAGTAATATTAACTTTTGGAAAATATTAAAACTTTTTATTGTACACAATAAGAAAATTGTGAAATTTATATTATTACACTAAAGAGAATATATATTTTCCTTTGACAGTGAATTTGAAATAAATACTCACTTGACGTAAATGATTCAGCATGACATATATTCTTGACAAAAGATTTTTTAATATATTTGAAAACTTTAAAGAAATTCCTTGAATTAAAAGTAATAACTTATACCACAAACAAACTAAACGAATTTATGTAAAAAATTAATTATTGAAAATGTTACAAAAAAGGAATTTTGAATTATCAAATTATTAAACGTATCTGCTAGAATCGCTGTTCACATTATTACACTTAATATTTTTTACCTAGATATCGAACTTAAGTAAAATTCTCGACTGATGTAAATGATGCAGCATGACATATGTTTTTCCATAAGGCATTTTTAATCTACATGAAAATTTCTGAAAGAATATTAACTTTTGTTACTACAAATAAACTAGATAAAGTATGCATGGTTCTTTATATACAGTAAAATCAACTTTTAGAATTTTTTTTTTTTGCACAAGATAGAAAATTTTTCAAACTTTACGCCGAAAATAGTGTTTATATTAAAACTGTTAAATAAGATATTTTTCTTTGACGGCAGATTTATATTAAATTCTTAACTGAATTATATGGTATTATGTTACATATATTTTTGACAAGAAATTTTTAATCTATATGAGACCTATCATCATTTCTCTGTAATGACATCATTAATTTAAACCTCACAAATAGATTAGATGAGTTATTCATAGTTATATATGTGTTTATATAAAGATATATCTACTTTTCGGAAACATTATAAGTTATGGTTTCATTCAAAATATAAAATGATGAAATACTCTGTTATAATCAGTGTCTTGTATTATTACACTAAAGAGATTATATATTTTCCTTTCACAGTGAATTTGAATTAAATACTCACCTGATGTAAATGATTCAGCATGGAATATATTCTTCACAAAACAGTTTTAATCTATCTGAAAACTTCAATGAAATTCCTGAAATTAAAATTATGATACCACAGACAAACTAAACAAATTATACATACTCCTTTTCATAAAAAATTTTTAATTATTAAAAATATTAGGAAAAATGTATTTTTCGACTGACGTCTATGGTACAGCATGGCATATGCTGTTGACGAGACATTTTAATCTGTATGAAAGTTATCACCATACCCTGTGACTTAAAACATTAATTTTAACCCAACAAACAAATTAGACAAGTTATTCATCATTATAAAAGTGTTATACAAAGATAAATCTATTTTTCGCAAACATTATAAGTTATGTTTTCCTTAATAACATAAAATTATGAAATGCTCTGATAAAATCAGTGTTTTATATTATTACACTAAAGAGATTATATATTTTTATTTGACAGTGAATTTAAATTATATTATCACCTGACGTAATTGATTCAACATGACATATATTTTTGACACTTTCAATCTATTTGAACACTTTAATGAAATTTACGAAACTAAAAATAATAACTTATGATACCAAAAACAATCTAAAGAAATTATGCATTCTCCTTTATATAAAAAATTTTAATTGTTGAAAATATTAAAATAATTAATTTAGAATGGGAAAATTATGAAACTTATCTTCTAGAAAGAAATTTTAATATTAATACACTTAATATTATTTCTTTCCCTAGAAACCGAATTTAATAAAAGTCTCGACAGAAGTAAATGAGACAGCATAAAATATGTTCTGAACAAAGCACTTTTTATCTATATGAAAATTTTATGAAAGTATGAATAATAGTTTGTGTTTCTACAAACAAACTAGATAAAGTATTCATGGTTCTTTACATTCATTAATACAATGTTTTGAAAATTATTAAATACTTTTTTTGCACAAAATAAGAAAAATGTGAAACTTTATGCCGAAATCAGTTATTAAGACACTTCCAATAGTACAATTTTCTTCGAAGGAAAATATATCAATTAATTTCTTATAGTATTGTATATTTTCTGTAGATGGATTTAAATTAAATTCTCTACTGACATAAATGCTGTAGCATGATATATGTTGAAAAGACATTTTTAATCTACAAGGGAGCTATCGTAATTCAAACAGTAATTTTAATTACACAAACAAATTAGACAAGTTAGTATTCGTTATATATATCTCTATATAAAGAGATGTCTACTTTTGGAAAAAATTATAAGTTATGTTTCCATTCATAATATAAAATTATGAAATATTCTATTAAAATCAGTATCTAATATTATTACACTAAAGAGATTATATATTTTTCATTGGCATTTAATTTAAATTATATTCTAACCTGACTTAAGTGATTCAGCATGTCATATATTCTTGACAAAACACTTTTAATCTATCTAAATACTTTAATGAAATTCCGGACAATAAAATTATTACTTATGATATCAAAAACAGACTAAACAAATTATACATTCTTGTCATGTAGTCCTCGTTTGTATGAGTATTAACCTGTGATTAAATGTATAGTGGTGATTTTATTTTGATTGAAAGTATTTTAGTACTAAATTTAACCACAGATTCTGAGAAACTACAGACATAAATATGAAGATAAACTAAAAGCTAAATTAACAGCATCCGAAACTAGCTTAATATAAAAAATGCAAATTTATTATAATATGTATACATCTATGTACATACAAAACTGATGATAATTTTCATAAAACAAGCTTTGTCAACATCTTCTAAATTAGTTCTGACATTTTTTTAATACTTAAGTAATTTTGTAAATAGAGAGAGGACCTAATCTCAATTTCAAAATGTATGTAAAAGGGGGTACCTTTAGGGAGTTAAAATGGTGTGCCCAGAACACTGCTGGTTGATGGGTACCTATGGATCTTTCGTCGGTCTGGTCAGGGGCTTCCTCCTGATTTTTGGGATGCGGCCGTGCTATTTGATGCAGGAACCCGTCCTGTCGGACTTGGCTGGACTCTCGAACTCTTTCCGTCGGATTTCTCTCCTCGTATAGACTCTCGAACACCTTCTGTCGGACTCTCCTCTAGTCTCGACTCTGGAACACCATTTTTTTTATGGGACTTCCGAACCTCTTCTCAATTTTTAGATTTTTTCTTATTTTATTAATTTCAACCTTGTCCCCTCTTCCTTCTTATCGTCCAATCTGGATAGTTGTAAGAATCTCATTGGTCTGCTTAAACCCCACCTTGAGACCGCCATCGTGGAAAACCTTATCCCTTCTAATTGGGCACTGTCCCTTAGGGACTCATAAATACTCCACAAAGGTACATTCTTATTTAATGTCAAGTACGGAGATGGGATTCTAATCTGGGGCTGGAATCAGAACCCCGTCCGAGACCACAGTACAATATCCGTTGAATATAAATTTATGGTCCTCTATCTTTTTACAAAGATGTGATGAGGTCAGATTTATATCCCGAGCATTTTACTTCTTGTATGAATGAATCAATAATATTACTGATCTAAATCGCCTCATCACAATTCTCATTTTATAAAAAAATATTTATTTGTTGAAATTATTAAAAAAATTATTTTAGAATGGGAAAATTATGAAACTTATCTTCTAGAATCATTATTAATATTAGAACACTTAATATTATTTTTTCCCTAGAAAGCGGATTTAAATAAAATTCTCTACAGAAATAAATGAGACAGCTTAAAATATGTTCTGGACAAGGCATTTTTAATCTATTTGAAAACTTTAAGAAAATTTTTGAAAGTATGAATAATAGCTTGTGTTAGTACATACAAACTAGACAAAGTATTAATGGTTCTTTACATACATTAATATCAACTATTGAAAAATATTAAATCTTTATTTTACAAAAAATAAGAAAATTGTGAAACTTTATACAGAAATCATTGTTTATACTTAGACACTTCCAATTATACATTTTTCTTTGAAGGAGAATATCAATTAAACTCTTATAATGTTGTATATTTTCTGTAGGCAGATTTAAATTAAATTCTCTACTGACGTAAATGTTACAGCATGACATATGTTATTGAAAAGACTTTTAAGAGATTCATAATTATGGAAAACGTTATAAGTTATGTTTTCATTAATAATATAAAATTATGAATTATTTTGTTAAAATTTGTCTCTTATATTATCACACTAAAGAAATTATGTATTTTTCTTTGACAGCGAATTTAAATTAAAGTCTTACCTGACGTAAATGATTCAGAATGACATATATTCTTGACAAATCACTTTTAATCTATCTGAACACTTTAATGGAATTCTTGAAACTAAATTTATATTTTATGATACCACAAACAGACTAAACAAATTATACGAAGCGCCTCCAGAAAGTAAGTTTCTCGATGTTTTCCAATTTAATGTAAGCGTAATTAGCCGTGTCAATTGCGCACGTGTAACAGATCTATGACGTATTAACCCATATTGGACCGCTGTCCTATAAACAGGCCAGCAAATAAAAATTCCATTTAATAATAAAGTTATAAATATTTTCTGAGTGAATTTTATTTTTACACCTTTAAAATAGACACACTTTAGCATAGTAACAAAAAAACTGAGAAATCAAATTATGTTGTATTGTAAAATTTATTTTCAGCTACCTCTTAAAAATTGTCATTTTTTAATCTTTAATTTTATATTCACTATTATTAATTTTTAAACATTGTTGAGGTTACTTTTAGTTTAAAAACAGAGCTAATAATGTAGCTGAAAATTTTTGTTGAAATATATATTTTACATGTGTATTTTGTAAGTATAAAAATTTGCCCTAAAATTAAGACGACGGTCCGATCCCGATTATTTTTCTATGAATTCGATATTGCATTGATAGAGCACATTATTTTCTTGTCTTTCAATGAAAACCAGTTAAAACACCTGTTCACACACCTGGACACAACGAGGGGTAAATAGATATCTATTCTCTTCAGAAAACTGGAGATATTTTGCAAGATAAACTTACTCTCTTACTCCCAGTTCAATAACTGCAAGAGCAAACCTACAACAGTATGCTTAAAATGTAATGTTGGACTTTGTTTTGACTGTTTCCCTAAATTTTTATCTATGAATCAGCCTAATGTAATGCAAGTGATATTTGTTAAGTTTTATTAGTGTAATGGACCGTTGTCCTATTTATAGGACAGCCAATTACATAAAAAAATTAAAAATATTTTTTTTTCAAAATTTTGGTTATATATACTTAGTTACACCATATTAATGATATGGATTAAGTTTTAATAACTTACAGAAATATTTAGTTGGTGTGGTACAATATGGGTTAATCATATGCCAGATGGACACGTAACGATTCTTGCCAGTAGCGGGGTGGCAGAGGTCCGAAATGGAAGCTCATTCATTCATGGAAATTCATTCTCACTCCGCTTGCAAGGTTCGGTCGATGATCTTGAATGCACAAAGCATTGTGCTGATTGAAATTCATCGTCAGTTCTGTCAGGCCTATGAGCCGAAACTCAGCAGCACTGACATTCCTAATACGGTATCACGATCACTGCGACGAGTTTCTCGACTGAATCGTCACGGGCAATGAGAATTGGATTTCGCACTTTACCCTAGAATACAAGCAGCAGTCAAAGCATTGGCATCATAGTGAATCTTTGGTCAGGACCAAATGCAAATTCTCTATTGACTTAAATGATACAGCATGACATATGTTCTTGACGAAACATTTTTAATCTACATGAAAACTGACAACATACTTGAAACTCAAAATTATATCTTTTGATACTACAATAAACTATAAAAATTATACATCGTCTTTTATGGAAAATAATTTCCAATCATGTAAACTATTAAAAAATGTTTTCGTTCATAAAAGAAAAATTATTACACTACCACTGTTCATATTATCACACATAATACTATATATTTTCTGTAGATAGATTTAAATTAAATTCTGTACTGACTTAAATTATACACAGTGACATATGTTCACTACCACTGTTCACATTATCACACATAATATTATATATTTTCTGCAGATAGATTTAAATTAAATTTACTACTGACGTAAACGGTACAGCATGACGCATGTTCTTGACAAAACATTCCTAATGTACATGAAAACTGATGACATTCCTGAAACTCAAAATTATACCTTTTGATACTAAAATAATCTATTATAAATTATACATTGTCTTTTATTAATAATTTAAGATCATGGAAACTATTAAAAATGTTTTTGTTCATAAAAGGAAAACTACTACAGTACCACTGTTCATATTATAACACATAATACTATATATTTTCTGTAGATAGATCTAAATTAAATTCTCTACTGTTTTTAATTATACACAATGACATATGTTCACTACCACTGTTAATATTATCACACATAATGTTATATATTTTCTGCAGACAGATTTATATTAAATTCTCTACTAACGTAAATGATACAGCATCACATATGTTCTTAACAAAAACATTTTTAATCTACATGAAAACTGACGACATTCCTGAAACTCAAAATTATACCCTTGATACCACAATGAACTATAAAAATTATACATCGTCTTTTATATAAAATAATTTCTAATCATGTAAACTATTGAAAAATATTTTAATTCATTCAAGGAAAAATATTAAGTACCACTGTTCATATTATCACACATAATACTATATATTTTCTGTAGATAGATTTAAATTAAATTCTGTACTGACTTAAATTATACACAGTGACATATGTTCAATACCACTGTTCACATTATCACACATAATATTATACATTTTCTGCAGACAGATTTATATTAAATTATCTACTGACGTAAACGGTACAGCATGACGCATGTTCTTGACAAAACATTCCTAATGTACATGAAAACTGATGACATCCCTGAAACTCAAAATTATACCTTTTGATACTAATATAATCTATATAAATTATACATTGTCTTTTATTAATAATTTAAGATCATGGAAACAATTAAAAAATGTTTTTGTTCATAAAAGGAAAACTATTACAGTACCACTGTTCATATTATAACACATAATACTACATATTTTCTGTAGATAGATCTAAATTAAATTCTCTACTGTTTTTAATTATACACAATGACATATGTTCACTACCACTGTTAATATTATCACACATAATGTTATATATTTTCTGCAGACAGATGTATATTAAATTCTCTACTGACGTAAATGATACAGCATGACATATGTTCTTAACAAAACATTTTTAAATCTACATGAAAACTGACGACATTCCTGAAACTCAAAAATTATACCCTTGATACCACAATGAACTATAAAAATTATACATCGTCTTTTATATAAAATAATTTCTAATCATGTAAACTATTGAAAAATATTTTAATTCATACAAGGAAAAATATTAAGTACCACTGTTCATATTATCACACATAATACTATATATTTTCTGTAGATAGATTTAAATTAAATTCTGTACTGACTTAAATTATACACAATGACATATGTTCACTACCACTGTTCACATTATCACACATAATATTATATATTTTCTGCAGACAGATTTATATTAAATTATCTACTGACGTAAACGGTACAGCATGACGCATGTTCTTGACAAAACATTCCTAATGTACATGAAAACTGATGACATTCCTGAAACTACTCAAAATTATACCTTTTGATACTAAAATAATCTATATAAATTATACATTGTCTTTTATTAATAATTTAAGATCATGGAAACTATTAAAATGTTTTTGTTCATAAAAGGAAAACTACTACAGTACCACTGTTCATATTATAACACATAATACTACATATTTTTCTGTAGATAGATCTAAATTAAATTCTCTACTGTTTTTTAATTATACACAATGACATATGTTCACTACCACTGTTAATATTATCACACATAATGTTATATATTTTCTTTAGATAGATTTAAATTAAATTTCTACTGATGTAAATGTTACAGCATGGCATATGTTCTTGACGAAACATTTTTAATCTACATGAAAACTGACGACATACTTGAAACTCAAAATTATACCTTTTAATACCACAATAAACTATAAAAATTATACATCGTCTTTTATATAAAATAATTTCCAATCATGTAAATTATTAAAAAATGTTTTCGTTCATAAAAGGAAAATTATTAAATACCACTGTTCATATTATCACACATAATACTATATATTTTCTGTAGATAGATTTAAATTAAATTCTGTACTGACTTAAATTTAAACAATGACATATGTTCAATACCACTGTTCACATTATCACACATAATATTATACATTTTCTGCAGACAGATTTTATATTAAATTATCTACTGACGTAAACGGTACAGCATGACGCTTGTTCTTCACAAAACATTCCTAATGTACATGAAAACTGATGACATTCCTGAAAACTCAAAAATTACACCTTTTGATACTAATATAATCTATATAAAATTATACATTGTCTTTTATTAATAATTTAAGATCATGGAAACAATTAAAAATGTTTTTGTTCATAAAAGGAAAACTACTACAGTACCACTGTTCATATTATAACACATAATACTATATATTTTCTGTAGATAGATCTAAATTAAATTCTCTACTCTTTTTAATTATACACAATGATATATGTTCGCTACCACTGTTAATAGTATCACACATAATGTTATATATTTTCTGCAGACAGATTTATATTAAATTCTCTACTGACGTAAATGATACAGCATGACATATGTTCTTAACAAAACATTTTTAATCTACATGAAAACTGACGACATTCCTGAAACTCAAAATTATACCCTTGATACCACAATGAACTATAAAAATTATACATCGTCTTTTATATAAAATAATTTCTAATCATGTAAACTATTGAAAAATATTTTAATTCATACAAGGAAAAATATTAAGTACCACTGTTCATATTATCACACATAATACTATATATTTTCTGTAGATAGATTTAAATTAAATTCTGTACTGACTTAAATTATACACAATGACATATGTTCACTACCACTGTTCATATTATCACACATAATATTATATAATTTTCTGCAGACAGATTTATATTAAATTATCTACTGACGTAAAAGTTACAGCATGACGCATGTTCTTGACAAAACATTCCTAATGTACATGAAAACTGATGACATTCCTGAAACTCAAAATTTATACCTTTTGATACTAAAATAATCTATATAAATTATGCATTGTCTTTTATTAATTAATTTAAGATCATGGAAACTATTAAAAATGTTTTTGTTCATAAAAGGAAAACTACTACAGTACCACTGTTCATATTATAACACATAATACTATATATTTTCTGTAGATAGATCTAAAATTAAATTCTCTACTGTTTTTAATTATACACAATGACATATGTTTCACTACCCACTGTTCATATTATCACACATAATATTATATATTTTCTGTAGATAGATTTAAATTAAATTCTCTACTGATGTAAATGTTACAGCATGGCATATGTTCTTGACAAAACATTTTTAATCTACATAAAAACTGACGACATACTTAAAACTCAAAATTATATCTTTTGATACCACAATAAACTATAAAAATTATACATCGTCTTTTATGGAAAATAATTTCCAATCATGTAAACTATTAAAAAATGTTTTCGTTCATAAAAGAAAAATTATTACACTACCACTGTTCATATTATCACACATAATACTATATATTTTCTGTAGATAGATTTAAATTAAATTCTGTACTGACTTAAATTATACACAATGACATTATGTTCACTACCACTGTTCACATTATCACACATAATATTATATATTTTCTGCAGACAGATTTATATTAAATTATCTACTGACGTAAAAGGTACAGCATGACGCATGTTTCTTGACAAAACATTCCTAATGTACATGAAAACTGATGACATTCCTGAAACTCAAAATTATACCTTTTGATACTAAAATAATCTATATAAATTATGCATTGGTCTTTTATTAATAATTTAAGATCATGGAAACTATTAAAAATGTTTTTTGTTCATAAAAGGAAAACTACAGTACCACTGTTCATATTATAAACATTAATACTATATATTTTCTGTAGATAGATCTAAATTAAATTCTCTACTGTTTTTAACTATACACAATGACATATGTTCACTACCAATGTTAATATTATCACACATAATGTTATATATTTTCTGCAGACAGATTTATATTAAATTATCTACTGACGTAAATGATACAGCATCACATATGTTCTTAACAAAACATTTTTTATCTACATGAAAACTGACGACATTCCTGAAACTCAAAATTATACCCTTGATACCACAATAAACAATAAAATTTATACATCGTCTTTTATATAAAAATAATTTCTAATCATGTAAACTATTGAAAAATATTTTAATTCATACAAGGAAAAATATTAAGTAACACTGTTCATATTATCACACATAATACTATATATTTTCTGTAGATAGATTTAAATTAAATTTCTATTGACTTTAATTATACACAATGATTTATGTTCATTACCACTGTTCATAATATCACACATAATATTATATTTTCTGCAGACAGATTTATATTAAATTATCTACTGACGTAAACGGTACAGCATGACGCATGTTCTTGACAAAAACATTCCTAATGTACATGAAAACTGATGACATTCCTGAAACTCAAAATTATACCTTTTGATACTAAAATAATCTATATAAATTATACATTGTCATTTATTAATAATTTAAGATCATGGAAACTATTAAAAAATGTTTTTGTTCATAAAAGGAAAACTACTACAGTACCACTGTTCATATTATAACACATATAACTATTATTTCTGTAGATAGATGTAAATTAAATTCTCTACTGTTTTTAATTATACACAATGACATATGTTCACTACCACTGTTAATATTATCACACATAATGTTATATATTTTCTGCAGACAGATTTATTATTAAATTCTCTACTGACGTAAATGATACAGCATGACATATGTTCTTAACAAAACATTTTTAATATACATGAAAAACTGACGACATTCCTGAAACTCAAAATTATACCCTTGATACCACAATGAACTATAAAAATTATACATCGTGTTTTATATAAAATAATTTCTAATCATGTAAACTATAAAAAAATATTTTAATTCATACAAGGAAAAATATTAAGTACCACTGTTCATATTATCACACATAATACTATATTTTTCTGTAGATAGATTTAAATTAAATTCTGTACTGACTTAAATTATACACAATGACATATGTTCACTACCACTGTTCACATTATCACACATAAATATTATATATTTTCTGCAGACAGATTTATATTAACTTATCTAACTGACGTAAAACGGTACAGCATGACGCATGTTCTTGACAAAACATTCCTAATGTACATGAAAAACTGATGACATTCCTGAAACTCAAAATTATACCTTTTGATACTAAAATAATCTATATTAATTATACATTGTATTTTATTAATAATTTAAGATTATGGAAACTATTAAAAAATGTTTTTGTTCATAAAAGGAAAACTACTACAGTACCACTGTTCATATTATAACACATAATACTATATATTTTCTGTAGATAGATCTAAATTAAATTCTCTACTGTTTTTAATTATACACAATGACATATGTTCACTACCACTGTTAATATTATCACACATAATGTTATATATTTTCTGCAGACAGATTTATATTAAATTCTCTACTGACGTAAATGATACAGCATGACATATGTTCTTAACAAAACATTTTTAATCTACATGAAAACTGACGACATTCCTGAAACTCAAAATTATACCCTTGATACCACAATGAACTATAAAAATTATACATCGTGTTTTATATAAAATAATTTCTAATCATGTAAACTATTGAAAAATATTTTAATTCATACAAGGAAAAATATTAAGTACCACTGTTCATATTATCACACATAATACTATATATTTTCTGTAGATAGATTTAAATTAAATTCTGTACTGACTTAAATTATACACAATGACATATGTTCACTACCACTGTTCACATTATCACACATAATATTATATATTTTCTGCAGACAGATTTATATTAAATTATCTACTGACGTAAAAGGTACAGCATGACGCATGTTCTTGACAAAACATTCCTAATGTACATGAAAACTGATGACATTCCTGAAACTCAAAATTATACCTTTTGATACTAAAATAATCTATATAAATTATACATTGTCTTTTATTAATAATTTAAGATCATGGAAACAATTAAAAATGTTTTTGTTCATAAAAGGAAAACTACTACAGTACCACTGTTCATATTATAACACATAATACTATATATTTTCTGTAGATAGATCTAAATTAAATTCTCTACTCTTTTTAATTATACACAATGATATATGTTCACTACCACTGTTAATAGTATCACACATAATGTTATATATTTTCTGCAGACAGATTTATATTAAATTCTCTACTGACGTAAATGATACAGCATCACATATGTTCTTAACAAAACATTTTTATCTACATGAAAACTGACGACATTCCTGAAACTCAAAATTATACCCTTGATACCACAATAAACAATAAAATTTATACATCGTCTTTTATAAAAATAATTTCTAATCATGTAAACTATTGAAAAATATTTTAATTCATACAAGGAAAAATATTAAGTAACACTGTTCATATTATCACACATAATACTATATATTTTCTGTAGATAGATTTAAATTAAATTTCTATTGACTTTAATTATACACAATGACTTATGTTCATTACCACTGTTCATATTATCACACATAATATTATATATTTTCTGTAGATAGATTTAAATTAAATTTCTACTGATGTAAATGTTACAGCATGGCATATGTTCTTGACAAAAACATTCCTAATGTACATGAAACTGATGACATTCCTGAAACTCAAAATTATACCTTTTGATACTAAAATAATCTATATAAATTATACATTGTCATTTATTAATAATTTAAGATCATGGAAACTATTAAAAAATGTTTTTTGTTCATAAAAGGAAAACTACTACAGTACCACTGTTCATATATAACACATATAACTATATATTTTCTGTAGATAGATGTAAATTAAATTCTCTACTGTTTTTTAATTATACACAATGACATATGTTCACTACCACTGTTAATATTATCACACATAATATTATATATTTTCTGCAAACAGATTATATTAAATTCTCTACTGACGTAAATGATACAGCATGACATATGTTCTTAACAAAACATTTTTAATATACATGAAAACTGACGACATTCCTGAAACTCAAAATAATACCCTTGATACCACAATGAACTATAAAAATTATACATCGTGTTTTATATAAATAATTTCTAATCATGTAAACTATTAAAGAATGTTTTAATTCATACAAGGAAAAATATTAAGTACCACTGTTCATATTATCACACATAATACTATATATTTTCTGTAGATAGATTTAAATTAAATTCTGTACTGACTTAAATTATACACAATGACATATGTTCACTACCACTGTTCACATTATCACACATAATATTATATATTTTCTGCAGACAGATTTATATTAAATTATCTACTGA
Source organism: Pardosa pseudoannulata (assembly GCA_032207245.1). Taxonomy (NCBI): domain Eukaryota; kingdom Metazoa; phylum Arthropoda; class Arachnida; order Araneae; family Lycosidae; genus Pardosa; species Pardosa pseudoannulata. Next base: position 30,808,371 of record CM063507.1, read on the forward strand.
CGTAAACGGTACAGCATGACGCATGTTCTTGACAAAACATTCCTAATGTACATGAAAACTGATGACATTCCTGAAACTCAAAATTATACCTTTTGATACTAAAATAATCTATATAAATTATACATTGTCTTTTATTAATAATTTAAGATCATGGAAACTATTAAAAAATGTTTTTGTTCATAAAAGGAAAACTACTACAGTACCACTGTTCATATTATAACACATAATACTATATATTTTCTGTAGATAGATCTAAATTAAATTCTCTACTGTTTTTAATTATACACAATGACATATGTTCACTACCCACTGTTAATATTATCACACATAATGTTATATATTTTCTGCAGACAGATTTATATTAAATTCTCTACTGACGTAAATGATACAGCATGACATATGTTCTTAACAAAACATTTTTAATCTACATGAAAACTGACGACATTCCTGAAACTCTTAATTATCCCTTGATACCACAATGAACTATAAAAATTTATACATCGTGTTTTATATAAATAAATAATTTCTAATCATGTAAACTATTGAAAAATATTTTAATTCATACAAGGAAAAATATTAAGTACCACTGTTCATATTATCACACATAATACTATATTATTTTCTGTAGATAGATTTAAATTAAATTCTGTACTGACTTAAATTTAAACAATGACATATGTTCAATACCACTGTTCACATTATCACACATAATATTATACATTTTCTGCAGACAGATTTATATTAAATTATCTACTGACGTAAACGGTACAGCATGACGCATGTTCTTCACAAAAAACATTCCTAATGTACATGAAAACTGATGACATTCCTGAAACTCAAAATTACACCTTTTGATACTAATATATAATCTATATAAATTATACATTGTCTTTTATTAATAATTTAAGATCATGGAAACAATTAAAAAATGTTTTTGTTCATAAAAGGAAAACTACTACAGTACCACTGTTCATATTATAACACATAATACTATATATTTTCTGTAGATAGATCTAAATTAAATTCTCTACTGTTTTTAATTATACACAATGACATATGTTCACTACCACTGTTAATATTATCACACATAATGTTATATATTTTCTGCAGACAGATTTATATTAAATTCTCTACTGACGTAAATGATACAGCATGACATATGTTCTTAACAAAACATTTTTAATCTACATGAAAACTGACGACATACTTAAAACTCAAAATTATATCTTTTGATACCACAATAAACTATAAAAATTATACATCGTCTTTTTATATAAAATAATTTCTAATCATGTAAACTATTGAAAAATATTTTAATTCATACAAGGAAAAATATTAAGTACCACTGTTCATATTATCACACAGAATACTATATATTTTCTGTAGATAGATTTAAATTAAAATTCTGTACTGACTTAAATTATACACAATGACATATATTCACTACCACTGTTCACATTATCACACATAATATTATATATTTTCTGCAGACAGATTTATATTAAATTTCTACTGATGTAAATTTTACAGCATGGCATATGTTCTTGACGAAACATTTTTAATGTACATGAAAACTGATGACATTCCTGAAACTCAAAATTATACCTTTTGATACTAAAATAATCTATATAAATTATATATTGTCTTTTATTAATAATTTAAGATCATGGAAACTATTAAAAATGTTTTTGTTCATAAAAGGAAAACTACTACAGTACCACTGTTCATATTATAACACATAATACTATATATTTTCTGTAGATAGATCTAAATTAAATTCTCTACTGTTTTTAATTATACACAATGATATATGTTCGCTACCACTGTTAATATTATCACACATAATGTTATATATTTTCTGCAGACAGATTTATATTAAATTCTCTACTAACGTAAATGATACAGCATCACATATGTTCTTAACAAAAACATTTTTAATCTACATGAAAACTGACGACATTCCTGAAACTCAAAATTATACCCTTGATACCACAATAAACAATAAAATTTATACATCGTCTTTTATATAAAATAATTTCTAATCATGTAAACTATTGAAAAATATTTTAATTCATACAAGGAAAAATATTAAGGACCACTGTTCATATTATCACACATAATAATATATATTTTCTGTAGATAGATTTAAATTAAATTCTGTACTGACTTAAATTTAAACAATGACATATGTTCAATACCACTGTTCACATTATCACACATAATATTATATATTTTCTGCAGACAGATTTATATTAAATTATCTACTGACGTAAATGGTACAGCATGACGCATGTTCTTGACAAAACATTCCTAATGTACATGAAAACTGATGACATTCCTGAAACTCAAAATTATACCTTTTGATACTAATATAATCTATATAAATTATACATTGTCTTTTATTAATAATTTAAGATCATGGAAACAATTAAAAAATGTTTTTGTTCATAAAACTAAAACTACTACAGTACCACTGTTCATATTATAACACATAATACTACATATTTTCTGTTGGTAGATCTAAATTAAATTCTCTACTGTTTTTAATTATACACAATGACATATGTTCACTACCACTGTTAATATTATCACACATAATGTTATATATTTTCTGCAGACAGATTTATATTAAATTCTCTACTGACGTAAATGATACAGCATGACATATGTTCTTAACAAAACATTTTTAATCTACATGAAAACTGACGACATTCCTGAAACTCAAAATTATACCCTTGATACCACAATGAACTATAAAAATTATACATCGTCTTTTATATAAAATAATTTCTAATCATGTAAACTATTGAAAAATATTTTAATTCATACAAGGAAAATTATTATGTACCACTGTTCATATTATCACACATAATACTATATATTTTCTGTAGATAGATTTAAATTAAATTTCTATTGACTTTAATTATACACAATGATTTATGTTCATTACCACTGTTCATAATATCACACATAATGTTATATATTTTCTGCAGACAGATTTATATTAAATTATCTACTGACGTAAAAGGTACAGCATGACGCATGTTCTTGACAAAACATTCCTAATGTACATGAAAACTGATGACATTCCTGAAACTACTCAAAATTATACCTTTTGATACTAAAATAATCTATATAAATTATACATTGTCTTTTATTAATAATTTAAGATCATGGAAACTATTAAAATGTTTTTGTTCATAAAAGGAAAACTACCACAGTACCACTGTTCATATTATAACACATAATACTATATATTTTCTGTAGATAGATCTAAATTAAATTCTCTACTGTTTTTAACTATACACAATGACATATGTTCACTACCAATGTTAATATTATCACACATAATGTTATATATTTTCTGCAGACAGATTTATATTAATTTATCTACTGACGTAAAAGGTACAGCATGACGCATGTTCTTGACAAAACATTTTTAATCTACATGAAAACTGACGACATTCCTGAAACTCAAAATTATACCCTTGATACCACAATAAACAATAAAATTTATACATCGTCTTTTATATAAAATAATTTCTAATCATCTAAACTATTGAAAAATATTTTAATTCATACAAGGAAAAATATTAAGTACCACTGTTCATATTATCACACATAATACTATATATTTTCTGTTGATAGATTTAAATTAAATTCTGTACTGACTTAAATTTAAACAATGACATATGTTTCAATACCACTGTTCACATTATCACACATAATATTATATATTTTCTGCAGACAGATTTATATTAAATTATCTACTGACGTAAACGGTACAGCATGACGCATGTTCTTCACAAAACATTCCAAATGTACATGAAAAACTGATGACATTCCTGAAACTCAAAATTATACCTTTTGATACTAATATAATCTATATAAATTATACATTGTCTTTTATTAATAATTTAAGATCATGGAAACAATTAAAAAATGTTTTTGTTCATAAAAGGAAAACTACTACAGTACCACTGTTCATATTATAACACATAATACTATATATTTTCTGTAGATAGATCTAAATTAAATTCTCTACTGTTTTTAATTATACACAATGACATATGTTCACTACCACTGTTAATATTATCACACATAATGTTATATATTTTCTGCAGACAGATTTATATTAAATTCTCTACTGACGTAAATGATACAGCATGACATATGTTCTTAACAAAACATTTTTAATCTACATGAAAACTGACGACATTCCTGAAACTCAAAATTATACCCTTGATACCACAATGAACTATAAAAATTATACATCGTCTTTTATATAAAATAATTTCTAATCATGTAAACTATTGAAAAATATTTTAATTCATACAAGGAAAAATATTAAGTACCACTGTTCATATTATCACACATAATACTATATATTTTCTGTAGATAGATTTAAATTAAATTCTGTACTGACTTAAATTATACACAATGACATATGTTCACTACCACTGTTCACATTATCACACATAATATTATATATTTTCTGCAGACAGATTTATATTAAATTATCTACTGACGTAAATGGTACAGCATGACGCATGTTCTTGACAAAACATTCCTAATGTACATGAAAACTGATGACATTCCTGAAACTCAAAATTATACCTTTTGATACTAAAATAATCTATATAAATTATACATTGTATTTTATTAATAATTTAAGATTATGGAAACTATTAAAAAATGTTTTTGTTCATAAAAGGAAAACTAGTACAGTACCACTGTTCATATTATAACACATAATACTATATATTTTCTGTAGATAGATCTAAATTAAATTCTCTACTGTTTTAATTATACACAATGACATATGTTCACTACCACTGTTAATATTATCACACATAATGTTATATATTTTCTGCAGACAGATTTATATTAAATTCTCTACTGACGTAAATGATACAGCATGACATATGTTCTTAACAAAACATTTTTAATCTACATGAAAACTGACGACATTCCTGAAACTCAAAATTATACCCTTGATACCACAATAAACAATAAAAATTTATACATCGTCTTTTATAAAATAATTTCTAATCATGTAAACTATTGAAAAATATTTTAATTCATACAAGGAAAAATATTAAGTACCACTGTTCATATTATCACACATAATACTATATATTTTCTGTAGATAGATTTAAATTAAATTCTGTACTGACTTAAATTATACACAGTGACATATGTTCAATACCACTGTTCACATTATCACACATAATATTATACATTTTCTGCAGACAGATTTATATTAAATTATCTACTGACGTAAACGGTACAGCATGACGCATGTTCTTGACAAAACATTCCTAATGTACATGAAAACTGATGACATCCCTGAAACTCAAAATTATACCTTTTGATACTAAAATAATCTATATAAATTATACATTGTCTTTTATTAATAATTTAAGATCATGGAAACTATTAAAAAATGTTTTTGTTCATAAAAGGAAAACTACTACAGTACGATCTAAATTAAATTCTCTACTGTTTTTAATTATACACAATGACATATGTTCACTACCACTGTTAATATTATCACACATAATGTTATATATTTTCTGCAGACAGATTTATATTAAATTCTCTACTGACGTAAATGATACAGCATGACATATGTTCTTAACAAAACATTTTTAATCTACATGAAAACTGACGACATTCCTGAAACTCAAAATTATACCCTTGATACCACAATGAACTATAAAAATTATACATCGTCTTTTATATAAAATAATTTCTAATCATGTAAACTATTGAAAAATATTTTAATTCATACAAGGAAAAATATTAAGTACCACTGTTCATATTATCACACATAATACTATATATTTTCTGTAGATAGATTTAAATTAAATTCTGTACTGACTTAAATTATACACAATGACATATGTTCACTACCACTGTTCACATTATCACACATAATATTATATATTTTCTGCAGACAGATTTATATTAAATTATCTAATATTAAATTATCTACTGACGTAAACGGTACAGCTGTTCTTGACAAAACATTCCTAATGTACATGAAAACTGATGACATTCCTGAAACTCAAAATTATACCTTTTGATACTAAAATAATCTATATAAATTATACATTGTCTTTTATTAATAATTTAAGATCATGGAAACTATTAAAATGTTTTTGTTCATAAAAGGAAAACTACCACAGTACCACTGTTCATATTATAACACATAATACTATATATTTTCTGTAGATAGATCTAAATTAAATTCTCTACTGTTTTTAATTATACACAATGACATATGTTCACTACCACTGTTAATATTATCACACATAATGTTATATATTTTCTGCAGACAGATTTATATTAAATTCTCTACTGACGTAAATGATACAGCATGACATATGTTCTTAACAAAACATTTTTAATCTACATGAAAACTGACGACATTCCTGAAACTCAAAATTATACCCTTGATACCACAATAAACAATAAAAATTATACATCGTCTTTTATATAAAATAATTTCTAATCATGTAAACTATTGAAAAATATTTTAATTCATACAAGGAAAAATATTAAGTACCACTGTTCATATTATCACACATAATACTATATATTTTCTGTAGATAGATTTAAATTAAATTCTGTACTGACTTAAATTATACACAATGACATATGTTCACTACCACTGTTCATATTATCACACATAATATTATATATTTTCTGCAGACAGATTTATATTAAATTATCTACTGACGTAAACGGTACAGCATGACGCATGTTCTTGACAAAACATTCCTAATGTACATGAAAACTGATGACATTCCTGAAACTCAAAATTATACCTTTTGATACTAAAATAATCTATATAAATTATACATTGTATTTTATTAATAATTTAAGATCATGGAAACTATTAAAAAATGTTTTTGTTCATAAAAGGAAAACTACTACAGTACCACTGTTCATATTATAACACATAATACTATATATTTTCTGTAGATCGATCTAAATTAAATTCTCTACTGTTTTTAATTATACACAATGACATATGTTCACTACCACTGTTAATATTATCACACATAATGTTATATATTTTCTGCAGACAGATTTATATTAAATTCTCTACTGACGTAAATGATACAGCATGACATATGTTCTTAACAAAACATTTTTAATCTACATGAAAACTGACGACATTCCTGAAACTCAAAAATTATACCCTTGATACCACAATGAACTATAAAAATTATACATCGTCTTTTATATAAAATAATTTCCAATCATGTAAATTATTAAAAAATGTTTTCGTTCATAAAAGGAAAATTATTAAGTACCACTGTTCATATTATCACACATAATACTATATATTTTCTGTAGATAGATTTAAATTAAATTCTGTACTGACTTAAATTATACACAATGACATATGTTCACTACCACTGTTCATATTATCACACATAATGTTATATATTTTCTGCAGACAGATTTATATTAAATTATCTACTGACGTAAAAGGTACAGCATGACGCATGTTCTTGACAAAACATTCCTAATGTACATGAAAACTGATGACATTCCTGAAACTCAAAATTATACCTTTTGATACTAAAATAATCTATATAAATTATACATTGTCTTTTATTAATAATTTAAGATCATGGAAACTATTAAAAAATGTTTTCGTTCATAAAAGAAAAATTATTACACTACCACTGTTCATATTATCACACATAATACTATATATTTTCTGTAGATAGATCTAAATTAAATTCTCTACTGTTTTTAATTATACACAATGACATATGTTCACTACCACTGTTAATATTATCACACATAATGTTATATATTTTCTGCAGACAGATTTATATTAAATTCTCTACTGACGTAAATGATACAGCATGACATATGTTCTTAACAAAACATTTTTAATCTACATGAAAATTGACGACATTCCATAAATTATACATTGTCTTTTATTAATAAACTATAAAAATTATACATCGTCTTTTATATAAAATAATTTCCAATCATGTAAATTATTAAAAAATGTTTTCGTTCATAAAAGGAAAATTATTAAATACCACTGTTCATATTATCACACATAATACTATATATTTTCTGTAGATAGATTTAAATTAAATTTCTATTGACTTTAATTATACACAATGACTTATGTTCATTACCACTGTTCATAATATCACACATAATATTATATATTTTCTGTAGATAGATTTAAATTAAATTTCTACTGATGTAAATGTTACAGCATGGCATATGTTCTTGACAAAACATTTTTAATCTACATAAAAACTGACGACATACTTAAAACTCAAAATATGAAAACTGACGACATTCCTGAAACTCAAGATCATGGAAACTATTAAAAAATGTTTTTTATATATTTTCTGCAGACAGATTTATATTTCTGTAGATAGATTTAAATTAAATTCTCTACTGTTTTTAATTATACACAATGACATATGTTCACTGAAACTCAAAATTACACCTTTTTGATACTAACAGATAGATTTAAATTAAATTTCTACTGATGTAAATGTTACAGCATGGCATATGTTCTTGACGAAACATTTTTAATCTACATGAAAACTGACGACATACTTGAAACTCAAAATTATACCTTTTAATACCACAATAAACTATAAAAATTATACATCGTCTTTTATATAAAATAATTTCCAATCATGTAAACTATTGAAAAATATTTTAACATGACGCATGTTCTTCACAAAACATTCCTAATGTACATGAAAACTGATGACATTCCTGAAACTCAAAATTATACCTTCATATTATCACACATAATACTATATATTTTCTGTAGATAGATTTAAATTAAATTCTGTACTGACTTAAATTATACACAATGACATATATTCACTACCACTGTTCATATTATCACACATAATATTATATATTTTCTTTAGATAGATTTAAATTAAATTTCTACTGATGTAAATGTTACAGCATGGCATATGTTCTTGCACTGTTCATATTATAACACATAATACTATATATTTTCTGTAGATACTGATGACATTCCTGAAACTCAAAATCTGACGTAAAAGTTACAGCATGACGCATAAATTATACATGAAACTCAAAAATTATACCCTTGATACCACAATGAACTATATATTTTCTGTAGATAGATCTAAATTAAATTCTCTACTGTTTTTAACTATACACAATGACATATGTTCACTACCAATGTTAATATTATCACACATAATGTTATATTTTTCTGCAGACAGATTTATATTAAATTCTCTACTGACGTAAATGATTATACCTTTTGATACTAAAATAATCTATATAAATTATACATTGTCTTTTATTAATAATTTTTTTAATCTACATGAAAACTGACGACATACTTGAAACTCAAAATTATACCTTTTAATACCACAATAAACTATAAAAATTATACATCGTCTTTTATATAAAATAATTTCCAATCATGTAAAGTTTCATAAAAGGAAAACTACTACAGTACCACTGTTCATATTATAACACATAATACTATATATTTCATATTATCACACATAATACTATATATTTTCTGTAGATAGATTTAACCACTGTTAATATTATCACACATAATGTTATATATTTTCTGGACATATGTTCACTACCACTGTTCACATTATCACACATAATATTATATATTTTCTGCAGACAGATTTATATTAAATTATCTACTGACGTAAACGGTACAGCATGACGCATGTTCTTGACAAAACATTCCTAATGTACATGAAAACTGATGACATCCCTGAAACTCAAAATTATACCTTTTGATACTAAAATAATCTATATAAATTATACATTGTCTTTTATTAATAATTTAAGATCATGGAAACTATTAAAAAATGTTTTTGTTCATAAAAGGAAAACTACTACAGTACCACTGTTCATATTATAACACATAATACTATATATTTTCTGTAGATCGATCTAAATTAAATTCTCTACTGTTTTTAATTATACACAATGATTCATACAAGGAAAAATATTAAGTACCACTGTATATTTTCTGCAGACAGATTTATATTAAATTCTCTACTGACGTAAAATGATACAGCATGACATATGTTCTTAACCAAACATTTTTAATCTACATGAAAACTGACGACATTCCTGAAACTCAAAAATTATACCTTGATACCACAATGAACTATAAAAACAAAACATTTTTAATGTACATGAAAATTTTAATTCATACAAGGATATACCTTTTGATACTAAAATAATCTATCACACATAATACTATATATTTTCTGTAGATAGATTTAAATTAAATTCTGTACTGACTTAAATTATACACAATGACATATATTCACTACCACTGTTCACAATATCACACATAATATTATATATTTTCTGCAGACAGATTTATATTAAATTATCTATTGTCTTTTATTAAAATAATTTAAGATCATGGAAACTATTAAAAAATATTTTTGTTCATAAAAGGAAAATACTACAGTACCACTGTTCATATTATAACACATAATATGTACATGAAAACTGATGACATTCCTGAAACTCAAAATTATACCTTTTGATACTAAAATAATCTATATAAATTATACATTGTCTTTTATTAATAATTTAAGATCATGGAAACTATTAAAAATGTTTTTGTTCATAAAAGGAAAACTACTACAGTACCACTGTTCATATTATAACACATAATACTATATATTTTCTGTAGATAGATCTAAATTAAATTCTCTACTGTTTTTAATTATACACAATGACATATGTTCACTACCACTGTTAATATTATCACACATAATGTTATATATTTTCTGCAGACAGATTTATATTAAATTCTCTACTGACGTAAATGATACAGCATGACATATGTTCTTAACAAAACATTTTTAATCTACATGAAAACTGACGACATTCCTGAAACTCAAAATTATACCCTTGATACCACAATAAACAATAAAAATTATACATCGTCTTTTATATAAAATAATTTCTAATCATGTAAACTATTGAAAAATATTTTAATTCATACAAGGAAAAATATTAAGTAACACTGTTCATATTATCACACATAATACGATATATTTTCTGTAGATAGATTTAAATTAAAATTCTACTGACTTAAATGATATAAAATGACATATGTTCTTGACAATACTTTTTTAACCTCTCTGAAATATTTCAAAAAGAAAACGGGAAATGAAAAGTGTTCAAGGGACAAGTGATTAAGTAAAATATCAAGAAGTAATTTTTAGCCAAATGTCATTTCAAAAGGAAAATCTAATACTCTCTCAAATTAGGATGTATTAAACATTCAGCATACTCAAAGACAGTTATTTGTTTTAAGACACTCCAATTTTATCGTTGAAAACACATTGCTTGAACAAATATCCCGGAGTGTTTGATCAGGTCCTCCAAATACAACTGCTAGCATTCGAGAGGACAAAGAGAATTCATATATTTTCATCATCTATGTTGAAAGGACGATGAACTCGTTATCGCGTTTGAAGACAATTTGAGAAATGATAAAATTATTGAATGAGAAATCTATTACTAAAGATAAATTCTTCATTTAATAAAAAATACTCTAATATACTTACATGTAATATATAACTCGAACTACACATTTTATTAAACAAACTAAGCGACGTATTAAAGTGTATCTTGATACAATTTTCTGGCGATTGAGATAAAACTGGAGACTGTCTTTTGATCTTTCTAAAAATTTGGCAAGCACGAAAACACCAAAATTATTTCCTGGTTCCACCAGGTTTTCTTATATATTTATGTAAACAGCATGACATATGTTCTTAACAAAACATTACGCATCTCTAAATTCTGATATATGGGTTTTTAAACCCAGAAGCCTTCGAGATATGATGTTAAACTATTGAAAAATATTTTAATTCATACAAGGAAAAATATTAAGTACCACTGTTTCCCTTTGTTAATTAAATTCTGTACTGACTTAAATTATACACAATTATATATATATATATATATTATATATATATATATCATATGTTCACTACCACTGTTAATATTATCACACATAATGTTATATATATATATATACATCCATACACAGTGTTGCGTAAATTGCTTTATAAAATCTAAAAATATTGACAGATATAAAGGGGTAAAGATGTTTAAAAACTTAAAAGAGTTTGGGAAATATATTTTTAGTAAAAGAATTGTTTAACAGACTTTGCCTTAATATGGCTTATTGAACAACACATCCAAAAGAGCTACAATGTATAATGTCATGCTCAAAATGAGAAAATAAATGTTAAAAGAGTATCATGTCCTTTTTAATATTGTAATTTAATACACAATTTATTTTTGCATAGCATGTCTACCTTCCATTATCTAAGATTACTTCCTTGCCATTACACAAAAGTGAAGGCTTTAGAAGACTTTTTATCCTTCTTTAAAGAACACAGTAAATAACTCCTGAACAACACAAAAAGGTAAAAGTAGAGCATTATAGGAGGCGAAATGTTATAAAAGAAAAGAGAGCAGCGTTCATCTCCCCTTATTATATCCTATCTTTTGAATATATCTGTAGTTCAGAATGGCGTATTAGTTAAGGTGTTATTTTTAGCCAAGGCGCTTGGCCGTTTGGACGCCAAAGAAGGAATAATACGTGAAATGTTTATCTTTCTAGCAAAGCCAAGGTGAGAAATCCTACTAAATGAATAACCGACTGTATTTATGGGTCGCCAGTGGAGATAAATGTTTGAGAAATATGGCGAGAGATTGCATAACCTGATCGACAGATGGTAATTGCTTGGCGAAAGTTTACGCAATAAAGTGTATTCTACTGATGTGTATACGTCCAATATTAATGTAAAATAATATAGAAAATGATACTTTTGTTAAATTTGATTGCTTGTTCTGGTTAAAACATTAATGCCCGAAGTATATACAATTTTAATTCATAGAAATTTGAATAACATTTAATGGCACAAGTACTGACTATACGTATGTATATATATATATATATATATATATATATATATATATATAACAGAAATTTTAATTTGTGAGTTATCAACAATAGCCAAGTTGCAATACATAGCAAAAACGAAACTTTAACATAACTTAGAATACATTTAATTCACCGATATTAAATGTTGTATTATGTACTTATAAACTCCTTAATGATATCTAACAATAAAATGAAACTTATTTTTAAAACTACAGTTATAATATACACTATGATACAAAGCACACACTAATAGCAAAACATTTGAACCATTCGGAAGTAGCGAACTTAAGAATTACCATCATACTTATGATATACTTAATTAGAAAAGAGCGAATAATAGGAGAAACGATAGTAAAATTGCTACTTACCTTATATATAATAGCAAAAGTTATTTTACTTCCATAAATTTCTTTTTTTTTTAAGCAGTAACTGGCAAGCAATCAACAAGCATCAACAGAATAAATAGAATACCGCCTTCGAGAGATCACATGACCGGTTTTCGGAAAATCAGTACCCAGGCCTTGTGTTTAGATTGCTGTGTATGATGTATCATTTACGTCAGTAGACAATTTAATTTTTTAAATGTCTACAGAAAATATATAATATATATATGATAATATGAACAGTGGTAGTGTAATATTTTTTAATTATAAATGAGTTATACAATAAGTGTAAGCCTACTACAGTATTAAATTTACTAGATAAAGAATTGATTCCAGCAATACATTTTCATTTAATAATTTTATCATTTTCCAAAGTGTCTTCATAACGTGATGACGGGTTCATCGTCCGTCCAGGCTAAATGCTGAAAATATATAATTTCTCTTTGTCCTCTCTAAAGCTAGCAGTTGTATTTGAAGGAGCTGAGCAAGCACTCCGGGATATTTGTTCAAGCAATGTGTATCCAATGACAAAATTGGAGTATCTTAAAACAAATAACTGACTTTGAGTATGCTGAATGTTTAATATATCCTAATTTAGGAGAGTATTAGATTTTCCTTTTGAGATGTTATTTAGCTAAAGTTTTTTTTAATATTTTACTTAATGTCTTGTCACAGCAACATTTTCCATTTCCAGAATTCTTGTTGAAATTTTTAAGATAGATTGAAAATGTTATGTTATGAACATATGTCATACTGTATCATTTACGTCAGCCAAGAATTTCATTTCAATCCACTGTCAAAAGTATATAAATTTAAGTGTATTCATATGAACAGTGATTTTGGCAGAAAGTTTCATAATTTTGCTTTTTTGAACGAAAAGGAATATAATACTTTTAAAAAGTAGATATTACGATATCTAAAGAACCTTACAAATTTTATCTTGTTTGTTTATATTAAATAACAGAATTTATTAGTTTTAATTTCTGAGATTTCATTAAAGTGTTTATATAGATTAAAAAAGTCTTGTCAAGAAAGAACATATATCATGCTGTATCATTTACGTCAGCCAAGAAATTAATTTCAACCCACTGTCCAAAAATACATAATGTTAAGTGTTATTCACATAAAAACTGATTTTAGCAGAAAGTTTCATAATTTTCCTTTTTTGGATGGAAAGTAATTTAACACGCTCAAAAAGTAGATATTACAGTATATATTGAAAAAAACCTTATCTAGTTTGTTTATAATAAGTAACAAAAGTTCTTTTTTTTTAATTTCAGAGATTTCTTTAAAGTTTATATATAAATTAAAAATCACTTGTAAAGAACATATGTCATGCTGTATCATTTAAGTCAGCGGAGAATTTAATTTCAATCCAATGTCAAAAATATATTTTTTTAAATATATTCATATAATCAGTTATTTTAGCAGAAAGTTTTATAATTTCCTTTTTTAAAAGAAAAGAAATTTAATGCTTTCAAAATGTAGATGTTATAGTACATAAAGAAACATATAAACTTTATCTAGTTTTTCTATAATACGTAACATAAATTATTATTCTTAATTTTAGAGATTTCTTTAAAGTTTACAGGTAAATTAAAAATGTCTTGTAAAGAACATATGTCATGCCTTATCATTTACGTCTGCCGAGAAATTAATTTCAATTCAATGTCAAAAAATATATAATTTTAAGTATATTCATATGACCAGTGATTTTGACAAAAAGTTTCATAATTTTGCTTGGTTAAACGAAAGGAATTTAATACTTTCAAAAAGTTGATATAACAGTATATCAATATCCATACAAACTTTATCTAGTTGGTTTATAATAAACAGAACTACAGTACTAAGAATGTATTATTTTTAATTTCAGATATTTCATTAAATTGTTCATATACATTACAAATATCTTGTTAAGAACATGGGTCATGCTGTATCATTTACATCATCCGAGAATTTAATTTCAACCCACTGTCAAGAAATACATAATGTTAAGTGTATTCACGTAAAGTGATTTTGGCAGAAAATTTTAATAAAACGAAAAGTAATTTAATGCTATCAAAAAGTAGATATTGTAGTATATAAAGAATCATGCAAAATTTATCTAGCTTGTTTATAATAAGTATCATAAGTTTTTATTTTTTATTCCAGAGCTTTATTTAAAGTTTACAGTGAGATTAAAAACCTCTTGTAAAAAACATATATTTCATGCTGTCTCATTTACGTATACCCAGTATTTTATTTCAATCCACTGTCAAAAAATATATAATTTTAGGTATACTGATATGAGTAGTGATTTTGGCAGAGTTTCATAATTTTTCTGTTTTGAAAGCA
>CM063507.1:30831587-30834087 GCA_032207245.1 Pardosa pseudoannulata
AGTACTTTCCCCTATGTCCCTGACACAAATTTTTCTACTATGATGTCTCACTCATCAGCGTGAATATTTAAGTAATGCAGAGAGCTGATGTTTAATGCAGCGTTCACGAAAAAGTTTCTAGGAAAAATGAAGTACAGTAAAGATTCATTACATCCAGATGCGGGGTTGTGCAGTTTCCTTAGGTAAATTATCCTGGTAGTGAAATAGAGTCGTTTAAAAATTCTGACATGATGTGAAGTTTTTCTATTTCCACGTACACTCATTTTAAAGTTAACATTCAATGAAATATGTATATATAAAATTATAATTCAAATATAGTGATTAACATGACTTGAATTTATAATTCCGAAACACAAACTATAACAAAAAATTGGGCATGTTCTTTGCACAATATACTACATTCTACAGACTGTTTTTCCATCAAGTTTATATATATATATATATATATATATATATATATATATATATATATATATATATATATATATTATATATATATATATATATATATATATATATATATATATATATATATATATATATATATATATATATATATATATATATATATATATATATATATATATATATATATATGTATATATATATATATGTATATATATATGTATATATATGTATATATATATTATATATATACAAAATTATATATCACTTTATATATATATATATATATATATATTTCTATATATATATATATATATATATATATATATATATATATATATATATATATATATATATATATATATATATATATATATATATATATATATATATATATATATATATGTATATATGTATATATGTATATATATTAACATACAAAATTATTTCACTTTAATATCTCTTTCAAAATCTCCTTTCTCCCACTCTTATTCTTTGAAATGTATATTCCCGGCCACAAAACGTCTTAATCAAAGGAGTGTCTTCGATTTAAAAATTGTCCAACACATTTCCCAAACTTTTCTGTCCAATAGGTGTAAATTTTCTATCAAGTTTTGGACACTTCCACGAGACATAGTGGCTAAAGTTGTCCATAATTCAATAATGTCCATAATTCAATAAGGTTCTTTGGTTATGGCCTTTCATGCCTTGTTCCAAAACATCCCAAAGAATGCAAAAATAGGATTTAATTCTTGGCTTCTAGGTAGCTAATTTGTGACAGAAAAGTCAAAGGAGTGCTCATCCAACCAGCTAATAGCCAATCATTACTTGTGAGAGGTACAGTTGCCCTGCTGTATAACACCACTACCGTGATTATAACAGGACATCATAAAGAGATGAAGGTGATCACCCAGCAACTCAACGTACGGAATTGCATTGAGGAAGGTTGGTACACGCATCAAATATCCTAAAATTTGCCACGAAAAATCCTGCCAGGCCATGATTGAGCCACGGTGTCCTTGTACATTTCCAACCTGATATGCAGGATCCATGACTTCATGATCCTGACGCCATATTCTCAGCCTCCGGTCGGTATTAAGTATTCGGAATGGAGACTCGTCACTCCGTGCTACTTGTTTCCAGTCCTCTACACTTCAGTCTCTGTGCACTCTTGCCCAGGTAAGACATGTAGCACGATGGCGAGCATAGATCAATGGTACTCTCTTAGGTCGACCGCTCCTTAAACGCATATTGTAAAGGGAGCGTTCCACAGTCAGTTTACTGACTGTACGACCGGCACCGTTATTAACATGGGTGGTAATTTGAGCTACTGTTTGGCTTCGCTGGCTACGTACAATACGCCTGAGTCGTTTCTCACCATACATTGTCAAGGCTAACTGTCCTTTGCAGTTTACCCGCTCGCTAGTTTTTTTTTTCCACCATCTATGTATTTTGGTATACTCTTGACACTGTCGACTTGAAACTCCTAGCTGTCTGATGACTTTCAAAATTGAATGGCCCATGCATAGAGCATGGACTGCGTATGTCCATCACCTACGATTTTTCCCCGATCGAAGGCGTTTAAATCACGTAGTTTACCGATACTGGCAATTTCAACAACTAATTCAAAACCACCACAATACGCGCGAAATATACAGTTACCACAGCCTCCACACTTGCGCACAAATGATGCGCAGCGCTATACAATTTGCATACTCCTAATTCAGTATACTTAGTGCATATTAGAAACGTGTAAAACCTATTATTTTAAAAGCGTTAACCCTTAATTTGACAAGATATATTTTCAGATATTTTTTAATTTCTGTTATTTTCCCATGTCTGTATAGACATTAGGATCTCTGTAAAATAAACAAAAAAAGAAATATATATCATTTTCCTTTTTTGAGATAATTAATGTCCGCTGTGGTGAACACTGACAATTATGTTATATAGTAGTTATAAATATACATGTCCGGTGTAGAAGCCAGACTTTGTCAAATTAAGGTTAAAGATTTAATTTCACATTTTGGATGAAGAAAGGAAAAAAAAATTAGTTATCATTTCACAGATAAATAAGTTAATAAGTAACTGTCTT
>CM063507.1:30841587-30859087 GCA_032207245.1 Pardosa pseudoannulata
AGGCCTTGTTGTTTGCCTTATCCAGTGCTGACAAATTGTTCCTTCAAGGCGACAGTGGATATTTAGAGCAAATTTCTTTTATATGAATTTCCTTGAAGATTGACTATGTTATTAGTACTATTGATATATACATATTTTTAAAATTTAAAAGCAAAATCTTGATTAGTTTTGAAGTTGTTAATTATTAATTATTTCATAATTAGCTTAATTGAAAAAGCTCCAGGGGCATCAGTTTTGCATAAAATATTATAGAAAAAAAATATAAGTATACCTTATAGACTTTACAAAAAATATAGTTGTTTCCATAAACATTCATAGAAAATATAAAGAGAAAAAAATAATTATGATGATGATACCCATATTTTGCAGAATAAACAGCTATAGCAGTTAACTAAACTACGTAACTAACATATTATATACTTCAAAGCATACCCGTTTCAACTAGACTTTATTTGATAAACTCTAACGTAAATAATACTTTAATTTCAGAGACAATGGTCTATTTTCAATGCGCCTGGAGTTCTTTAAACATTTGTAATACATGAAAATTTTACTTAGTAAACAGCATTTGAAGGTATTATTGCTATACCCATAAGTAATCATAAGCTTATTACACCCATAAGTAATGATAAAATGATTGGAATGAAAAAATTATTTTTGCTCCGTATTTCTAATGATATATTCTTTCACTATTCACTAAAATCGAAAATTCGAATTTATTTTTGGTCGAGTTTAGCCAATTTGAAAGTTTACCATAGCCTTAAAATATATTTGAAAATATTTAAAATATGTTAGTTTGACATTCCCAGGATCTTTTCTATAATATGCCGGTTCTTATATTGGCGATATTTTATCTATGACGTGAATTTAAATTTCCTTTGAATGTATGCTTTCATTTTAATCTACTTTTTTGGGGAGGTCTCATGACAATAGCCCCAGGCAGCGGTTTGATATATACCTGACTTTCTTCTGGTATACAGGTCGACCACCAGGACTGACGGTCTGACATGCCATTTTATTTTAT
This sequence comes from Pardosa pseudoannulata, assembly GCA_032207245.1. Taxonomy (NCBI): domain Eukaryota; kingdom Metazoa; phylum Arthropoda; class Arachnida; order Araneae; family Lycosidae; genus Pardosa; species Pardosa pseudoannulata. The sequence continues at coordinate 30,842,612 of CM063507.1, forward strand.
AGTAGCACGCTTTTGGTTTCTAGTTTGGTTTATAGTAGAACCCCTTTCATTTTAATCTACTTTTTTGGGGAGATCTCATAACAATCGCCCCAGACAGCGGTTTGATACTAACCTGACTTTCTTCTGGTATACAGGTCGACCACCAGGACTGACGGTCTAACGTGCCATTTTATTTTATAGTAGCACCCTTTTGGTTTCTAGTTTGGTTTATAGTAGAACCCCTTTCATTTTAATCTATTTTTTTTGGGGGGGGATCTCATAACAACAGCCCCAGACAGCGATTTGATACTAACCTGACTTTCTTCTGGTATACAGGTCGACCACCAGGACTGACGGTCTAACGTGCCATTTTATTTTATAGTAGCACACTTTTGGTTTCTAGTAGAACCCCTTTCATTTTAATCTACTTTTTGGGGGAGATCTCATAACAATAGCCCCAGACAGCGGTTTGATACTAACCTGACTTTCTTCTGGTATACAGGTCGACCACCAGGACTGACGGTCTAACGTGCCATTTTATTTTATAGTAGCACACTTTTGGTTTCTAGTAGAACCCCTTTCATTTTAATCTACTTTTTGGGAGAGATCTCATAACAATAGCCCCAGACAGCGGTTTGATACTAACCTGACTTTCTTCTGGTATACAGGTCGACCACCAGGACTGACGGTCTAACGTGCCATTTTATTTTATAGTAGCACACTTTTGGTTTCTAGTAGAACCCCTTTCATTTTAATCTACTTTTTGGGAGAGATCTCATAACAATAGCCCCAGACAGCGGTTTGATACTAACCTGACTTTCTTCTGGTATACAGGTCGACCACCAGGACTGACGGTCTAACGTGCCATTTTATTTTATAGTAGCACACTTTTGGTTTCTAGTAGAACCCCTTTCATTTTAATCTACTTTTTGGGGGAGATCTCATAACAATAGCCCCAGACAGCGGTTTGATACTAACCTAACTTTCTTCTGGTATACAGGTCGACCACCAGGACTGACAATCTAACGTGCCATTTTATTTTATAGTAGCACCCTTTTGGTTTCTAGTTTGGTTTCTAGTAGAACCCCTTTCATTTTAATCTACTTTTTTGGGAGATCTCATGACAATAGCCTCAGGCATTGGTGGGATACCAACCTGAATTTCTTCTGGTGTACAGGTAGACCACCAGGACTGATGGTCTTGCGTGCCATTTTATTATATAGTAGCACCCTTTTGGCTTCTAGTTTGATTTATAGTAGAACCCCTTTCATTTTAATCAACTTTTTTGGGGAAATCTCATAACAATAGACCCAGGCAGCGGTTTGATACTAACCTAACTTTCTTCTGGTATACAGACCGACCACCAGGACTGACGGCCAGATATGCCGTTTTATTTCATAGTAGGACCCTTTTGGTTGTCTTTCGTGGAACCCTTACAGCACAACGGTACTTCGAGGAGCTTCTACGACCCGTTGTGTTGTCCTTCATTTCACGACATCCTGGGCTTACATTTGAGCAAGATAATACCCGTCTCCATGCTGCATGTGTTTCTACTGCTTGTCTTCGAGCCCGCCGAATCCTACTTTCATACATAAATTCGCCGGAACTCTGTAGCACGTTTAGAGCATTACAAGCAGGTTTCATTACAGGCAAATTTCATTGCACATGTATTTTTTCTTGATTTTTGAAATGACGGTTATAATGGACTTATTTCGTGCAAATATGGAAAACATGCTACCGTCTGCATACACTGCCAGTTTAAGTCACAATAAGAATAAATACAAATATTGTCAACAGTTAAATCATTCACCATATAGAGAAGAAGGAGGTGGTCCCTAACTTAGTAAGCCCTTTATTTTTGCCCCTGTTGGTCATTATTCCATTTAAAATACAGTTCAGCGCCCTGTAGAATAGTTATCTTTGAATGGGAGAAGGTATGGATAGAGCATATAGGATCCTAAGAATTCGTGGAAGTAGAATGTTACAACTAAAAAGTCTTAAATAACTAAGCTCCCAACCCGCCCTCCCTTCTAGAAGTAGTTACTTTTATATTTTTTTGAAATCAAAAGCCCTCTACCGGCCACTAAAAAATTCCATAACAGCGCACAACTGGGTAGCTAGAGAGTTCCCAACCCGCCCACCCTTCTAGGTGTAGTTACTTTTATACCTTTTTGAAGACAAAAACCGTCTACCGGCCACTAAATAATTATATAACAGTACACAACTGGGTAGCTAGAGAGTTCCCAACCCACCCACCCTTTTAGGTGTAGTTACTTTTATATTTTTTTGAAATCAAAAGCCCTCTACCGGCCACTAAAAAATTCCATAACAGCGCACAACTGGGTAGCTAGAGAGTTCCCAACCCGCCCACCCTTTTAGGTGTAGTTACTATTATACCTTTTTGAAGACAAAAACCGTCTACCGGCCACTAAATAATTATATAACAGTGCACAACTGGGTAGCTAGAGAGTTCCCAACCCGCCCACCCTTCTAGGTGTAGTTACTTTTATACCTTTTTGAAGACAAAAACCGTCTACCGGCCACTAAATAATTATATAACAGTGCACAACTGGGTAGCTAGAGAGTTCCCAACCCGCCCACCCTTCTAGGTGTAGTTACTTTTATACCTTTTTGAAGACAAAAACCGTCTACCGGCCACTAAATAATTATATAACAGTACACAACTGGGTAGCTAGAGAGTTCCCAACCCACCCACCCTTTTAGGTGTAGTTACTTTTATACCTTTTTGAAGACAAAAACCTTCTACCGACCACTAAAAAATTCCATAACAGCGCACAACTGGGTAGCTAGAGAGTTCCCAACCCGCCCACCCTTCTAGGTGTAGTTACTTTTATACCTTTTTGAAGACAAAAACCGTCTACCGGCCACTAAATAATTATATAACAGTGCACAACTGGGTAGCTAGAGAGTTCCCAACCCACCCACCCTTCTAGGTGTAGTTACTTTTATACCTTTTTGAAGACAAAAACCTTCTACCGGCCACTAAAAAATTATATAACAGTGCACAACTGGGTAGCTAGAGAGTTCCCAACCCGCCCATCCTTCTAGGTGTAGTTACTTTTATACCTTTTTGAAAACAAAATCCTTCTACCGGCCACTAAAAAATTCCATAACAGTGCACAACTGGGTAGCTAGAGAGTTCCCAACCCGCCCACCCTTCTAGGTGTAGTTACTTTTATACCTTTTTGAAGACAAAAACCTTCTACCGGCCACTAAAAAATTATATAACAGTGCACAACTGGGTAGCTAGAGAGTTCCCAACCCACCCACCCTTCTAGGTGTAGTTACTTTTATACCTTTTTGAAAACAAAATCCTTCTACCGGCCACTAAAAGATTCCATAACAGCGCACAACTGGGTAACTAGAGAGTTCAAAACCCGCCCACACTTCTAGGTGTAGTTACTTTTATACCTTTTTGAAGACAAAAACCTTCTACCGGCCACTAAAAAATTATATAACAGTGCACAACTGGGTAGCTAGAGAGTTCCCAACCCACCCACCCTTTTAGGTGTAGTTACTTTTATACCTTTTTGAAGACAAAAGCCTTCTACCGGCCACTAAAAAATTATATAACAGTGCACAACTGGGTAGCTAGAGAGTTCCCAACCCGCCCATCCTTCTAGGTGTAGTTACTTTTATACCTTTTTGAAAACAAAAACCGTCTACCGGCCACTAAATAATTATATAACAGTGCACAACTGGGTAGCTAGAGAGTTCCCAACCCGCCCACCCTTCTAGGTGTAGTTACTTTTATACCTTTTTGAAAACAAAATCCTTCTACCGGCCACTAAAAAATTATATAACAGTGCACAACTGGGTAGCTAGAGAGTTCCCAACCCGCCCATCCTTCTAGGTGTAGTTACTTTTATACCTTTTTGAAAACAAAATCCTTCTACCGGCCACTAAAAAATTCCATAACAGAGCACAACTGGGTATCTAGAGAGTCCTTGTCCTTCCTTGTCTTCTTTGAAGATGGTTAAATATCCTTTCGAAGCGGTAAAACAGTTTGCATACCTAGGATCTGTATTGTCCTGTAACAACGATCTGAATATTGAATTAAACAATAGAATCTTATTATCTAATAAAAGTTTTTATGGCCTCTGAAACCAATTCAAGTCTAAGTTCATTTCTATAAACAACAAGTTGACCATATATATGACTTTAATCAGGTTCATTGTTCTATATGGAATCTAATGTTGGATCCTCAATAAATCAGATTGACAAGACTGACTCATGCATTCAGTGGGTAGATAAACTGTGAACCAAGCATGCTTCGAAACTAAACACTGGGGGATCCACATGAGGCTCACCACCTAACCGAAACATATGCTTCGCAACCAAGGGCTCTTGGCCTCGAAAACTGAATTGCTACCTTGGCTCCCTAGGGGCTGTTAAGCCGAGGAGTTACTTTTGATCATAAAATAAAGTTTCCAAACGATCTGAACACATTTTAACTCTACATTTTTATTTAAACGTTTTATTTAATTTGTATAAAATACCCTAAAACTATACCGAAAAAATCAAAAGCTATTTTACATATAAAACTTATTTCACCTTATAGTTACAAAGCTTTTAAGTCCATAAATTACAATAGAATTATTTTTATAATATAATAAATCTACTAGCAACTTTTGTATAATTACGTAAGTATTAAAGTTTTTATTTTCACTTTAAATTTCTAGATTAGATCAATAAGAATAAAATTTAAGAAAGGAAATTATTTAATAAAATCTCTGTATCTTTTTAATTGGTTATAGAATTTTCATAATATGATACAAAATTAAAAATACATAACATGCATTCTCTTCTAATACTACTTGGACATAAAAAAATGTAACTCAGAAATACTTCTAATGCTTTTATACTTAATAGCTGCGACGTAAAAAATACCTCATCGAAAGGCTGGAAAAATAAGCTATTCATAAAAATTCGGAGAGTATCTCAGTTTATTTTTTAATTCTGTTCCAAATTTTCCCAGTTGCTCTGAAATGACACTAAGATTTAAAATATTCATGGAATAGGTGCAATAGCATAGAAATATGGAAATGACGCTAAAATATGCACCAGAAGCTACTTTTTTATGAATAAATTAATACATGGACATCGCATAGATGCAAAAGGTGATGTGTTAATATTTTTAAAAGGAATGTTTTTCTAGGTATTATATTACAGAATACCTTATTTCGTATTCAGTGAATAATAAATTTGTTATTTGCATATCAAGTGGTAGATTTATAAAGAAAACTTTAACTTAAATTAAAAAGCAATTTTACATATAAAAATTATTATACCTTATAGTTAAGAAGTTTTTATGTTCCTAAATTCGAACAGAATTATTTTTATAACATAATAAATCTAATAACAACAGGTATATAAATACATAAGTACTAAAGTTTTTTTATTCTAAAATTCTAGATTAGATAAATATGAATAAAATTTAAGAACGGAAATTTTTTAATAAAATATTTGTATCTTTTTAGTTCGTTATAGATTTTTCATAATATGATACAAAATTAAAAATACATAATATGCATTCTCTTCTAATACTACTTGAACAGAAAAAAAATGTAACTCAGAAATACTTCTAATGCTTTAATACTTAATAGATGCAACATAAAAAAATACCTCTTCGAAAGGCTGGAAAAGGAAGTGATTCATAAAACTTCGGAGAGTATCTCAGTTCATTTTTAATTCTGTCCCAAATTTTCCTAGTTACTCTGAAATGACACTGTGAATTAAATTATTCATGGAATAGGGACAACAGCATAGAAATATACAAATGACGCTAAAATATACTCCAGAAGCTACTTTATCATGCATAAATTAATAAAAGAACAAAGCATAAAAGCAAAAGGCAACGTGTTAATATTTTTAAAAGGAACGTTTTTCTAGGTACACTTTTACAGAATACCTTATTTCGTATTCAATGAATAATAAATTTGTTATTTGCATATCAAGTGGTAGATTTATAAAGAAAACTTTAACTTCAAATCTAGAAAAGATACAAATATACGATATTACATAATGTTTTCTACACTGGAATCAGAAGAAATTCTTAAACCGGGATTTTTTGCTTTATTTTAGTTCTTAAAGTACTATCATACATTTGATCCTAAAATCAAGTTTCCAAACCATATGAAAATATTATATTTCTTACGTCTTATTAAAATACCTTAAAATCTGCAATGCCGCATTATATTTATTTCTGAAAAATTAAAAAGCTTTTTTTACATATCAAAATTATTACACCCTATAATTAAGACATTTTTATGTTCATAAATTAGAATAGAATTATTTTTATAACATAATAAATCTACTAGCAACACTTATATAAATACATAAGTATTAAAGTTTTTTTTGCACTTTCAAATTCTAGATTAGATAAATAAGAATAAACTTTAAGAATGGAACTTATTTAATAAAATCTTTATCTTTTTAGTTCGTTATGTATATTGCATAATATTATACAAAATTAAAAATACATAACATGCAATCACTTCTAATACCAATTACACATAAAAAAATGTAACTCAGAAATACTTATATTTTATGTTCATAATTTATTTATGTTCATAAATAAGGATAGAATTATTTTTATAACATAATAAATCTATTAGCCACACTTATATAAATACATAAATATCAAAGTTTGTTTTTCACTTTAAAATTCTAGTTTAGATAAATAGGAATAAAATTTAAGAACGAAATTTATTTAATAAAATTTTTATATATTTTTAGTTCTTTATATATATTTCATAATATGATACAAAATTAAAAATACATAGCATGTATTCTCTTCTAATACTACTTGAACATGAAAAATGTAACTCAGAAATACTTTTAATGCTTTAATACTTAATAAGTGCAATATAAAAAATTTCTTCTTCGAAATTCTGGAAAAGGAAGCGATTCATAACACTAAGGAGAGTATCTCAGTTCATTTTTAATTTTTTTCGAAATTTTCCCAGTTACTCTGAAATGACACTGTGAGCTAAATTATTCATGGAATATGGACAATAGCATAGCAACATAGAAATGACGCTAAAATATTCTCCAGAAGCTAATTTTTCATGAATAAATTAATAAAAGGACATCGCATAAAAGCAAAAGGCAATGTATTAATATTTTTAAAAGGAATGTTATTCTAGGTACATTTTTACTGAATACATTATTTCGTATTCAATGAATAATAACTTATATATATTATATAATTATATATTTATAACTTAATATTTGCATATCAAGTGGTAGATTAATAAAGAAAACTTTAACTTCAAATCTAGAAGGGATACAAATATACGATATTACATAATGTTTTCTACACAGAAATCTGAAGAAATTCTTAAACCGGGATTTTTGCTTTAGTTTAGTTTTTAAAGTACTATCATACTTTTGATCCTAAAATCAAGTTTGCAAACCATCTGAAAACATTTTATTTCTTAAATTTTACAAAATACCTTAAAATTTGCAGTGCCGTATTGTATTTATTTCGGAAAAATTAAAAAGTTATTTTACAGATAAAAATTATTACATTTTACAATTAAGAAACTTTTATGTTCATAAGATTGAATAGAATTATTTGTATAACATAATAAATCTACTAGCAACTTTTATATAAATACGTAAATATTAAAGTTTGTTTTTCACTCTAAAATTCTAGATTAGATAAATAGGAATTAAATTTAAGAACAGAAATTATTTAATAAAATCTTTGTATATTTTTTGTTCGTTATAGATTTTTCATAATATGATACAAAATTAAAAATACATAGCATGCATTCGCTTCTAATACTACTTGAACACAAAAAACTCAGAAATACTTCTAATGCTTTAATACTTAATAGCTATAACATAAAAAATTTTTCTCTTCGAAAGACTGGAAAAGGAAGCGATTCATAAAAATTCGGAGAGTATCTCAGTTCATTTTTAATTCTGTCCCAAATTTTCCTAGTTACTCTGAAATGACATTGTGAATTAAATTATTCATGGAATAGAGACGATAGCATAGAAATATACAAATGACGCCAAGATATGTTCCAGAAACTACTTTATCATGAATTAATTAATAAAATGTCAACGCATAAAATCGAAAGGCGATGTGTTGATATTTTTAAAAGGAATGTTTTACTAGGTACACTTTTACAGAATATCTTATTTCGTATGTAATGAAAAATAAATTTGTTATTTGCATATCAAGTGGTAGATTTAGAAATAAAACTTTAACTTCAAGTCTAGAAAAGATACAAATATACGATGTTACATAATGTTTTCTACACAGGAATCAGAAGAAATTCTTAAACTGGGATTTTTGCTTTACTTTACTTTTTAAAGTACTATCATACTTTTGATCCTAAAATCAAGTTTCCAAACCATTTGAAAACGTTTTATTTCTTAAGTTGTATAAAATATCCAAAAACATGAACTGCCGCATTATATTTATGTCTGAAAAATTAAAAGCTATTTTAGATATAAAAATTATTGCACTTTTATACTTATAAAGCTTTTATGTTCATATTTTAGTATAGAATTATTTTCATAACATAATAAATCTATCAACAGCTCTTGTATAATTACGTGAATATTAAAGTTTTGTTTTCACTTTAAATTTATAGATTAGATCAATAAGAACTAAATTTAAGAACGGAAATTATTAATTAAAATCTTTGTATCTTTTAAGTTCGTTATAAATTTTTCATAATATGATACAAAATTAAAAATACATAACATGCTTTCTCTACTAATACTACTTGAATATAAAAAAATGTAACTCAAAAATACTTCTAATGATTTAATACATAATAGCTGTAACATAAAAAACTTCCTCTTCGAAAGGCTGGAAAAGGAAGCAATTCATAAAACTTCCGAGAGTATCTCAGTTCATTTTTAATTCTGTTCCAAATTTTCCCAGTTAAACTGAAATGACACTGTGAACTAAATTATTCATGGAATACGGACAATAGCATAGTAATATTGAAATGACGCTAAAATCTGTTCCAGAAGCTTTTTTATCATGAATTAAATAATAAAAGGACAACGCATAAAAAGAAAACACGATGTATTAATATTTTTAAAAGGAATGTTTTCCTAGGTACACTTTTACAGAATACCTTATTTCGTATTCAATGAATAAAAATTTTGTTATTTGCATATCAAGTGGTAGATTTAAAAAGAAAACTTTAACTTCAAATCTAGAAAAGATATAAAAATATACGATATTACATAATGTTTTCTACACAAAAATCAGAAGAAATTCTTAAACCGGGATTTTTGCTTTAGTTTAGTTTTTAAAGTACTATCATACTTTTGATCCTAAAATCAAATATCCAAACCATCTAAAAACATTTTATTTTTACAGTTTTATAAAATACCTTAAAATGTGCAATGCCGCCTTATATTTATTTCGGAAAAAGAAAAAGCTGTTTTACATATAAAAATTATTACATCTTATATTTATAAAGCTTTTATGCTCGTAAATTAGAAAATTAGAATTATTTTGATAACATAATAAACCTACCAGCAACTCTTGTATAACTACGTAAGTATTAAAGTTTTTTTTCTCTTTAAAATTCTAGATTAGATAAATAAGAATACAATTTAAAAACGTAAATTGCTTAATAAAATCTTTGTTTCTTTTTAGTTCGTTATAGATTTTTCATAACATGATACAAAATTAAAAATACATAACATGCATTCTCTTCTAATACTACTTAAACATAAAAAAAAGTGTAACACAGAAATACTTCTAATTCTTTAATACTTAATAGCTGCAACATAAAATTTTCTTTTCGAAAGGCTGGAAAAGGAAACGATTCATAAAACTTCGGAGAGTATCTCAGTTCATTTTTAATACTGTTCCAAATTTTCCCGGTTACTCTGAAATGACACTGCGAATTAAATTATTCATGGAATAGGGACAATAGCATAGAAATATACAAATGACTCTAAAATATGGTCCAGAAACTACTTTATAGTGAATAAATTAATAAAAGGACAACTCATAAAAGCAAAAAGCAATGTGTTAATATTTTTAAAAGGAATTTTTTCCTAGGTACACTTTTACAGAATAACTTATTTCGTATTCAATGAATAATAAATTTGTTATTTGCATATCAAGTGGTAGATTTATAAAGAAAACTTTAACATCAAATCTAGAAAAGATACAAATTACGATATTACATAATGTTTTTTTACACAGGAATCAGAAGAAATTCTTATACCGGGATTTTTGCTTTAGTTTAGTTTTTAAAGTACTATCATACTTATGATCCTAAAATCAAGTTTCCAAACCATTTGAAAACATTTTATTCCTTAACCTTTATAAAACACATTAAAATTTTCAATGCCGCATTATATTTATTTCGGAAATATTAAAAAGCTGATTTACGTTTACAAAATATTACACATTATATTTATAAAGCTTTTATGTTCATAAATTAGAATATAATTAATTATATAACTTAATAAATCTACTAGAAATTTCTTAACCAGAATTTTTCTCTACAACTATTGCTCCTAGAAAAATGTAGAAATATTTTCTAAAAGACAAGTATTCCATTTAAGGATTTTAAGGTGTGAAAATTTAATTTTATGAAAATTACAAAATCTAAATTAATAAACCTTCCTTTCATAGAACGTTTTATTTCGTATTAAAAATTAAAAAATTTCAATTTGTCCAATGTGTATCTAATACTAAATTTTTAAAGAAGACATGTTTAAAAAAAATACTACTATGCATAATTATGCAAAGTTTTCTATACGGGATGCAGGGTAAATATTTCTTAACCAGAATTTTCCCCTACAGCTATTGGTCGTAGAAATATGTAGAAATATTTTCTAAAAGACAATTATTTCATTTAAGGATTTTTAGGTGTGAAACTTTAATTTTATGAAAATTACAAAATCTAAATTATTATACAGTCCTTTCATAAAATATATTATTTAATATTAAAAAATAATCAATTTCTTTTGTTCAATGTATATTTATTACTAGATTTCTAAAGAAAACATTTACTTTAAAAAATGCAACTTTAAATAATTATAAAAAGTTTTCTATACAGGGTGCAGTATAAATATTTCTTAACCAGAATTTTTCTCTACTATTATTGGTCGTAGAAATATGTAGATATAATTCCTAAAAGACAATTATTCCATATAAGGATTTTAAGGTGTGAAAATTTCATTTTCGAAAATTAAAAATCTAAATTATTATACCTTCAATATTATACCTTCCTTTCATCGAATGTCTTATATCGTATTAAAAAAAATAAGTTTCAATTTTTTCAATGTATATCTAATACTAAATTTTAAACTAGACATTTACTTAAGAAATAAAACTATACATAATTATACAAAGATTCCTATACAGGGTGCAGGGTAAAAATTTTCTTAACCAGAATTTTTCTCTACAACTATCGGTCGTAGAAGTATGTAGAACTATTTTCTAAAAGACAATTATTGCATTTAAGAATTTTGAGGTGTGAAAATTTCATTTTATGAAAATTACATAATCTAAATTATTATAACTTTCTTTCATAGAATGTCTTATTTAATATTAAGAAATAATCCATCTCAAGTTGTTCCATCTATATTTATTACTAGATTTTGAAAGAAAACATTTACTTAAAAAAGTACAACTATACATAATTATTCAAAGTTTTCTATATAGGGTGCCGGGTAAAAATTTCTTAACCAGAATTTTTCTCTACAACTATTGATCCCAGAAATATGTAGAAATATTTTCTAAAAGACAATTATTGCATTTTAGGATTTTAAGGTGTGAAAATCCCCTTTTACGAAAATTACAAAATCTAAATTATTATACCTTCCTTTTATACAATGTCTTATTAATATTAAGAAATAATCCATCTCAAGTTGTTCCATCTATATTTATTACTAGATTTTGATAGAAGACATTTACTTAAAAAAATACAACTGTACATAATTATAAAAAGATTTTTATACAGGGTGCAGGGTAAAAAAAATTCTTAACGAGAATTTTTCTCTACAATTATTGGTCGTAGAAATATGGAGAACTATTTTCTAAAAGACAATTATTGCATTTAAAAATTTTGAGGTGTGAAAATTTCATTTTATGAAAATTACAATATCTGAATTATTATACCTTCCTTTCATAGAATGTCTTATTTAATATTAAGAAATAATCAATCTCAATTTGTTCAATGCATATTTATTACTAGATTTTGAAAGAAGACATTTACTTAAAAAAATACAACTTATATAATTATAAAAAGATTTTTATACAGGGTGCAGGGTAAAAAAAAATTCTTAACGAGAATTTTTCTCTACAATTATTGGTCGTAGAAATATGGAGAACTATTTTCTAAAAGACAATTATTGCATTTAAAAATTTTGAGGTGTGAAAATTTCATTTTATGAAAATTACAAAATCTAAATTATTATATCTTCCTTTCATAGAATGTCTTATTTAATATTAAGAAATAATCCATTTCAATTTGTTAAATCTATATTTATTACTAGATTTTGATAGAAGACATTTACTTAAAAAAATACAACTGTACATAATTATAAAAAGTTTTCTATACAGGGTGCAGGGTAAAAATTTCTTAACCAGAATTTATCTAAATAACTATTGATCGTAGAAATATGTAGAACTATTTTCTAAAGGACAATTATTGCATTTAAGAATTTTGAGGTGTGAAAATTTCATTTTATGAAAATTACAAAATCTAAATTATTATACCTTCCTTTCATAGAATGTCTTATTTAATATTAAGAAATAATCCATCTCAAGTTGTTCCATCTATATTTATTACTAGATTTTGATAGAAGACATTTACTTAAAAAAATACAACTGTACATAATTATAAAAAGATTTTTATACAGGGTGCAGGGTAAAAAAAATTCTTAACGAGAATTTTTCTCTACAATTATATTGATCGTAGAAATATGTAGAACTATTTTCTAAAAGACAATTATTGCATTTAAAAATTTTGAGGTGTGAAAATTTCATTTTATGAAAATTACAATATCTGAATTATTATACCTTCCTTTCATAGAATGTCTTATTTAATATTAAGAAATAATCCATCTCAATTTGTTCAATATATATTTATTACTAGATTTTGATAGAAGACATTTACTTAAAAAATACAACTGTACATAATTATAAAAAGTTTTTTATACAGGGTGCAGGGTAAAAAAAATTCTTAACGAGAATTTTTCTCTACAATTATTGGTCGTAGAAATATGGAGAACTATTTTCTAAAAGACAATTATTGCATTTAAAAATTTTGAGGTGTGAAAATTTCATTTTATGAAAATTACAATATCTGAATTATTATACCTTCCTTTCATAGAATGTCTTATTTAATATTAAGAAATAATCCATCTCAATTTGTTCAATATATATTTATTACTAGATTTTGATAGAAGACATTTACTTAAAAAAATACAACTGTACATAATTATAAAAAGTTTTTTATACAGGGTGCAGGGTAAAAAAAATTCTTAACGAGAATTTTTCTCTACAATTATTGGTCGTAGAAATATGTAGAACTATTTTCTTAAAGACAATTATTGCATTTAAAAATTTTGAGGTGTGAAAATTTCATTTTATGAAAATTACAAAATCTAAATTATTATATCTTCCTTTCATAGAATGTCTTATTTAATATTAAGAAATAATCCATTTCAATTTGTTAAATCTATATTTATTACTAGATTTTGATAGAAGACATTTACTTAAAAAAATACAACTGTACATAATTATAAAAAGTTTTTTTATACAGGGTGCAGGGTAAAAAAAATTTCTTAACCAGAATTTTTCTCTACAACTATTGCTCGTAGAAATATGTAGAACTATTTTCTAAAGGACAATTATTGCATTTAAGAATTTTGAGGTGTGAAAATTTCATTTTATGAAAATTACAAAATCTAAATTATTATACCTTCCTTTCATAGAATGTCTTATTTAATATTAAGAAATAATCCATTTCAATTTGTTCAATCTATATTTATTACTAGATTTTGATAGAAGACATTTACTTAAAAAAATACAACTGTACATAATTATAAAAAGTTTTCTATACAGGGTGCAGGGTAAAAATTTCTTAACCAGAATTTATCTAAATAACTATTGATCGTAGAAATATGTAGAACTATTTTCTAAAGGACAATTATTGCATTTAAGAATTTTGAGGTGTGAAAATTTCATTTTATGAAAATTACAAAATCTAAATTATTATACCTTCCTTTCATAGAATGTCTTATTTAATATTAAGAAATAATCCATCTCAATTTGTTCAATCTATATTTATTACTAGATTTTGATAGAAGACATTTACTTAAAAAAATACAACTGTACATAATTATACAAATTTTTCTATACAAGGTGCAGGGTAAAAATTTCTTAACCAGAATTTTTCTCTACAACTATTGCTCCTAGAAAAATGTAGAAATATTTTCTAAAAGACAATTATTGCATTTTAGGATTTTAAGGTGTGAAAATCCCCTTTTACGAAAATTACAAAATCTAAATTATTATACCTTCCTTTCATAGAATGTCTTATTTTATATAAAAAATAATCAATCTCAATTTGTTTAATAAATATTTATTACTAGATTTTGAAAAAAACATTTGCTTAAAATATACAACTATACATAATTATACAAAATATTCTATACAGGGTGCAGGGTAAAAATTTCTTAACCAGAATTTTTCTCTACAACTATTGCTCCTAGAAAAATGTAGAAATATTTTCTAAAAGACAATTATTCCATTTAAAGGGTTTAAGTTGTGAAAATTTAATGTTATGAAAATTACAAAATCTAAATTGTTATACCTTCCTTTTATACAATGTCTTATTAATATTAAAAAATAATCAATCTGAATTTGTTCAATGTATATTTATTACTAGATTTTGAAAGAAAACATTTACTTAAAATATACAACTATACATAATTATACAAAATTTTCTATACAGGGTGCAGGGTAAAAATTTTCTTAACCAGAATTTTTCTGTACAACTATTGGTCTTAGAAAAATGTAGAAATATTTTGTAAAAGACAATTATTCCATTTAAGGATTTTACGGTGTGAAAATTTCATTTTACGAAAATTACAAAATCGAAATTATTAAACCTTTCTTTCATAGAATGTCTTTTTTTGTATTAAAAATTAATCAATTTCAATTTGTTCAATGTGTATCTAATACTAAATTTTTAAAGAAGTCATTTTCTTAAAAAAAATATTACTATGCATAATTATATAAAGGTTTCTTTACAGGGTGCAGTGTAAAAATTTCTTCATTAAAATTTTCCTCTACAACTATTGGTAGAGACTATTGGAGAAATGGCAAATAATCAATTTACTAGACGACATTTGGAAGCTTTTACCCGAGGTCGATGCATTGGGAATTTGGAGGAATTCCGCAGTGTGACAAGTGTGGCTGCAGAGTCCGGATTTGCTCAAAGCATCGTTTCACGACTTTGGAGACAATTTCAAACTACAGGAACAGCTATCCGGGGGTTTAGTAGTGGTCGTCCACGAGGAACCACACCTGCAGATGACCGGTATATTGCCTTATAGGCCAGAAGAAACAGGTGGCAGACAGCGGGAGAAATCGCTAGACACACGACACAGGCGACTGGACGACCGATATCGCGTTTTACCGTGGCCAGAAGACTGAACGGTGGTGGTCTGTTTGCAACAACCCCTTTACAGTGTGTACCTCTAACTGCTGCCCATCGGAGAAGGCTTCTCTGTGGTGCCGGGAACACCGGAGTTGGGGAGACAATGAATGGGGACGCTTACTCTTTACAGATGAGAGCAGATTCAGTCGGAGTAGCGATTCTCATCGAATACTCATCTGAAGAGAGCGGGGAAGCCGCAATCATCCCTCGAACATCATTGAAAGGGACAGGTATGGAGGTGGCGGTGTTCTCGTTTGGGGAGGCTTATATATATATATATATATATATATATATATATATATATATATATATATATATATATATATATATATATATATATATATATATATATATATATATATATATATATATATATATATATATATATATATATATATATATATATATATATATATATATATATATATATATATATATACATATATATATATATATATATATATATATATATATATATATATATATATATATATATATATATATATATATATATATATATATATATATATATATATATATATATATATATATATATATATATATATATATATATACATATATATATATATATATATATATATATATATATATATATATATATATATATACATATATATATATATATATATATATATACATATATATATATATATATATATATATATATATATATATATATATATATATATATATATATATATATATATATATATATATATATATATATATATATATATATATATATATATATATATATATATATATATATATATATATATATATA
>CM063507.1:30876587-30881587 GCA_032207245.1 Pardosa pseudoannulata
TATATATATGTATATATATATATATATATATATATATATATATATATATGTATATATATATATATTATATATATATATATATATATATATATATATATATATATATATATATATATATATATATATATATATATATATATATATATATATATATACATATACATATATATATATATATATATATATATATATATATATATATATATATATATTATATATATATATATATATATATATATATATATATATATATATATATATATATATATATATATATATATATATATATATATATATATATATATATATATATATATATATATATATATATATATATATATATGTGTATATATATATATATATATATATATATATATATATATATATGTATATATATATATATATATATATATATATATATATATATATATATATATATATATATGTATATATATATATATATATATATATATATATATATATATATATATATATATATATATATATATATATATATATATACAAAACTTTGTAAAAATTATAAATTTACAATATTATAAATATATTTTAAATCTTAAAATATGAAAATTTTATAATTTTCAAATCTTCTACACCATTAACGGTCAGTTACATTAGTAAAAAAAATTAAAATTACTATACAGAATATGTGAAAAAAAAAAGATTATTTTCTGCGAACTAAATCTATTTAATTACATTTCTGATAAATTGATTCACTTCCTCGTTTCTATATGTTGTACCAATGCAATAGTAAACGTCTTTTGTGATGGGTAAAAAAAGAGGGGAAAAAACGTTAATTCGGTTTAAATTACTTACAATTAACATTTTTCTATCATTTAATTGTATCCGTAGATAAAAAAAGTACTTTCATTAAATACGACTACTGAAGATATGAGAAATCAATATTCTTTGTTGTGTGTGACCTTATTTATGCACCTGTTATATCCTATATCTATTTAAGAAACAACATTCTGTAACTGGGGCAAAATATTTCATTTTACACCTTAGCAATTATTTTTGGCATGACCCAAGTATTTGAAATATTTTGCTTTAAAGGGTCTTATATTATTAAAAGGAGTCTAGATAGTGATAGATATAAATACGCAAATACTCTATATAATAATCTAAGTTTTCTGTCCGTCTGTCCTCGAATTTATAAAGCGGTTTCACCTGGAATCGATATAGGATACACACACACACGCATATATACATACATATATATATATATATATATATATATATATAATATATATATATATATATATATATATATATAAATATTATATATATATAAAAATATGTATATACATATATATATATATATAAATATAGATATATATCTATATTTTATCTTTATAGAGAAAGAGAGAGAGAGAGATTAGATAAATGTATATATATGTATATATATATATATATATATATATATATATATATATATATATATATATATATATATATATATATATATATATATATATATATATATATATATATATATATATATATATATATATATAGATATAATGATAGATAGATAGATAGATAGATAAATAAATATATATATGTATATATATATTTATATAAATATATATAATATGTATTTTTATATATATATTATATAATATTTTATATCTATATATAATATATAGATATAGTAAATATATATATATATATGTATATATAAAATATATATATATATATATAAATATATATATATATATATATATATATATATATATATATATATATATATATATATATATATATATATATATATACATATATATATATATGTATATGTACACTATTTCCACCTATATATCTCTTATTTTATATTAACAAGAAAAACAATTAAAAATCCATAAAGCTCATATATGTAAAGTTTACCTTCAATTTAAAAAGTAACATATTTTCTTTAGTAAACTGAAAATTTAAAATGTCAAAATTCCATTTCTCCCATTTGATGTTAAAGCATTTTTGCAGAAAAATTAAAAACAACATGAATTTTATGAAAACACACACTAAACATTTTAAAACTAATAAATTTAAAGCATTAAAAATATATTTTAAACTTTAAAACATGAATATTTTATATTTTTGAAAACTTCTTCAGCATTAACGTTCATTTGCATTAGTAAAAAAAATTAAAATTACTTTACAGAATATTTGAAATAAAAGCTTTTTTTCTGCGAACCAAATCTATTTAATTACATTTCTGATAAATTGATTTACTTCCTCGTTTCTATATGTTGTACCAATGCAATTGTAAACGTCTTTTGTGATGGGTAAAAAAAGAGGGGAAAAAACGTTAATTCGGTTTAAATTACGTACAATTAACTTTTTTTCGCATTTAATTGCATCCATAGATAAAAAAAGTACTTTCATTAAATAAGAGTATGGAAGTTATGAGAAATCAATATTCTTTTCTTATAAGAATTTTGCTGTTTGTGACCTTATTTTCTCACCTGTTATCTCTTATATCCATTTAATAAACAACATTCTGTAACTGGGGCAAAATATTTCTTTTTACAAATTAACAAAATATTTTTTATGACCCAACTTTTGGAAATAATTTGCAGTAAAGGGTCTTATATTATTGAAAGGTGTCTAGATAGTGATAGATATAAATATTGATATATATATATATATATATATATATATATATATATACATATATATATATATATACATATATATATATATATATATACATATATACTTTATACATATGTATATATATATGTATATATACATATATATATATATATATATATATATATATATATATATTATATATATATATATATATATATATATATATATATATATATGTATATATGTATATATGTATATATATATATATATATATATGTATGTATATATATACATATATGTGCATATAAATATATATATATTTAAATATGTATATATATATATATATATATATATATATATATTAATGATTTACTAATTATTGTGGACTACCTACTTTTAAAAAGATCAATTTATTATACTAAATGTGTATCAATTTCGATAGATTGTAGATATTTAATAAGTACTTAAAATCTAAAATATTTTTTGGGGAAACAGCTGTAGATAAAAGCGATCTGTGGAAGATAAATTAAACCATTAACATCTGAATTATTTGTTCCCAATATAGACCGATAACTATTTGAGTTATTATGGCCTACCCACATTACAAAAAATATCTTCTTTCCCTGAAAGTGTATCATTTTATATACACTGTATATATACTAGAATTTTAAAAAATATGTTTTCAGTATGAACTGTAGATAAAAATCTTAAATGGAAATGGAAATTCCCTGTAAATAACTTCACACCGTGGGACACGTATGTAAACGCACCCACTTTCTGGTTCGATAATGCTAGCGTGAGGCCTGCTCGCATATTTTACTGGGTCAGGTATGTTCGTAGACCATCGCTGGGATGCCTAACCAAAAGAATTCCTCCAAAGGCTTAGACGGACAACACACATATATTTACTAAAAATTAACAAAAAAAATTAAGAGTTAATCAACATAACATGTTGCTGAATCTCAGAGCTTGTCGTATTCATATTATATGGCCGAACGTTCCATATCCAAAATAAAACCGATGTCGTGTTCTCTCACATCGAACAGAGAGATATCTCCAGGTCGCGGGCTCTATCTTGACTCTCCGAACTCCAACTGCTCTTTTGAAGATCTTCTCTCCTTTCTTCGGGGGGGGGGGGGGTCGCTTGAGCCCTTCCGAAAAAAAAACCCCACCTTTTCAGATGCCCTGCAAAACAAATAAGCGGCACTTCCGAAAAACCTTATCAGCCCCCCTTAGCCGGCCGGTTCCTATTTGCCCAAGGAACGTCTAGTTTAATGGATCAATGGGGACGATTTTGCAGATATCAAGAAGAGCACGCATATGAGAAACACACGGTCGTGGGGTCCAAATTCCTTACATCCCCCATTAAAGTCTGGGTTATCGAAATTAATAAGAGTTGACGTCCTGAAAGTGTACCACATTCGGCAGACTGTGGATAATTATCGAGAACTTAAACTCTTTTAAATATTTTTCCAGAATCAGCTGTAGTTCGAAGAGTTTTCTGGAAGATAAATTACACATTAAAGTCTGAATCATTTTTGCTGAATATAAATATATGGTTATCTTAGTTATTACGGCTTACTTAAAAAAGTAAACTATTTTTACTGTAAGTGTATCACTTGTCATAAACTATAAACACCTAATATGTACTTATTCTAAAATAATTTTTTTTGTCATCAGCTATAGATAAAAACAATTAGTGGAAATGGAATTTATTAGCTAATATTTTAGAAATTTGAGTCAAACATATAATAATGTATATCTGAGTTATTATGTGCAGAAATATTGCAAAACAAAAAGAATTAAATGATCAAGCTGAAACTGTATCATGTCGACAGACTATAAGTAGATACTTAATCAGTATTAAACTGTAAAAAGTATTTTTTCCGGAATCAACCATATATAAAATAGTTTTCTTGAAATGAAATCCAAACTTGTTTGTGTCGAATATATATTGATGGATATCTAAGCTATTATAGTCTACTAATTGTAAAAGAAAAAAGAATTGATTATGTGCTACCACATTCAATAAACTGTAAATATTTAATAAGTTTGATTAATTGAGTTAAATGGGTTTTAAGAAAATGAAACCAATACCTTGAGGTCTCAGTTATTTGTCCCGAATATATACTGATGCCATGTTTATATTGAAGTTATAATGACCTGCCTATTGGAAAATTAATAACAGTTTACATTGAAAATAAGACTGTAAATACGACTGTAAATAAGTATTTAAACTCTAAAATATATTAATATTTAAATATAAAATATTAAAATTGGTTATACTGAAAATATATATTTGTTAATAGACTATGCATATACACATACATATACATATACATATACATACACACACATACACACACATAAACACACACACACACACA
>CM063507.1:30886587-30899087 GCA_032207245.1 Pardosa pseudoannulata
GATTACGCATATTTAAAGTAGTGTATACATTTACAAAATTTTATAGTATTAAGGAGATCTTGAAATCGTAGGTCTAAATTTTAAACATTCAGTGTTTATAATATTTAAGATATCGTGAAATTTTAGGTCTAAATTTTAAATATTCAGTGTTTAAATGTGCTAGAATTTTAAAATATGCTGAGGTGTAAGAGGCACATTAAAATGATTAAATCATTAAACTCATTATGCATATTTAAAGGAGTTTATACATTTACAAAATTTTATAATATTTAAGAGATCTAGAAATCTTAGGTCTAAATTTTAAATAATCAGTGTTTAAATGTGGTACAATTTTAAAATATGCTAAGGTGTAAGTGACACATTAAAATGATTAACTCATTAAACTGATTACGTATATTTAAAGGAGTGTATACATTTACAAAATTTTATATTATTTAAGAGATCTAGAAATCTTAGGTCTAAGTTTTAAATATTCAGTGTTTAAATGTGGTACAATTTTAAAGTATGCTAAGGTGTAAGAGGCACATTAAAATGAATAAATCCTTAAACTGATTACGCATATTTAAAGTAGTGTATACTTTTACAAAATTTTATAATATTTAATAGATCTTGAAATCTTGGATCTAAATTTTAAATATTCAGTGCTTAAATATGCTAGAAATTTAAAATATGCTAAGGTGTACGAGGTAAATTAAAATGATTAAATCATTAAAATGATTACACATATTTAAAGGAGTGTATACATTTACAAATTTTATAATATTTAAGAGATCTAGAAATTTTAGGTCTAAATTTTAAATATTCAGTGTTTAAATGTGGTACAATTTTAAAGTATGCTACGGTGTAAGAGGCACATTAAAATGATTAAATCATTAAACTGATTATGAATATTTAAAGGAGTGTATAAATTTACAATCTTTTATAATATTTAAGAGATCTAGAAATCTTAAATTTAAATATTAAATATTAAGTGCTTAAATATGCTAGAAGTGTAAATTATGCTAAGATGTAAGAGCCACATTAAAATGAATAAATCCTTAAACTGATTGCGCATATTTAAAGGAGTGTATACATTTACAAAATTTTATATAATTTGAGAGATCTAGAAATTAAGTATAAGTTTTAAATATTCAGTGTTTAAAAATTCTAGAAGTTTAAAATATGTTAAGGTGTAAGAGGTACATTAAAATGATTAAATCATTAAATTGATTACGTATATTTAAAGGAGAGTATACATTTAAAAAATTTTATAATATTTAAGAGCTATAGAAATGTTGGGACTAAATTTTAAATATTCAGTGTTTAAGTGTGGTACAATTTTAAAATATGCTACATTATAATAGGCACATTAAAATGATTAAATGATTAAACTTATTATGCATATTTAAAGGAGTGTATAAATTTACAAACTTTTATAATATTTAAGAGATCTAGAAATCTTAAATTTAAATTTTATATATTCAGTGTTTAAATGTGCTAGAAATTTAAAATATGCTAAGGTGTAAGAGGCGCATTAAAAGGATTAAATCATTAAACTGATTACTTTTATTTAAAGGAGTGTATACATTTACAAACTTTTATAATATCTAAGAGATCTAGAAATCTTAAGTCTAAATTTTATATATTCAGTGTTTAAATGTGATAGAAGTTTAAAATATGCTAATTCGTAAGAAACACATTAAAATGGTTAAATCGTTGAACTGATTACGCCTATTTAAAGGAGTGTATACATTAAAAAAATTTTATAATATTTAAGAGATCTAGAAATCTTAGGTCTAAATTTTAAATATTCAGTGTTTAAATGTGCTAGAATTTCAAAATATGCTAAGGTAAGAGGCACATTAAAATGATTAAATCATCAAACTCATTACGCATATTTAAAGGATTGTATACATTTACAAAATTTTATAATATTTAAGAGATCTAGAAATCTTAAGTCTAAATTTTAAATATTCAGTGTTTAAATGTGCTAGAATTTTAAAATATTCTAAATTGTAACAGTTGCATTAAAAGGATTAAATCATTAAACTGATTACGCATATTTAAAGGAGTGTATACATTTACAAAATTTTATATTTAAGAGATCTAGAAATCTTAGGTCTAATTTTTAATTTTTCAGTGTTTAAATGTGGTACAATTTTAAAGTATGCTACGGTATAAGAAGCACATTAAAATGTTTAAATCATTAAACTGATTATGCATATTTAAAGGAGTGTATAAATTTACAAACTTGTATAATATTTAAGAGATCTAGAAATCATAGGTCTAATTTTTAAATATTCAGTGCTTAAATGTGCTAGAATTTTAAATATGCTAAGTTGTAAGAGGTACATTGAATTGATTAAATCATTAAATTTATTACGCATATTTAAAGGAGTGTATACATTTACAAAATTTTATAATATTTAAAAGACCTAGAAATCTTAGGTCTAAATTTTAAATATTCAGTGTTTAAATGTGCTAGAATTTTAAATATGCTAAGTTGTAAGAGCCACTTTAAAATGAATAAATCCTTAAACTGATTACGCATATTTAAAGGAGTGTATACATTTACATAATTTTATAATATTTAAGAGATCTAGAAATCATAGGTCTAATTTTTAAATATTCAGTGCTTAAATGTGCTAGAATTTCAAAATATGCTAAGGTGTAAGAGGCATATTTAAAATGATTAAATTATTAAACTGATTACGTATATTTAAAGGAGTGTATACATTTACAAAATTTTATAATATTTAAGAGATCTATAAATCTTGGATTTTAATTTTAAATATTCAGTGCTTAAATATACTAGAAATGTAAATTATGCTAAGATGTAAGAGCCACTTTAAAATGAATAAATCCTTAAACTGATTGCGCATATTTAAAGGAGTGTATAAATTTACAAACTTTTATAATATTTAAGAGATGTAGAAATCTTAGGTCTAATTTTTAAATATTCAGTGTTTAAATGTGCTAGAAGTTTAAAATATGCTAAGGTGTAAGAGGCACATTTAAAATGATTAAATCATTAAACTGATTGCGTATATTTAAAGGAGTGTATACATTTACAAAATTTTATAATATTTAAGAGATCTAGAAATGTTAGGTCTAAATTTTAAATATTCAGTGTTTAAATGTGCTAGAAGTTTAAAATATGCTAAGGTGTAAAAGATACATTAAAATGATTAGTGCATTAAACTGATAACGCATATTTAAAGGAGTGTATACATTTAAAAAAATTTTATTATATTTAAGAAATCTAAAACTTTTATGTGTAAATTTTAAATAATCAGTGTTTAAATGGGTTAGAAGTTTAAAATATGCTAAAGTGTAAGAGGCACATTAAAATAATTAAATCTTTAAACTAATTACACATATTTAAAGGAGTGTATACATTTACAAAATTTTATAATATTTAAGAGATCTTGAAATCTTAGGTCTAAATTTTAAATATTCAGTGTTTAAATGTGGTACAATTTTAAAGTATTCTAAGGTGTAAGAGGCACATTAAAATGAATAAATCCTTAAACTGATTACGCATATTTAAAGGAGTGTATACATTTACATAATTTTATATTATTTATGAGATCTAGAAATCTGAGGTCTAAATTTTAATCATTTAGTGTTTAAATTTGCTAGAAGTCTAAAATATGCTAAAGTGTAAAGAGCACATTAACATGCTAAAGATAACATATTTTAGAATTAAAAGACATTAAGTTATCACATAAATCTGTCTTTTTAAATTCCTTAAAAATAAGAAATAATACAGGTTAAAATAAAAATGTATTAATAATAAAAATATGTTTGACAGGAATGTTCATAGCCATGTGAAATCAGCTTTAATTATTAGATTACTGTCTACACAAGGTGTCCCTAAACGACCGCATACACTCAGCACAGCTAGATTTCTCGTTGGGAGTACATAAAAACTGCCCAAGAAGCATTCCTGTAGGATCCATAGTTTATGAGAAAAATACGAAAAATAAAGTATGACGCCACTGCCGGTGCAAGGAAAAAACACTTTATTGGATATATCAACAACAGTATTTGCATATCTTTCCAGTCGATAATGTTTAAAACGTGCCTGTGTGCTCAAAGATCCTTAACTCTAGTAAAAGACTCGATTTGTAAGAAACATTAGCACTTTGTGATTGATAAATTAAAATCAGAACTTTAAAGAATGAAATAAAATTAACAAAATAAGACAAAACTTTAATAAAAAAGAATGTAAATTAATGTGCACAGTATTTACCAATTTTATATCACTAATATTCATAACATCGGTATGTTTACCCTATACCTTTCGAACTATTTTTCGTTGTTTTTTAGAATTAAACTACTTATAGTTAGACAAAACGTTAAAAGTTTTATACAGTTTTATAGCAAGCAACACACTAGAGGATATATAAATATATATATAATATAAACTAATATATATATATATACTATATATATAAATATTATAACTATATAAAAAATAAATATATATATATATATATAAAATTAAATACTATGGGGTGCCTGCGAGATGAATGATTTTTAATTAAAGCAAAAGACTCGATTTGTAATAAACATCAACACTTTGTGACTGATAAATTAAAATGAGAACATTGAAATAAGGAAATAAAATAAAGAAAACGGAAAAAAGAATAAAAAAGTTATAATATAAAATAAAACTTTAATTCAAATGAATATAAAATAATGTGCACAATATTTACCAATTATATCACACTAATATTCATAACATAGATATCTTATCCTATACCTCTTGAAATAATTTAAATTGTTTCTTAATATTAAATACTTATGTCTCGAGAAAAGTTTTAACTTTTACACAATTTTATAGTAAGCAACTTACTAGAGGATGGAAAATAACTGGAAAGAAAAATATAGTCATGTTCATAAATTTTTATGGGGTGTCTGTGATCTGAAAGATCTTTAACTCCTCTAAAAGACTCGATTTGTATGAAACATTAGCACTTTGTGACTGATAAATTAATATCAGAACTTTAAAATAGTTTAAGAAGATAAAGAAATTGGAATTAAGAATAAAAAATTAATAAATTAAAATAAAACTTAAATAAAAATGAATATAAACTAATTTGCACAATATTTAAGAATTATACGGAATTAATATTAATATATTTTTACCCTATACATTTCGAACTATTTTTCTTTGTTTTTTAGTATTATATCCATTTAGACCTCTAAAAATGGCTACTGTAGTCTTCCTCGAAAAACTGGAAATAGTTAGATATAAGTTAGTTATAAGTTAGTTAATGCAGTTTCTTTTAAACGGGATCAATAACAAATATATACAGTTTTTTTCCACACTTAGAATCTCATTAATCAACTATTTTTTCGAATAAGTGTAGATTATTTAGTTTTCTATTGTGACGGATATTTATGGGTATGCAATTAGGAAATATAAAGATATTTATTTTAATTTTGTAACTTTTTTTATTAAATTACGTACAGAAATTGTGTTAGGGTCAAACTTATCGGTCTCGCTCTTCTAATGTTAATTATTAGAATCTTGATAAAGAAAGTGCATTTTTTCTTGCATTATCTAGGATAGAATTTCAAGCACAATGCTAAATAAAAAGGATTTTGTTTCCTTAATTTACAGAATAACTTATCAAGAGGCTTAAACTTTCATTTTTCGCAAAATGTCTTTTTTAGCTCTTTGAATAGTATCTTTAAAAATTTAGAGCTTTCATATGTTTCACAGTTGTTAGAATGGTTTAATTTCGAAATAATACTTTCTACGAAATGTCAAGTTTCAGTGACATTAAAAATAACATAAAATAAGTCTGAAATCGCTACGCTTTTCTAAAATACCATGTAAAAAAATATAGACCATTTTTTATGATACTGAAGCAAACTACTTATATTTACTGCTTCACATTTTTGAAAATGTATCTTTTCTGACTTAAAGTACAATTTAAAAACTGTTAAAGATAAAGTACACAAATTTCGAAATTGTAACAGATTTTTGTAATAATGTCTAGTTTTGAAAATGTCTACCTGCAGTTATAATAAAAATAATAGGAAATATGCCGAGAAAAAATTATTTCAATCTGGAGTTATCCTCTAAAAACATGTTTAATTTAATATTATTTTCTGACCTTAAAGCAAAAGTTTTCTAACCTTTGTCAAGCGACATATTATCATTTCACATGTTAGAGTTTTAAAAAGTAATAAGCTATTAAGAGTATCAGCTGATTAAAATTACCGAGTTTTTACACATTTTTTTTTGCAATTTTCTAAACTGATTTGTGGAGTAGTTATACAGAAAATCAGAAAAAAAAGTAATTGATTGATGCCTAACTCTAACAAATTGAAAACTAATATACGATTATTGATTAGTAGGAGAAATTCTTCATAATTAACAGGAAGAGCCTTGATAACTCATTCGGAAATAACATATGTCTCCTAACCAGAGGGTTTTGAGTTTGGGGCTCAATCCAATCAAAGATCCATTGTGTTCATCAATAGCTCCTGGAACCATTAAAATAGGTCCAGAGTCGCAATTTCAAGTTCTCAAATGATACCTCTGGAGGTACTCTAACAATTTTAAATGAGAATTTATTATAATATTCAATAAATGATTATACATATATTTATCTGTAAATAATGATAAAGATTTATAATACATATATCACTCTTATTACACTGATTTTTTAATTTCCAACATGTATATAAGTCCATTTGGAATCATACAATATATAGCTAGTTTTATTTGTAAAAGAATAAACCCTGCGGGAGCTCAGTCGGTAATGACAGCTATGTAATAACTAGAGAGTTACGGGTACGTAGCTCGATACTGCCAAATACCCATTAATAGAGGCTAGCACACGTAAAATATGTTGGTGATCGCAATGTCCTATAAGTTTTCAAAACATAGCTCTGGAGATGGCAGAACAACCTAGAGACCTTCTGCTTGGTCTTCTAAGTTTTGAGGACCTACTCTTGTGGTTTAGTCAGTCTTCAGCCATCATAGTTCCTTGCTCAAAGTGAAGTTGCATATTACCTTAGACATGGACTAGTCACATGTCAAGACTAAGTTTATTGGACCTGGTGTAACGTTTTCTTATACCTCTGGCGGTATCTGACGAAGTCAGACGTATTTCTGCGTGGTCAGTGTTTCTAAATTTCAAGGACACATTCTTGAGGTTAAGTCAGTCCTCAGCTCTGGTGGTCCCTCGTTTAAAGTGAAGCTGTATATTACCATAAACATGGACTAGTTTCATATTGTGACTGGGTGTTCTGGATTTATTGTAACGCCTTCTATACCTGTGGAAGTGACTGACCAAGTTAGAGGCACTTCTGCTTGGCCAGTGTATCTAAATGTCAAGGACCCATTCTTGAGGTTAAGTCAGTCTTCAGCTCTAGGGATTCTTTGATAAAAGTGAAGCTGAAGTAACCTAAGAAATGTACCAGTCTCATATTGCGACTGGGTTTTATTGGACCTAATGTAACGATTTCCTATACCTCTGAAGTAGCTGACAAGTCAGACACACTTCTGCTTGATCCATGCATTTAAATTTCAAGGACCCATTTTTGAGGATATGTCAGTCTTCAGCTCTGGTGTTTAATTGCTAAAACTGAGACTGCAAATTACCTATGATATGTAGCAGCATCATATTGCGATTGGGTTTATTAGACCTATTTTAACGCTTTCCTGTGCCTGGTCCGTGTTTCTAAATTTCAAGGACCCATTCTTGAGGTTAAATCAGTCTTCAGCTCTGGTGGTTCCTTGAATCTGCTTATTACCTAAGACCAGTCTCATAGTGTGACTGGGTTTATTGGACCTAGTGTCCACTTTCTTATACCTTTGGAAGAGTCTGACCAAGTCAGAGGAACATCTTCTTGGTCCATATTTCTAAATTTCAAGAACTAATTTTGAGGTTAAATCAGTCTTCAGCTCCGGTGATTCTTGCTAAAGGTGAAGGTACAAATTACCTAAGACATGTACCAGTCTCATTTTGCAACTGGGTTTATTGTACCTAGTGTAAAGCTTTTCCATACCTCTGGAAGTGGCTGACAACGCCAGGGCACATCTGCTTGGTCCGTGTTTCTAAATTTGAATTACCAATTGAGGCTAAGTCAGTCTTCAGCTCCAGTGATTCCTTGCTAAAAGTGAAGCTGCAAAATACCTAAGGCATGTGCCAGTCTCATTGCGACTGGGTTTATTGGACCTAGTGTAACACTTTCCTATACCTTTGGAAGTGGCTGACCAAGTCATATGCACTTCTGCTTGGTCCGTGTTTCTAAATTTCAAGGTCACATTCTTGAGGTTAAGTCAGTCCTCAGCTCTGGTGGTAACTTGTTTAAAGGGAAGCTGCATATTGTCTGAGACATGGACTAGCCTTATGGTGAGCCTGGGTCTATTGGGCCAAGTGTAACGCTTTCCTATACCTCTGGAAGTGGCTGACCAAATCATATGCAATTCTGCTTGGTCCGTGTTTCTAAATTTCAAGGTCACATTCTTGAGGTTAAGTCAGTCCTCAGCTCTGGTGGTAACTTGTTTAAAGGGAAGCTGCATATTGTCTGAGACATGGACTAGCCTTATGGTGAGCCTGGGTCTATTGGGCCAAGTGTAACGCTTTCCTATACCTCTGGAAGTGGCTGACAAATTCAGAGGCACTTCTGATTGGTCCATGCTCCTAAATTTCAAAGACTCATTCTTTAGATTAAGCCAGTCTTCAGCTCTGGGGTTCCTTGCTAAAAGCTGAATATTACTTTTAGCCATGGACCAGTCACATATTGCAACGGGGTGTATTGGACTTGGTGAAGTCTTTACTATATCAGTGACAAGTCAAGTTTGGGAGTCTTCTGCTTGACATTTGCTTCCGTATTACAATTATACTCAATGTTCCTTAGAAAATGTATTTAAATTATATTAAAACTAGCAAGTTTGCCCGTGCTTCGCTACGGTGAACTTAATATATTACTTTTAAACAAAGATTTATTTTTCGTGAATAACTCTCTAAATTCGTCCCAGTTCAGTTCGAGTCATTGGCATGTTTATATATTTCTATCATAAGCGTATTATAACATTATTCAGTTTTATAATCGAATTTGTCTTATATTAAATTTGCTCAAACTTTTTTTTATTGTAAAATATAAGCTTAACCCTAAACTGCATTACTGTATTACTACTGTACGTTGATTAGCAAGTTAACAGATCTGCCATATTGTGATAGACATGGAAGCACAGGTTTTGACAGCAACAGTGGTCATTTTGTTGGTAAGTGTAAATGTTTTCCAAAATTAAGGAAATTTATGACAAACCACATAATTTTGTATGAAACAGAAACACACATTCATATCGACAACCATATGAATATGAAGATAACTATATAAAATGATAGGTTTTATTTGGCCATGAGAGTCACTGAAATTTGTACTTTTTGTACTTAGAATATTGTTGGTATGCATTTCATTGTAACATAAAAATGAGCCAAGAATTAAATTTAAAATTAGTTCTCATATAAAAATGCTATAATTTGCGTCACATAGAAATGAAAGTGAATCACTTTATATCTCAAATTTCAGTTCAAATCGAATAGATACTAAGCAGACGATTTTTAAATAATATAAAATAAGAAATGAATAAATGAAATATTTAAATGAATGACGTCATAATGAAAGAAAAATATCATTTTCGCCTATTTATTATGTGATGAATTGAGCATTTTAATCTCCTGCTTTTAACCGTGGAAAACTGCGTTTAAAACAATTACTTGGGATGACGTCACATTTGATGCGATAAATTAAAAACTTAATCGTTTGCGTTTAACCGGGGAAAATAATGCTTGGAATAATGACATGAAATGCTCGAAAAAGGGGGAAGGAATGAATTTCGAACGTTGAAAATTTACAAAAACCTTCCCAGGGATATACCTAAACATTTCCCAAATTTTCACGGCGATTGGATGGATAGTTTTTGAGTCTATTGAGTACAGACAGACAGACAGACACACACAAATTCATTTTTATATATATAGATTTTGGAGATATATGTTTATCTAATACTATTAAATGCACATTTTTAAATGTCTGCAATATAAAGTAGTAACTCTATTCCTTAATTCAAATTTAACAATGGATATGGAAGTAATTTAATATACAGTCAAACTATTATCGATGCATGTGATATTATATCTGTTTACGACTGCAAATTAAAAATAAATGATTTATGTTTCAATATATTCTACTAAATTAAAATGAGGTCAAAGAAAAAACTAAGTTAAATTTTTCCTCAAAAAATAAAACAATAAATAGCATTTCTAAAGAAAGCATTACAAGTTAAAAAAATATGTTTAATGACTTCATTTTGAAATCTACTCTAAAGTACTGTTAAGAAATAAAAAGCATGTCAAACCCATAAATATTTGATTAAATATAAAAGAATGTTTGTAAAGAGTAAAATTCATTAGAAAACTGTTCGGAATTGT
Source organism: Pardosa pseudoannulata (assembly GCA_032207245.1). Lineage (NCBI taxonomy): Eukaryota > Metazoa > Arthropoda > Arachnida > Araneae > Lycosidae > Pardosa > Pardosa pseudoannulata. The sequence goes on from CM063507.1 coordinate 30,897,033, forward strand.
TTAGAAAGTGGCATTCATATATTTGTTAATAAAATATAAGATGTTTTCCGCTAAGTAAATTTCAAAATCTCAGAGTAAACATTGAATGAATCTTTAATAAATCAATAAAATTTTTATCCTCTATTCGTTTTGAAGCATTGAATTGAGGATTTTTTTGAAGAAAACGATAATTTAAATTTGAAAGAGGTACTTAACAAGAATCTGTAAAACACAGGATTTTTTACTCTTTATCGATTATACATTAATTTATTTCATTGCTCTATACTAAAAGAAGTAATTTAAAGATATATGATTATTCAATAGGCAAAGAAGTAATAACAATTAATTTCTTCTACATAATTGAAATAGCTATCTTAAATAGATTTATTGATCGAAAATTACGTAAAAAATATTTCCAGTTTTCTCTGTAAATTTATAAGAAATAATTATAATTGACATATAAATTTAGAAAATGGATACAATGAACAGTCAGTTTCATAACCATAATCTTCTTACATATATTTAATTTATATTTTTTAATCTCAAATATTCGAGACTTTCATATAAAAATATCCCAATGTTATTTTGTGCCCTTTGTGAAGAAAGTTTTCTATAGATTTAAAATTTTACTTTATAAAATATATACGGTATTTTAAGATACTATATTTTATATATATTTACATATAAATTACATATTTTACATATAAATGTATTCAAGTGGTTACAAGGAATACTCAGTTTCTTAAACCATAATTTTCTTAGAATAAATTAATTTGTAGTTTTAATCCATTGGATCACCATTAAAAAAATTAAATTCGCTGTTTATTGTCAATGAAATTCTATATTTTTACTTATTTGTCGACATAAAAAAAAAATCGACTGTCTTTTTTTATAAATTTTTATAAATATATTATTGTTGTTAATTTTTATACAATTTTTATAAAAATATCATAAAAAATATATTCTAGTACAAATATAAATATTCTTAAGAAATTATTTATATTTTTTTTCTGATTATCCGAGATATTTTGTAATTAGAGATACTTGTTACCGCAAACGATATTCGAAATAGAGATTTACACTGAAAATAATTTTTATATAATATATTTAATAAATTAATAAAGATATTTTAAACAAATATATTATAAACATGTAGAAAATGTACATTACATATTATTCTTTTTTATAAAATCTATATCTTTAAGAAATATATTTTAATTGTATATTAAATCTCCAATATTAGTGCCCATCATATAAATATATCAAAATATTTTGTTTCCTTTGTATGAAAAGAAAGTTTTCTTTACATTTTTGCAGAGATTTACATTATGCAATATTCACATTACTTTCAGATACAATACAATATTTATAAAAATAGTGAATACTCACTTTTATAAAAAATCCATAGTTTTCTTTTTGGTAATTAATTTTGTGCAGATTTAGATCTCAAATATTTTATATGTGATTCCAGAGTGTGTGGGGGGTCTCAACGCAACCCAGTTATTACGAAATATCATTTCACTGATTGTTTTTGGTCTGTCTTAGGGATCATATTTTTTCGGTTTTATCTATTTTTATAGTATTTTATACTTTTGAATGCTTTTAATTCCTGCATAGCGCAATAAAGCATTTAAAATTGAATTATGTTTTAATTTATCACGATAGGATATTTCATTTGAATTTCTCTCTCTCTCTCTCTCTCTCTCTATATATATATATATATATATATATTATATATACATACACATATATATACATATATATATACATATGTATATATATATACATATGTATATATATATATACATAACACATATATACACATATACATATATATATATAAATATATATAAATATATATATATATATATATACATATATATATATATATATATATATATATATATATATATATATATTATATATATATATATATATATATATATATATATATATATATATATATATATATATATATATATATTATATATATATATATATATATATATATATATATATAAACATTAATTTGTGTTATTTGTATGTAAGTTAGGTTTTTCTTTACATTCCTGCTAA
>CM063507.1:30904087-30909087 GCA_032207245.1 Pardosa pseudoannulata
CTACCTCCAGCGTGTAATGGATATGATAGTTTCATTCCTTTACTTCCATTAATTACTGTGGCCCAACAATTGGGAAGAACTTAACGATAATTTTGACGTAGCTAAGAAAACTCTGAATTATCTTTCTAAATGAGTTCAACAAGATTCTAAAATGCATTCACAGTATCGGGAGACTTTAGAGGAGTATGAAGATAAACAAACTATTGAACGTGTATCAGATAATTGTCAGCCTAAACACAAACCAGTTTTTTTACTTGCTTTATAAAATACTTTACAATTCTAAAAAAATAAAAAAATTTTACTGATCCCGTCATATAACGGGATCAATAAAATGCATACAAATATACAAACATAAACACTTTATTCCTTGTTCTTTCTGTCTATATATATATCTCTCTCACACACATATATATATATATATATATATATACATATTTATATATAATTCAAGTTTTTTTTTCATATATACATATATATATGTGTGTGTGTGTGTGTATATGTGTATATATATATACACACATACACACACACACACACACATATATATATATATATATATATATATATATATATATATATATATATATATATGTATATATATATGTATATATATATATATGTATATATATGTATATATATATATATGTATATATATGTATATATATATATATATGTATATTTATATATATATATATGTATATATATATGTATATATATATGTGTTATATTATATATATATGTATATATATATATGTATATATATGCATATATATATGTATATATATGTATATATATGCATATATATATGTATATATGTATATATGCATATATATATGAATATGTATATATATATATGTATATATATATATATATATATATATATATATATATATATATATATATATATATATATATATATATATATATATGTGTGTGTGTGTGTGTGTGTGTGTGTGTGTGTGTGTGTGTGTGTGTGTGTGTGTTTGTGTGTGTGTGTGTGTATGCTAGTAAATAAATTTGTGAACAATAGACAAAAAAATCCAAAAGGGAATTAAGAGGCATAAGTGCCTATCACATTTCGACATAATCACCAAGTCTATTTAGGCATTTATCAGAACTTGTTTAAGTTGTTGAAGCAACTTGTTTAACCCGTCTTGGTAGAAATCAGGTCACTGTTCATTGAGGTAGGTCAGATGGGGTCAGGAGTCACCACCCGCCATACAGCCCAGATTGGGCACCCAGTGACTATTTCCCGTTTCCGAAGTTCAAGGAGCACTTATCCGGCAGTCGATTCTCTTCAGAAATTGCTGTAAAAAAGATTCACCGAGACCTGGTTCAATGGACCTGGTTTATACAACAAGACTGAATAAACAAACTGCTTTTGAGTTCCCATAAATGCCTAAATGGACTTGGTGATTATGTCGGAAAGTGATAGGCACTTGTGCCTCTTAATTCACTTTTGGATTTTCTGTTTAATGTTAATAAATATTTCTTTATTCAACTTGTAACCTTTTTTTCTGATTACCCTTGGTATATATGGTGTAATATTTACCATCACTGCTGTTTTTGTTGTTGCTAATGCCACTGCACCTGACCAAAGCCCACATATATTTAGGCAAGTAGAGCACATGTTTTTTATACGTGCATGGATGGCTAAGGTGAAAGAAATACTTTTCTTAAATGAGTCTAGTTAATTTACGAGTAGGGAACAAAGCAGAAGACTCACAGTCCTGGCTTGACACCCCTTGAGGTATTTAGAACTTGGAGGACATTCTGACCAACAATACATTTTACGGGCCCCAGTTACCATTAACGGATACAGCAGATAATAGGCTTGGAGATTTAACTCCACAAAAAACGAATAAGAATAAAAAGTAATTATTGAAATATGATTGATATGAGAAAGGTAATTACTTACGCTCCTCCCATATTCGCACGTGATAACAAACTTCAGCTCAACACGCACAAAATTCATTAAAAAATATAAGACTACTATTTAGAATACGGTATCTTTAATAGTTTATATCCTTCCACAACTAATAAAAAATTCCTTAAAATTACGAATAAAGTTCAATAAGGAATAACATAGATTTAATTAAGAATAACATAGGATAACAAATAATAACAGAATTTCTCTAACTCGAATACAAATATTTTAGAATTAAGCTTCCAGTTCGTATGGAAGCGACGAATAGTTCTACTACGAATAAAAGTTCAAAGTTTATTTTTTTTTTTTGTTTTTTCTGGACGCGACGCTTCCCACAGCTTGGCGTTTTTATTCTGTTGCCACTGGAGATTCAACAAGTGATTCTATCACCGAATCCGCAAGCCTCCAGTTGCTAGAACGCTGCCTTTGCCGACTGAACAACCGCGGCACTTCATTACATTAGCATTAGGAATTATGAATTAACATGTACAAATTGACGTGTGTTATGCCTTTATATGAATATGTTGCTTTTAGGACGCGTACAAGTTCGCACGTGATAAAGCTTTAACGCTCGCTACTAGTGCGTGGAGGAATGGAGATCTCTTTTGTATTGAATGTAGACAGTCGCGTCCTATATTTTGATTGTTCATTCTTTTAGTAAATAAATTCATACTAAAAGTGCACGTTGCTGTTGATGTATCTCATGCCACTTGTACAAATAAAGCATGATTAAGTCTAAAGGTTCTTGTATTAAGGCCAAGGGTTGCACATTTCATTTATGAGTACCATTAACGACTTCGCTCAAGCAGGTTCTCGTAATTTTGAAGCAGGCACCAAGCTGAAGACCCACAGACTTGGCTTGTCACCCCCAGAGGTATTGATTGAGAACTTGAAGAACACTGTGGCAAAGAACCTATTTTACGTTGTATTAAGTCTGCTCACAGTGAACCAGGAAAATTTGAAAGTTTTTAAAAACAAGCACTCATTTCTCATTTTATATATAAAAAAAATTATTTATTAGAAACAAAGTAAATTGAGTAAAATTAATTGAATAAAAATGCAGAAAAATTGCTGGAAACCCTATGTTTCTACGATAACAATTTTTAAAAATTAATATGACAATTTTTAATTTAAAAATTAAAATTAAATTTATAGGTGATATGTACTTAATTTTCGATAAAAAGTTGTAAGTTTATTACTTTGAAAGGTAGTTTTAAAAGAACGTGTTAGTTCTCCAAGTTGATGTTTTTGATGCCACTTGGTCAAAGGAAAGCCCGATTGAGATATATGCTGCTTGTATTAATGCAAAGGGGTGAGAGCTTTTCGTTTCAGTGAGCACCACTGGGGTGAAAGTACGACTTATGCTCAAGTGGAAGCAGGAGACCCATAAGCGTGGCCTTTCACCCCCAGAGGTATTGATTGATGACATTCTGACACGACTGTGTAATAAGTCTGCTTACAGTGTGTTAGGAAAATTTAAAAATTTTTTAAAACAAGAATTCACTTTTCATTTGCAATAATTTTTTTAGAAAGAAACTAAATTCAGTAAAATTATTTAATTAAAAATACACAAAAAATGCTGAAAATCATTTATTTCTACGACAACAATTTTTAAAAAATAATATGACAGTTAAATTTTAAATTTAAAAATTTAATTTAAAAAATTTAAAATTAAAACTTAATTTTAAAAAATTAAAATTAAAATTTAATTTAAAAAACTTTAAAATTTTTAATTTATATGAAAATCTTATAGTTAATCTTATAGTCTTAAATTTTTATAGGTGATGTGTATTTTTAATTTAGTTCAAAATATGTAGTGTTTATTATTTTAAAAGGTAGATTTATATGAAGGTGTAAGTACTCTATGTTTCATAGGCCACTCCAAATCACGATTGAGCCATGCAAAGGGGTGAGCCTTTCATTCAAAGTACGACATATGTTTAAGTGGGATCTCGTAATTTAGAAGAAGGGACCAAGCTGAAGACTCATAGGCTTGTTCTGCCACCCCCACAGGTATTGATTGAGAACATGTATGACTACGAACCTATTGTGACTACGAACCTATTTTACGTGACCCGGTCACCATTAACGAACACTACAGATCATAAGCTGTCTCGGACTCCGAACCCGCAACCCACTAGTTACGAGAACGTTGCCATTGCCGACTGAGCTACCGCTCCTAAAAATTAAGTTGAATTTAAGTATCATGGGCAAATATTTTCACAGAGAACTTGCCGAACGATGGCCGAATGGTTAGGGCACTGACCTTCGGAACCAGAGTTCGTGGGTTCGAGTCCCACTGAGGCATGGATGTTCGTTGGATGTTCGCATGGATGTTGGTTAAACAGTAGGTCCCGGTCTCATTAGCCCTCGTGTTGCAAAAAGTAGACCATAGTGATCCCAACCAACCTAGAACCTTCACATAGAACAAAGTCTGAGTTTCAATTTTAAGTACAATGTTAAGGGGCAAGTAAACTTAAAATAAAAATACCTTAGATTTAGTAACTTTCTTAGAATTCAAAAATGTCATTATACACATAAAAATATTTACATATAATGCATTGGGAATATGATACTGGAAAAAAACTGCTTGCGACAGCCTTGGTCTGTAACAGGGTGTAGTGCTTTAGAAGAAGAAGAATATGATACATATATTATACAAATATTTGATATAATATAATATATATATATATAATGATATAATATATATATTTACATAATATATTTGATACATATAATTTAACATATTATTAGAACTGCATATTAACCCTCTAAGCGGTTCGCACGTACAATTCTGACAAACCGATGATGTCTTCAAAGCGGTCGTTACGTACAATTTTCGACCTCCAAAAATGCTCCGAAAATGGATGTAATGTACTACCCCCACGGAATTTTGTGGTAGGAGGGTCAGTTCGATTGTTTAGGTACTGCACCCCTCTTTGACTAACATTTATTGAGGAATGCACCTCTACCACCTGAGACACAAAGACGCTGATACCTTTTCATGGCTCTGTAAATCTCTATTTCGAAGTATTTCATTTGCAGTAACAGATGTATCTCTCATTCCACCACT
>CM063507.1:30926587-30941587 GCA_032207245.1 Pardosa pseudoannulata
TGGAAGTGTGTTAGGCATCCATTTCAAAATACTTTTGATGCGTTCTCATCTGCTAAAGAAAATAGTAAATTCATGTCCTAGGTGCTACTTCAAGTATAAGATGTGAAAGTCACAGAGAGAGGTCCGCGATTAGTAGACTTAATATTAAGGGGTTTTATTTGTAGGAAATGTGAATCATGCAGCAGATATTTAAAGCAAAGTATACTAACAGTGCTTGACAATTTGAATACATGTGTGATGAAACATACAAGGTGGAAAAACAAAACGTGGAAGTGGTTTTTGAAACCATTGAAATTCATTCAGCCGTACTATATTTTTTCAGAAGACAACTTTTTACCAAGTTCGAAGTGTGTTAGGCATCCATTTCAAAATACTTTTGATGCGTTCTCATCTGCTAAAGAAAATAGTAGATTCATGTCCTAGGTGCTACTTCAAGTAAATAAGATGTGAAAGTCACAGAGAGAGGTCCGCGATTAGTAGACTTAATATTAAGGGGTTTTATTTGTAGGAAATGTGAATCATGCAGCAGAAATTTAAAGCAAAGAATACTTAAAAAGCTTGAAAAATTGAATACATGTGTGTTAAAACATACAATGTGGAAGAACAAAACGTGGAAGTGGTTTTTGAAACCATTGAAATTCATTCAGCCGTACTATATTTTTTCAGAAGACAACTTTTTACCAAGTTCGAAGTGTGTTAGGCATCCATTTCAAAATACTTTTGATGCGTTCTCATCTGCTAAAGAAAATAGTAGATTCATGTCCTAGGTGCTACTTCAAGTAAATAAGATGTGAAAGTCACAGAGAGAGGTCCGCGATTAGTAGCCTTAATATTAAGGGGTTTTATTTGGTAGGAAATGTGAATCATGCAGCAGAATTTTAAAGCAAAGAATACTTAAAAAGCTTGAAAAATTGAATACATGTGTGTTAAAACATACAAGGTGGAAGAACAAAACGTGCAAGTGGTTTTTGAAGCCATTGAAATTCAGTAGCCGTATTATAATTTTTTTGAAGACAACTTTTTACCAAGTTTGGAAGTGTGTTAGGCATCCATTTCAAAATACTTTTGATGCGTTCTCATCTGCTAAAGAAAATAGTAGATTCATGTCCTAGGTGCTACTTCAAGTAAATAAGATGTGAAAGTCACAGAGAGAGGTCCGCGATTAGTAGACTTAATATTAAGGGGTTTTATTTGTAGGAAATGTGAATCATGCAGCAGAAATTTAAAGCAAAGAATACTTAAAAAGCTTGAAAAATTGAATACATGTGTGTTAAAACATACAATGTGGAAGAACAAAACGTGGAAATGGTTTTTGAAACCATTGAAATTCATTTAGCCGTACTATATTTTTTCAGAAGACAACTTTTTACCAAGTTTGGAGTGTGTTAGGCATCCATTTCAAAATACTTTTGATACGTTCTCATCTGCTAAAGAAAATAGTAGATTCATGTCCTAGGTGCTACTTCAAGTAAATAAGATGTGAAAGTCACAGAGAGAGGTCCGCGATTAGTAGCCTTAATATTAAGGGGTTTTATTGGTAGGAAATGTGAATCATGCAGCAGAAATTTAAAGCAAAGAATACTTAAAAAGCTTGAAAAATTGAATACATGTGTGTTAAAACATACAATGTGGAAGAACAAAACGTGGAACTGGTTTTTGAAACCATTGAAATTCATTTAGCCGTACTATATTTTTTCAGTAGACAACTTTTTACCAAGTTGGAAGTGTGTTAGGCATCCATTTCAAAATACTTTTGATACTTTCTCATCTGCTAAAGAAAATAGTAGATTCATGTCCTAGGTGCTACTTCAAGTAAATAAGATGTGAAAGTCACAGAGAGAGGTCCGCGATTAGTAGCCTTAATATTAAGGGGTTTTATTGGTAGGAAATGTGAATCATGCAGCAGAAATTTAAAGCAAAGAATACTTAAAAAGCTTGAAAAATTGAATACATGTGTGTTAAAACATACAATGTGGAAGAACAAAACGTGGAACTGGTTTTTGAAACCATTGAAATTCATTTAGCCGTACTATATTTTTTCAGTAGACAACTTTTTACCAAGTTGGAAGTGTGTTAGGCATCCATTTCAAAATACTTTTGATACTTTCTCATCTGCTAAAGAAAATAGTAGATTCATGTCCTAGGTGCTACTTCAAGTAAATAAGATGTGAAAGTCACAAAGAGAGGTCCGCGATTAGTAGACTTAATATTAAGGGGTTTTATTTGTAGGAAATTTGAATCATGCAGCAGAAATTTAAAGCAAAGAGTACTTAAAAAGCTTGAAAAATTGAATACATGTGTGTTAAAACATACAAGGTAGAAAAACAAAACGTGGAAGTGGTTTTTGAAACCATTGAAATTCATTCAGCCGTACTATATTTTTTCAGAAGACAACTTTTTACCAAGTTCGAAGTGTGTTAGGCATCCATTTCAAAATACTTTTGATGCGTTCTCATCTGCTAAAGAAAATAGTAGATTCATGTCCTAGGTGCTACTTCAAGTAAATAAGATGTGAAAGTCACAGAGAGAGGTCCGCGATTAGTAGACTTAATATTAAGGGGTTTTATTGGTAGGAAATGTGAATCATGCAGCAGAAATTTAAAGCAAAGAATACTTAAAAAGCTTGAAAAATTGAATACATGTGTGTTAAAACATACAATGTGGAAGAACAAAACGTGGAAGTGGTTTTTGAAACCATTGAAATTCATTTAGCCGTACTATATTTTTTCAGAAGACAACTTTTTACCAAGTTGGAAGTGTGTTAGGCATCCATTTCAAAATACTTTTGATGCGTATCATCTGCTAAAGAAAATAGTAGATTCATGTCCTAGGTGCTACTTCAAGTAAATAAGATGTGAAAGTCACAGAGAGAGGTCCGCGATTAGTAGACTTAATATTAAGGGGTTTTATTTGTAGGAAATGTGAATCATGCAGCAGAAATTTAAAGCAAAGAATACTTAAAAAGCTTGAAAAATTGAATACATGTGTGTTAAAACATACAATGTGGAAGAACAAAACGTGGAAGTGGTTTTTGAAACCATTGAAATTCATTCAGCCGTACTATATTTTTTCAGAAGACAACTTTTTACCAAGTTTGAAGTGTGTTAGGCATCCATTTCAAAATACTTTTGATGCGTTCTCATCTGCTAAAGAAAATAGTAAATTCATGTCCTAGGTGCTACTTCAAGTATAAGATGTGAAAGTCACAGAGAGAGGTCCGCGATTAGTAGACTTAATATTAAGGGGTTTTATTTGTAGGAAATGTGAATCATGCAGCAGAAATTTAAAGCAAAGAATACTTAAAAAGCTTGAAAAATTGAATACATGTGTGTTAAAACATACAATGTGGAAGAACAAAACGTGGAAGTGGTTTTTGAAACCATTGAAATTCATTCAGCCGTACTATATTTTTTTCAGAAGACAACTTTTTACCAAGTTCGAAGTGTGTTAGGCATCCATTTCAAAATACTTTTGATGCGTTCTCATCTGCTAAAGAAAATAGTAGATTCATGTCCTAGGTGCTACTTCAAGTAAATAAGATGTGAAAGTCACAGAGAGAGGTCCGCGATTAGTAGCCTTAATATTAAGGGGTATATTTGTAGGAAATGTGAATCATGCAGCAGAAATTTAAAGCAAAGAATACTTAAAAAGCTTGAAAAATTGAATACATGTGTGTTAAAACATACAATGTGGAAGAACAAAACGTGGAAGTGGTTTTTGAAACCATTGAAATCCATTCAGCCGTACTATATTTTTTCAGAAGACAACTTTTTACCAAGTTGGAAGTGTGTTAGGCATCCATTTCAAAATACTTTTGATGCGTTCTCATCTGCTAAAGAAAATAGTAGATTCATGTCCTAGGTGCTACTTCAAGTAAATAAGATGTGAAAGTCACAGAGAGAGGTCCGCGATTAGTAGACTTAATATTAAGGGGTTTTATTTGTAGGAAATGTGAATCATGCAGCAGAAATTTAAAGCAAAGAATACTTAAAAAGCTTGAAAAATTGAATACATGTGTGTTAAAACATACAATGTGGAAGAACAAAACGTGGAAGTGGTTTTTGAAACCATTGAAATTCATTTAGCCGTACTATATTTTTTCAGAAGACAACTTTTTACCAAGTTTGGAAGTGTGTTAGGCATCCATTTCAAAATACTTTTGATGCGTTCTCATCTGCTAAAGAAAATAGTAGATTCATGTCCTAGGTGCTACTTCAAGTAAATAAGATGTGAAAGTCACAGAGAGAGGTCCGCGATTAGTAGACTTAATATTAAGGGGTTTTATTTGTAGGAAATGTGAATCATGCAGCAGAAATTTAAAGCAAAGAATACTTAAAAAGCTTGAAAAAATTGAATACATGTGTGTGTTAAAACATACAATGTGGAAGAACAAAACGTGGAAGTGGTTTTTGAAACCATTGAAATTCATTTAGCCGTACTATATTTTTTCAGAAGACAACTTTTTACCAAGTTTTGAAGTGTGTTAGGCATCCATTTCAAAATACTTTTGATGCGTTCTCATCTGCTAAAGAAAATAGTAGATTCATGTCCTAGGTGCTACTTCAAGTAAATAAGATGTGAAAGTCACAGAGAGAGGTCCGCGATTAGTAGACTTAATATTAAGGGGTTTTATTTGTAGGAAATGTGAATCATGCAGCAGAAATTTAAAGCAAAGAATACTTAAAAAGCTTGAAAAATTGAATACATGTGTGTTAAAACATACAATGTGGAAGAACAAAACGTGGAAGTGGTTTTTGAAACCATTGAAATTCATTTAGCCGTACTATATTTTTTCAGAAGACAACTTTTTACCAAGTTTGAAGTGTGTTAGGCATCCATTTCAAAATACTTTTGATACGGTCTCATCTGCTAAAGAAAATAGTAAATTCATGTCCTAGGTGCTACTTCAAGTAAATAAGATGTGAAAGTCACAGAGAGAGGTCCGCGATTAGTAGACTTAATATTAAGGGGTTTTATTTGTAGGAAATGTGAATCATGCAGCAGAAATTTAAAGCAAAGAATACTTAAAAAGCTTGAAAAATTGAATACATGGTGTTAAAACATACAATGTGGAAGAACAAAACGTGGAAGTGGTTTTTGAAACCATTGAAATTCATTTAGCCGTACTATATTTTTTCAGAAGACAACTTTTTACCAAGTTTGAAGTGTGTTAGGCATCCATTTCAAAATACTTTTGATACGTTCTCATCTGCTAAAGAAAAATAGTAGATTCATGTCCTAGGTGCTACTTCAAGTAAATAAGATGTGAAAGTCACAGAGAGAGGTCCGCGATTAGTAGCCTTAATATTAAGGGGTTTTATTTGGTAGGAAATGTGAATCATGCAGCAGAAATTTAAAGCAAAGAATACTTAAAAAGCTTGAAAAATTGAATAGATGTGTGTTAAAACATACAATGTGGAAGAACAAAACGTGGAAGTGGTTTTTGAAACCATTGAAATTCATTTAGCTGTACTATATTTTTTCAGAAGACAACTTTTTACCAAGTTCGAAGTGTGTTAGGCATCCATTTCAAAATACTTTTGATGCGTTCTCATCTGCTAAAGAAAATAGTAGATTCATGTCCTAGGTGCTACTTCAAGTAAATAAGATGTGAAAGTCACAGAGAGAGGTCCGCGATTAGTAGACTTAATATTAAGGGGTTTTATTTGTAGGAAATGTGAATCATGCAGCAGAAATTTAAAGCAAAGAATACTTAAAAAGCTTGAAAAATTGAATACATGTGTGTTAAAACATACAATGTGGAAGAACAAAACGTGGAAGTGGTTTTTGAAACCATTGAAATTCATTTAGCCGTACTATATTTTTTCAGAAGACAACTTTTTACCAAGTTTGAAGTGTGTTAGGCATCCATTTCAAAATACTTTTGATGCGTTCTCATCTGCTAAAGAAAATAGTAGATTCATGTCCTAGGTGCTATTTCAAGTAAATAAGATGTGAAAGTCACAGAGAGAGGTCCGCGATTAGTAGACTTAATATTAAGGGGTTTTATTTGTAGGAAATGTGAATCATGCAGCAGAAATTTAAAGCAAAGAATACTTAAAAAGCTTGAAAAATTGAATACATGTGTGTTAAAACATACAATGTGGAAGAACAAAACGTGGAAGTGGTTTTTGAAACCATTGAAATCCATTCAGCCGTACTATATTTTTTCAGAAGACAACTTTTTACCAAGTTTGAAGTGTGTTAGGCATCCATTTCAAAATACTTTTGATGCGTTCTCATCTGCTAAAGAAAATAGTAAATTCATGTCCTAGGTGCTACTTCAAGTAAATAAGATGTGAAAGTCACAGAGAGAGGTCCGCGATTAGTAGACTTAATATTAAGGGGTTTTATTTGTAGGAAATGTGAATCATGCAGCAGATATTTAAAGCAAAGAATACTTAAAAAGCTTGAAAAATTGAATACATGTGTGTTAAAACATACAATGTGGAAGAACAAAACGTGGAAGTGGTTTTTGAAACCATTGAAATTCATTTAGCCGTACTATATTTTTTCAGAAGACAACTTTTTACCAAGTTGAAGTGTGTTAGGCATCCATTTCAAAATACTTTTGATACTTTCTCATCTGCTAAAGAAAATAGTAAATTCATGTCCTAGGTGCTACTTCAAGTAAATAAGATGTGAAAGTCACAGAGAGAGGTCCGCGATTAGTAGACTTAATACATTAAGGGGTTTTATTGTGTAGGAAATGTGAATCACCCTTTGTCAGCAGAAATTTAAAGCAAAGAATACTTAAAAAGCTTGAAAAATTGAATACATGTGTGTTATAACATAGATATATAAACAACAAAACGTGGAAGTGGTTTTTGAAACCATTGAAATCCATTCAGCCGTACTATATTTTTTCAGAAGACAACTTTTTACCAAGTTTGAAGTGTGTTAGGCATCCATTTCAAAATACTTTTGATGCGTTCTCATCTGCTAAAGAAAATAGTAAATTCATGTCCTAGGTGCTACTTCAAGTAAATAAGATGTGAAAGTCACAGAGAGAGGTCCGCGATTAGTAGACTTAATATTAAGGGGTTTTATTTGTAGGAAATGTGAATCATGCAGCAGAAATTTAAAGCAAAGAATCCCTCAAAAAGCTTGAAAAATTGAATACATGTGTGTTAAAACATACAAGGTGGAAGAACAAAACGTGGAAGTGGTTTTGAAACCATTGAAATTCATTCAGCCGTACTATATTTTTTCAGAAGACAACTTTTTTACCAAGTTTGAAGTGTGTTAGGCATCCATTTCAAAATACTTTTGATGCGTTGTATCTGCTAAAGAAAATAGTAAATTCATGTCCTAGGTGCTACTTCAAGTAAATAAGATGTGAAAGTCACAGAGAGAGGTCCGCGATTAGTAGACTTAATATTAAGGGGTTTTATTTGTAGGAAATGTGAATCATGCAGCAGATATTTAAAGCAAAGTATACTAACAGTGCTTGACAATTTGAATACATGTGTGATGAAACATACAAGGTGGAAAAAAAAAACGTGGAAGTGGTTTTTGAAACCATTGAAATTCATTTCAGCCGTACTATATTTTTTCAGAAGACAACTTTTTACCAAGTTCGAAGTGTGTTAGGCATCCATTTCAAAAACTTTTGATTCGTTCTCATCTGCTAAAGAAAATAGTAAATTCATGTCCTAGGTGCTACTTCAAGTAAATAATATGTGAATGTCACAGAGAGAGGTCCGCGATTAGTAAACTTAATATTATGGGGTTTTATTTGTAGGAAATGTGAATCATGCAGCAGATATTTAAAGCAAAGTATACTAACAGTGCTTGACAATTTGAATAGATGTGTGTTAAAACATACAATGTGGAAGAACAAAACGTGGAAGTGGTTTTTGAAACCATTGAAATTCATTCAGCCGTACTATATTTTTTCAGAAGACAACTTTTTACCAAGTTCGAAGTGTGTTAGGCATCCATTTCAAAATACTTTTGATGCGTTCTCATCTGCTAAAGAAAATAGTAAATTCATGTCCTAGGTGCTACTTCAAGTATAAGATGTGAAAGTCACAGAGAGAGGTCCGCGATTAGTAAACTTAATATTAAGGGGTTTTTTCGTGGGAAATGTGAATCATGCAGCAGATATTTAAAGCAAAGTATACTAACAGTGCTTGACAATTTGAATACATGTGTGATGAAACATACAAGGTGGAAAAACAAAACGTGGAAGTGGTTTTTGAAACCATTGAAATCCATTCAGCCGTACTATATTTTTTCAGAAGACAACTTTTTACCAAGTTCGAAGTGTGTTAGGCATCCATTTCAAAATACTTTTGATGCGTTCTCATCTGCTAAAGAAAATAGTAAATTCATGTCCTAGGTGCTACTTCAAGTAAATAAGATGTGAAAGTCACAGAGAGAGGTCCGCGATTAGTAGACTTAATATTAAGGGGTTTTATTTGTAGGAAATGTGAATCATGCAGCAGATATTTAAAGCAAAGTATACTAACAGTGCTTGACAATTTGAATACATGTGTGATGAAACATACAAGGTGGAAAAACAAAACGTGGAAGTGGTTTTTGAAACCATTGAAATCCATTCAGCCGTACTATATTTTTTCAGAAGACAACTTTTTACCAAGTTTGAAGTGTGTTAGGCATCCATTTCAAAATACTTTTGATGCGTTCTCATCTGCTAAAGAAAATAGTAAATTCATGTCCTAGGTGCTACTTCAAGTAAATAAGATGTGAAAGTCACAGAGAGAGGTCCGCGATTAGTAGACTTAATATTAAGGGGTTTTATTTGTAGGAAATGTGAATCATGCAGCAGATATTTAAAGCAAAGAATACTTAAAAAGCTTGAAAAATTGAATACATGTGTGTTAAAACATACAATGTGGAAGAACAAAACGTGGAAGTGGTTTTTGAAACCATTGAAATTCATTCAGCCGTACTATATTTTTTCAGAAGACAACTTTTTACCAAGTTTGAAGTGTGTTAGGCATCCATTTCAAAATACTTTTGATGCGTTCTCATCTGCTAAAGAAAATAGTAAATTCATGTCCTAGGTGCTACTTCAAGTAAATAAGATGTGAAAGTCACAGAGAGAGGTCCGCGATTAGTAGACTTAATATTAAGGGGTTTTATTTGTAGGAAATGTGAATCATGCAGCAGAAATTTAAAGCAAAGAATACTTAAAAAGCTTGAAAAATTGAATACATGTGTTAAAACATACAATGTGGAAGAACAAAACGTGGAAGTGGTTTTTGAAACCATTGAAATTCATTCAGCCGTACTATATTTTTTCAGTAGACAACTTTTTACCAAGTTGGAAGTGTGTTAGGCATCCATTTCAAAATACTTTTGATACTTTCTCATCTGCTAAAGAAAATAGTAGATTCATGTCCTAGGTGCTACTTCAAGTAAATAAGATGTGAAAGTCACAGAGAGAGGTCCGCGATTAGTAGCCTTAATATTAAGGGGTTTTATTTGGTAGGAAATGTGAATCATGCAGCAGAAATTTAAAGCAAAGAATACTTTAAAAAGCTTGAAAAATTGAATACATGTGTGTTAAAACATACAATGTGGAAGAACAAAACGTGGAACTGGTTTTTGAAACCATTGAAATTCATTCAGCCGTACTATATTTTTTCAGTAGACAACTTTTTACCAAGTTTGGAAGTGTGTTAGGCATCCATTTCAAAATACTTTTGATGCGTTCTCATCTGCTAAAGAAAATAGTAGATTCATGTCCTAGGTGCTACTTCAAGTAAATAAGATGTGAAAGTCACAAAGAGAGGTCCGCGATTAGTAGACTTAATATTAAGGGGTTTTATTTGTAGGAAATTTGAATCATGCAGCAGAAATTTAAAGCAAAGAGTACTTAAAAAGCTTGAAAAATTGAATACATGTGTGTTAAAACATACAAGGTAGAAAAACAAAACGTGGAAGTGGTTTTTGAAACCATTGAAATTCATTCAGCCGTACTATATTTTTTCAGAAGACAACTTTTTACCAAGTTGGAAGTGTGTTAGGCATCCATTTCAAAATACTTTTGATGCGTTCTCATCTGCTAAAGAAAATAGTAGATTCATGTCCTAGGTGCTACTTCAAGTAAATAAGATGTGAAAGTCACAAAGAGAGGTCCGCGATTAGTAGACTTAATATTAAGGGGTTTTATTTTTAGGAAATGTGAATCATGCAGCAGAAATTTAAAGCAAAGAATACTTAAAAAGCTTGAAAAATTTGAATACATGTGTGAAAACATACAATGTGGAAGAACAAAACGTGGAAGTGGTTTTTGAAACCATTGAAATTCATTTAGCCGTACTATATTTTTTCAGAAGACAACTTTTTACCAAGTTTGAAGTGTGTTAGGCATCCATTTCAAAATACTTTTGATGCGTTCTCATCTGCTAAAGAAAATAGTAAATTCATGTCCTAGGTGCTACTTCAAGTATAAGATGTGAAAGTCACAGAGAGAGGTCCGCGATTAGTAGACTTAATATTAAGGGGTTTTATTTGTAGGAAATGTGAATCATGCAGCAGATATTTAAAGCAAAGTATACTAAAAAGTGCTTGACAATTTGAATACATGTGTGATGAAACATACAAGGTGGAAAAACAAAACGTGGAAGTGGTTTTTGAAACCATTGAAATTCATTCAGCCGTACTATATTTTTTCAGAAGACAACTTTTTACCAAGTTTGAAGTGTGTTAGGCATCCATTTCAAAATACTTTTGATGCGTTCTCATCTGCTAAAGAAAATAGTAAATTCATGTCCTAGGTGCTACTTCAAGTATAAGATGTGAAAGTCACAGAGAGAGGTCCGCGATTAGTAGACTTAATATTAAGGGGTTTTATTTGTAGGAAATGTGAATCATGCAGCAGATATTTAAAGCAAAGTATACTAACAGTGCTTGACAATTTGAATACATGTGTGATGAAACATACAAGGTGGAAAAACAAAACGTGGAAGTGGTTTTTGAAACCATTGAAATTCATTCAGCCGTACTATATTTTTTCAGAAGACAACTTTTTACCAAGTTTGAAGTGTGTTAGGCATCCATTTCAAAATACTTTTGATGCGTTCTCATCTGCTAAAGAAAATAGTAAATTCATGTCCTAGGTGCTACTTCAAGTATAAGATGTGAAAGTCACAGAGAGAGGTCCGCGATTAGTAGACTTAATATTAAGGGGTTTTATTTGTAGGAAATGTGAATCATGCAGCAGATATTTAAAGCAAAGTATACTAACAGTGCTTGACAATTTGAATACATGTGTGATGAAACATACAAGGTGGAAAAACAAAACGTGGAAGTGGTTTTTGAAACCATTGAAATTCATTCAGCCGTACTATATTTTTTCAGAAGACAACTTTTTACCAAGTTGGGAGTGTGTTAGGCATCCATTTCAAAATACTTTTGATACGTTCTCATCTGCTAAAGAAAATAGTAGATTCATGTCCTAGGTGTTACTTCAAGTAAATAAGATGTGAAAGTCACAGAGAGAGGTCCGCCATTAGTAGACTTAATATTAAGGGGTTTTATTTGTAGGAAATGTGAATCATGCAGCAGAATTTTAAAGCAAAGAATACTTAAAAAGCTTGAAAAATTGAATACATGTGTGTTAAAACATACAAGGTGGAAGAACAAAACGTGCAAGTGGTTTTTGAAGCCATTGAAATTCAGTAGCCGTATTATAATTTTTTTGAAGACAACTTTATTCCAAGTTGGGAGTATGTTAGGCATCCATTTCAAAATACATTTGATACGTTCTCATTTGCTAAAGAATATAGTAGATTCATGTTCTAGGTGCTACTGCAAATAAATAAGATGTGAAAGTCACAAAGAAAGGTTCGCGATTAGTAGACTAAATATTCAGGGTTTTTTGTGGGAAATGTGAATCATGCAGCAGAAATTTAAAACTTAGAATACTAGAAATGCTTGATAATGTAGTTAAATGTGTGTTAAACTTACTAGGCTGAAGAGAAACCCGTGGAGGGTGTTTTTGAAACCATTGAAAATCATTTATCCATACTGGGAAAGAATTTATAAACCATACTTTTACTGACGACAACTTTATTCCAATTTGCGAGTATGTCAGGCATGCATTTCAAAATGCTTCTGAAAGGCTCTCATCTGCCGTATAAGATAGTAGATTAAAGTCTTAGGTAGTCCTTTAATTTAAATAAAATGGGAAAGTTGCAGAGAGAGATATCCGAGCTTAAGGCACATGAAATTAAGGAGATTTTTGTAGAAAATAGGTATACAGGACCAGAAATTTAAAACAAAGAATAGTAGAAAAGCTTGATAATGTAGTTAAATGTGTGTTAAAACTTACAAGGCTGAGGAACAACCAGTGGAAGTTGTTTTTAAACCATTGAAATTCATTTAGCCGTACTATATTTTTTTGACGACAACTTTATTCCAAGTTGGAAGTGTTTAGGCATCCATTTCAAAATACTTAAGGATTCTCATCTGCTAAGAAGATAGCAGATTCATGTCCTAGGTACTCCTTAATTTAAATAAGATGTGAAAGTCACAGAGAGAGGTACCGCGAGCTTAAGACACAAATAAAGGGGATTTTGTAGAAATGTGAATCATGGAACAGAAATTTAAAAAAAAGAATATAAAAAGCTGATAATGTAGTTAAATGTGTGTTAAAACATACAAAAGCTAAGGAACAACAACGTGGAAGTGTTTTTACAACCATGAAATTCATTTAGCCTAGACTTTATATTTTTTCAGAAGACAACTTTATTCCAAGTTTTGAGTGTCTAGGCATCCATTTCAAAATACTTTGATGGTTCTCATCTGCTAAAGAAGATAGTAATTCAACTCCTAGGTACTTCTTTAAGTAAATAAAATGTGAAAGCACGCAGAGAAAGTCCGCGATTAAGACACATAAAATTAAGAATTTTTTTTGTAGAAAATAGGAATCATGGAACAGAAATTTAAAACATATAATACTAGAACTGCTTGATAATGTAGCTATATGTGTGTTAAAACTTACAAGGTTGAAGAACAACATGTGGAAATTGTTTTGAAACCATTGAAATTCATTTAGCTATACTAAGAAAGAATTATAAAAAGCATATTTTTTTGACGACAACTTTATTCCAAGTTTTGAGTGTTAGGTATCCATTTCAAAATACTAAGGATTCTCATCTACCGAAGAAGATAGCAGATTCAACTCCTAGGTACTCCTTTAATTTAAATAAATGTGAAAGTCGCAGAGAAAGATATCCGAGCGTAAGACACATAAAATTAAGGATTTTTTTGTAGAAAATAGGAATCGTGGAACAGAAATTTAAAACATAGAATAGTAGAAATGCCTGATAATGTAGTTAAATGTTTGTTAAACCTTACAAAGCTAAGGAACAACAAGTGGAAGTTGTTTTTACAACCACTGAAATTCATTTAGCCATAGTAGGAAAGAACTTTAAAAAGCATATTTTCTTTGACGACAACTTTATTCCAAGTTTTGAGTGTCTCAAGTATACATTTCAAAATACTGCTTAAGGATTCTCATCTACCGAAGAAGATAGCAGATTCAACTCCTAGGTACTCCTTTAATTTAAATAAAATGTGAAAGTCGCAGAGAAAGATATCCGAACTTAAGACACATAAAATTAAGGATTTTTTTGTAGAAAATAGGAATCGTGGAACAGAAATTTAAAACATAGAATAGTAGAAATGCCTGATAATGTAGTTAAATGTTTGTTAAACCTTACAAAGCTAAGGAACAACAAGTGGAAGTTGTTTTTACAACCACTGAAATTCATTTAGCCATAGTAGGAAAGAACTTTAAAAAGCATATTTTCTTTGACGACAAATTTATTCCAAGTTTTCAGTGTCTCAATTATCCATTTCAAAATACTGCTGAAGGGTTCTCATCTGCCGAAGAAGATATCAGATTCAACTGCTAGGTACTCCTTTAATTTAAATAAAATGTGAAAGTCGCAGAGAAAGATATCCGAGCTTAAGACACATAAAATTAAGGAGATTTTTGTAGAAAATAGGAATCGTGGAACAGAAATTTAAAACATAGAATAGTAGAAATGCCTGATAATGTAGTTAAATGTTTGTTAAAACTTACAAGGCTGAGGAACAACCAGTGGAAGTTGTTTTTACAACTACTGAAATTCATTTAGCCATAGTAGGAAAGAACTTTAAAAAGCATATTTTCTTTGACGACAAATTTATTCCAAGTTTTCAGTGTCTCAATTATCCATTTCAAAATACTGCTGAAGGGTTCTCATCTGCCGAAGAAGATATCAGATTCAACTGCTAGGTACTCCTTTAATTTAAATAAAATGTGAAAGTCACAGAGAAAGATATCCGAGCGTAAGACACATAAAATTAAGGAGATTGTTGTAGAAAATAGGAATCGTGGAACAGAAATTTAAAACATAGAATAGTAGAAATGCCTGATAATGTAGTTAAATGTTTGTTAAAACTTACAAAGCTGAGGAACAACCAGTGGAAGTTGTTTTTACAACCACTGAAATTCATTTAGCCATAGTAGGAAAGAACTTTAAAAAGCATATTTTCTTTGACGACAACTTTATTCCAAGTTTTGAGTGTCACAAGTATCCATTTCAAAATACTGCTGAAGGGTTATCATCTGCGAAAAAGATAGCAGATTCAACTCGTAGGTACTCCTTTAATTTAAATAAAATGTGAAAGTCGCAGAGAAAGATATCCGAACTTAAGACACATAAAATTAAGAATTTTTTTTGTAGAAAATAGGAATCGTGGAACAGAAATTTAAAACATAGAATAGTAGAAATGCCTGATAATGTAGTTAAATGTTTGTTAAACCTTACAAAGCTAAGGAACAACAAGTGGAAGTTGTTTTTACAACCACTGAAATTCATTTAGCCATAGTAGGAAAGAACTTTAAAAAGCATATTTTCTTTGACGACCACTTTACTCCAAGTTTTGAGTGTCACAAATATCCATTTCAAAATACTGCTTAAGGATTCTCATCTGCCGAAGAAGATAGCAGATTCAAATCCTAGGTACTCCTTT
>CM063507.1:30961587-30979087 GCA_032207245.1 Pardosa pseudoannulata
ATTTACTATAATGGCATAGGTATGTATATCGAGTGACAAGGGAAAAGATATATACGAGATACGAAATTCAATAGGAGAATAATTGAAAAATTGTGATTATATAAAATGGACGATGATTAATGGAAAATTAGGAGAATATATCAGTGCATTTACATATAATGACATATGTATGTATATCAAGTGAAAAGGGAAAAGATATAAGAAACGAATTTCAATTTTAGAATAACTGAAATTGTTATTATATAAAACTGACGATGATTAGTTGAAAATGATGATTAGTGGAAAAATAAAAAGAATGTATGAGTGTATTCCCTTATAATTGAATGTGTATGTATATCAAGTGAAAAGACAAATATACGAGATACGAAATTCAATAGGAGAATAATTGAAAAATTGTGATTATATAAAATGGACGATGATTAATGGAAAATTAGGAGAATATATCAGTGCATTTACATATAATGACATATGTATGTATATCAAGTGAAAAGAGAAGATATCAGATACGACATTCAATTTGAGAATAATTGAAAAATAATGATATAAAATGGATGATGATTAATGGAAAAATGAGAAAAATATATGACTGCATTAACCTATAATTGGTTAAGTATGTATGTAGAGTGAAAAGGGAAAAGATATGAGATACGAAATTCAATTTGAGAATAATTGAAATATTGTGATTATATTAAAACGGACGATGATTAATAGAAATATAGAGAGAATATACAAATGCATTTACTATAATGGCATATGTATGTATATTGGGTGAAAAGGGAAAAGATATATATAAGACATGAAATTCAATTTGTTAGTAATTGAAATATTGTGATTATGTAAAATGGACGATGATTAATGTAAAAATAGAGAGAATGAGTGCATTTACCTATAACTGCATATGTATGTAAATCGAGTGAAAAGGGAAAATATATGAGATACGACTTTCAATTTGTGAGTAATGTGTTGAAAAATTGTGATTATATAAAATGGACGATGATTAATGGAAAATTAGGAGAATATATCAGTGCATTTACATATAATGACATATGTATGTATATCAAGTGAAAAGAGAAGATATATGAGATAGTAATTTAAATTTGAGAATATTTGAAAAATTGTGATTACATAAAATGGACTATGATTAATGGAAAAATGGGGAGAATATATGAGTGCATTTACCTATAACTGCATATGTATCTCGAGTGCAAAGGATAAAGATATGAGATACGAAATTCAATTTGTGAGAAAGTGAAATATTGTGGTTATATTAAATGGACGATGATTAATGGAAAAATGAGGAGTATATGTGAGTGCATTTACTTATAATGACATATCTACGTAAATTCAATTTGAGAATAATTGAAAAACTGTGATTATATAAAATGGATTAGTGAAAAAATAAAAAGACTATAGGAGTGTCGTTACATATAATGACGTATGTATGTATATCGAGTGAATAGGAAAAAGTTATGAAATACGACATTCAATTTGAGAGCAACTAGAAAATTGTGATTATATAAAATGGACGATGATAAATGGAAAAATAGAGATAATGTATGAGTGTATTTACCCGTGATTAAATATTTATGTACATCGAGTGAAAAGGGAAACGATATAAGATACGAAATTCAATTTGATTATAATTGAAAAATTGTGATACTATAAAACGGGCGATGATTAAAGGAAAAATAGGGAGAATATATGAGTGCATTACATATAATCAAATATTTATGAATATCGAGTGAAAAGGGAAAAGATATATATGAGACAAGAAATTCAATTTGAGAATAATTGAAATATTGTGATATGATGAATCATTTTTTCAAGGCTAAAAGGTGTTTATGAATTGTTCATTTTATCGTAAATACAATAGAAAAAACTAAAAGATTTGATTTTTCTTGTTTTCAACATCTTCTGTTCACAAACGATTTTAACTTATTGTTTCGAGTGTATGCCTATGAATGCCTGGTCAGATTTATAGCTGTGCTGGTTGGACAGGCAATTAAAGAGGTAGATTTTATTCCAATTTATTTGTGACATAATTGGACCGTTTTCTGAAAGATCTCATGCTGAAATTATAGTCACCATTTGTATTTTAATCGTAATTGCTTTCAATAGATATCTACAAATAAGAAATAAAACTGTTCATTCGATACAATTGAACAGATCACTGTTGTTGCTTCGAAATTAACGATTTATAATTCAGACACATGTGAACGTAAATCGAAAAATTCGTACAATTTGTTTTTCGTCTATAATGACCAGAGATTGCTAAGAAGATTAAGAAAATATATGCCTGCATATATTTATAATTATGTACATGTGTTTATGGAAGGTAAAATGTAAACTTATATATTTGGCACAAGAAATTCAATTTGAGAATAAATGAAAATAAGTAATCTACTAAATAACTTATGCAAACTAAAGAGATGTACATTAATTATGTGACACTTCATGTAATCACAAGAGAAAAAACTAAAAGAATAGAGTATTTTCCTTTATAAGATCTTTTGTAGGTAAGCAATTGATGCCAACTGTTCCGAGTGTAAGCCAGTAAATGACTAGGCAAATCTATGTCGATGTCAGTTAGAAAGGCAATTAAAGGGGTAGATTTTATTCCTAGATATTTCACTCTGAAATTATGGGACTATTTACTGAAAGGACCCATTCTGAAATGATGGCCACCATTTATACTTTAATTGTAATTGCTTTTAGTAGATATCTACAAATAAGAAATAAACTGTTCATTCCATACAATTCGACAGATCCCTTTAGTAGCTTCAAATTTAACGATTTAATTAGGTGCATTTAAATCAAACAATTTCGTAATTTTTTTTTCGGAAATGCTCAGTGATTACTGGAAAGATAGGAAAATATATGTGTACATCAATATATAATTATATAAGTGTGTTTATGAATAGAAAAGGCTAAATATATATATTTGACACATGAACTGCAAATGGAAAATAAATGAAAAACAATGATCTGTTAAATAATTTACTCAAACTAAAAAGGTTATATTCATTGCGTGACATTTTTGTGCACCCACAAGACAAAAAAAACTAAAAGAATAAAGTAATTTAGTAAGTAAGCAATTCATGCCAACTATTCCGAGTGTAAGCCAGTTAATGACTACTTAAATCTATGGTGATGTCAGTTGAAAAGGCAATTTAAAGGGGTATTTTATATTTCACGCTGAAATTATGGGACTATTTACTGAAAGGACCCATTCTGAAATGATAGTCACCATTTGAACTTTAATCGTAATTGCTTTCACTAGATATCTACAAATAAGAAATAAAACTGTTCATTCCATACAATTGGACAGATCACTCTTGTAGCTTCAAAATTAACTATTTAAATTATGTCTCCTTAACTCGAAAAATTCGTAAAATCTGTTTTTCGTCTAAAATTGCTAAAGATAACTACAAACATAGGAAAGCATATGCGTAAACCTATTTATAATTTTATAAGTATGTTTATAAATGAAAAAGGCTGAAGTTATATACTTGACACATGAACTTCAAATTGAGAATAAGTAAAAGAAATCATCTGCTAAACAACTTACTCAAACTGAAAATTTATATCCAGTGTATATCCAGTATATCGATGTATATCCAGTGCATGACAATTTCTTGTATCCATAGAATACAGTATTTTCCTTTTCAAGATCTTCTGTAGATAAGCAATGGATGCCAAATCTTCCGAGTGAAAGCCGGTTAATGACTAGTCAAATCTATGGCGATGTCAGATGAAAAGGCAATTAAAGGGGTAGATTTTACTCCTACATATTTCACGATGAAATATTAGGACTATTTACCGATAGATACTGTTCGGAAATAATGGTTAGAATTTGTACTTTAATTCTGATTGCTTTTACTAGATATCTACAAATAAGAAATAAACTGTTCATTCCATACAATTCGACAGATCACTCTTCAGCTTCAAAATTAACGATTTAAATCCTGTCTACTTAAATCGAAGAATTCGTAAAATCTGTTTTTCTTCAAAAATTGCCAGAAATTACTGTAAAGATAAGGAAAATATTTGCATACACCTATCTATAATTTTATAAGTGTCTTAAAGAAAGGAAAATGCCAAATATATATACTTGACGCATGAACTTTGAATTGTGAATAAGGGAAAAACAATTATCTACTGTATAATTTACTCAAACTGAAAAGATATATAGAGAATATATGAGTGCATTTACCTATAATATGAGGCATAATATGAGGCATAATATGAGATATATACAAGGCATAAAATTTAATTTGAGAATAACTCAAAATTTATAATTTACTGAAAACTTTAGTCAATGTTAAAAGAAGTTTATGAATTGTTCCTTTTATCGTACATACACGAGAGAAAACTCATAGATTTTAATTTCTTTTACTTTTACAAGATCTTCTGCTGACAAACAATTCAAACTTATTGTTCCGAGTGTCTGCCAATGAATGGCTGGTCAAATTTATAGCGATGCCGGTTGGGAAGGCAATTAAAGAGGTAGATTTTATTCCTATATATTTCACACTGAAATAATGGGACTGTTTTTTGAAACATCCCATTCTGAAATGATAGTCACCATTTGTACTATAATCGTAATTGCTTTCACTAGATATCTACAAATAAGAAATAAAACTGTTCATTCCATACAATTGGACAGATCACTGTTTTAGCTCCAAAATTAAAGATTTAAATTATGTCTACTTAACTCGAAAAATTCGTAAAATCTGTTTTTCGTCTAAAATTGCTAAAGATTACTGCAAAAATAGGAAAGTATATGCGTAAACCTATCTATAATTTTATAAGTTTGTTTATAAATGAAAAAGGCTGAAGTTATATACTTGACACATGAACTTCAAATTGAGAATAAGTAAAAGAAATCATCTGCTAAATAATTTACTCAAACTGAACAGATGTATATCCAGTGCGTGACATTTTATTGTACCCACAGAATAGAGTATTTTAATTTTCAAGATCTTTTGTAGATAAGCTTTTGATGCCAACTGTTCTGGGTGTTAGCCAGTCAATGAGGAGTCAAATCTGTGGCGATGTCAGTTGGAAAGCCAACTAAAAAGGGTATATTTTATTCCTAGATATTTCACGATGAAATAATTGGACTATTTACCGATAGATACTGTTCGGAAATAATGGTTAGAATTTGTACTTTAATTCTGATTGCTTTTACTAGATATCTACAAATAAGAAATAAACTGTTCATTCCATACAATTCGACAGATCACTCTTCAGCTTCAAAATTAACGATTTAAATTGTCTACTTAAATCGAAGAATTCGTAAAATCTGTTTTTCTTCAAAAATTGCCAGAAATTACTGGAAAGATAAGGAAAATATTTGCATACACCTATCTATAATTTTATAAGTGTCTTTATGAAAGGAAAATGTGAAATGTATATAAACATGAACTTTGAATTGAGAATAAGTGAAAAAAAAATCATCTGCTATATAATTTACTCAAACTGAAAAGATATAGAGAGAATATATGAGTGCATTTACCTATAATGACATATGAATGCATATCGATTGAAAAGGGAAAAGATATATATATAAGGCATAAAATGTAATTTGAGAATAACTAAAAAATTGTAATTTACTGAAAAATTTACTCAATGTTAAAAGATATTTATGAATTGTACATTTTATCATACATACACGAGAGAAAACTGATAGATTTTAATTTCTTTTACTTTTACAAGATCTTCTGTTGACAAACAATTCAAACTTATTGTTCCGAGTGTCTGCCAATGAATGGCTGGTCAAATTTATAGCGATGCCGGTTGGGAAGGCAATTAAAGAGGTAGATTTTATTCCTATATATTTCACACTGAAATAATGGGACTGTTTTTTAAATGATCCCATTCGGAAACGATAGTCACCATTTGTACTTCAATCTTAATTGCTTTTACTAGATATCTACAACTAAGAAATAAAACTATTCATTCCATACAACTGAACAGATCACTATTGTTGCTTCGAAATTAACGATTTATAATTCACACACAAGTGCACTTATTTCGAAAAATTGGTAAAATTTGGTTATCGTTTAAAATGCAAAGAGATTGCTAGAAAGATTAGGAAAATATATGTCTGCATCTATATATAATTATGTACATGTGTTTATGGAAGGAAAATGTAAACTTATATATTTGGCACAAGAAATTCAATTTGAGAATAAATGGAAATAAGTAATCTACTAAATAAATTATGCAAACTAAAGAGATGTACATTAATTACGTGATATTTTATTGTACCCACCAAAGAAAAATCTAAAAGAATATCGTATTTTCCTTATCAAGATCTTCTGTAGATAAGCAATTGATGCTAATCGTTCAGAGTGTATGCCAGTTAATGACTAGTCAAATTTATAGCGATGTCAGAAAGGCAAATAAAAGGATCTATTTTATTCCTATATTTCACTCTGAAATAATGGGACTGTTTTCTGAAAGATCAAATTCTGAAATGATGATCACTATTTGTACTTAATCGTAATTGCTTTTACTAGATACCTACAAACAAGAAATAAAACTGTTCATTCCATACAATTGAACAGATTCCTTTAGTAGCTACAAAACTAACGATTTAAATTCACTGTACTTAAATCGAAAAACTCGTAACATCTGATTTTCGTCTAAAATTGCCAACGATTACTGGACAGATAGGGGTAAATATATGAATTCTTTAATCTATAATTATATTTGTGTGTTTATGAATGGAAAAGGCTAAAGATAAATATTTGACACATGAACTTGAAATGGAAAATAAGTAAAAAACAATCATTTGCTAAATAATTTACTTTGACTTAACTGAAAAGATGTATATTCATTGCGTGACATTTCATTGTACCCACAAGAGAAAACCGCCAAAAGAATAGAGTATTTTCCTTTGAAAGATCTTCTGTATAAAACCAATTAATGCCAACTGTTCCGAGTGTAAACCAGTCAACGACTAGTCAAATCTTTGGCTATGTCAGATGAAAAGCCTGTTAAAGAGGTAGATTTTATACCTAGATATTTCACTCAGAAATTAAGACACTGATTTCTGAGAGATCCAGTTCTGAAATGATGCGCACAATTTGTATGTATTTTAATCGTAATTGCTTTTACTAGATATCTACAAATAAGAAGTATAACTTTTCATTCCATACAATTAAACAGATATCTTTAGTAGCTTCGAAATTAACGATTTAAATTAGGTGCACTTAACTCGAAAAATTTCGTAAAATTTGTTTTTCTTCTGAAATGATCAGAGATTACTGGAAAGATAGTAATATATATGCGTGTATCAATATATAAATATATACGTGTTTTTATGAATGGAAAATTTTAAAGACACATACTTGAAACATGAATTTTAAATGGAAAATAATGATAAACAATCATCTGCTAAATAATTTACTCAAACTGAAAAGATATATATTCATTGCCTGACATTTCATTCTACCCACAAGAGAAAAACACTAAAAGAATAGAGTATTTTCCTTTATAAGATCTTTTGTAGGTAGGCAATTGAGGCCAATTGTTCCGAGTGTAAGCCAGTTAATGACTTATGAAATCTATGGCAGTGTCAGTTGGAAAGGCAATTAAAGGGGTAGATTTTATTCCTAGATATTTCACGATGAAATAATGGGATTATTTACTGAAAGATCTCGTTGTGAAATGATGGTCACCATTTGTACTTTAATCGTCATTGCTTTCAATAGATATCTACAAATAAGAAATAAAACTGTTCATTAAATGCAATTGGCCAGATCACTCTTGTAGCTTCAAAATTAACAATTTAAATTATGTCTACTTAAATCTAAAAGTTCGTAAAAACCTGTTTTACGTCTAAAATTGCCCGAGATTACTGGAGAGATAACAAAAATATATGCGTGCACCTATCTATACATGTGTACATGTGTTTATGGATGGAAAATTCTAAAGGTATATATCTGACACATGAACTTAAAATTGAGAATAAAGGAAAATTAATCATCTGCTAAATAATTTAATAAAACTGAAAAGATGTATATTAATTGCTTGACATTTTATTGTGACCACAAGAAAAAAAGTAAAGTAGAGCACTTTCCTTTTCAAAATATTCTGTAGATAAGAAATTGATGCCAACTATTCCGAGTGTAATCCAGTTAATGACTAGTCAAATATATGGCGATGTCAGATGAAAAGGCAATTAAAGGGGTAGATTGTATTCCTAGATATTCCCCTCTGAAATAATGGGACTGTTTTCTAAAAGATCCCATTCTGAATGGATAGTCACTAATTGTACTTTAATCGTAATTGCTAACACTAGATATCTACAAATAAGAAATAAAAATGTTTATTCCATACAATTGAACAGATCACTTTAATGGCTTCAAAATTAACTATATAAATTAGGTGTACTTATATCGAAAAATTTCGTAAAATTTGTTTTTTATACTAAAATAGATTACTGTACCATAGACTACTGTATAATAGATTACCGTACCGTAGATTACTGTAAAAAATAGAAAAATATATTGTACCCATATTGTACCTTAACCATATTGTACATTAACCAATATTGTACCACTCCAACTGAATATTTCTGTAAGTTATTAAAACTTAATCCATATCATTAATATGGTGTAACTAAGTATATAAAAGCAAAATTTTGAAAAAAATATTTTTAATTTTTTATGTAATTGGCTGTCCTATAAATAGGACAACGGTACAATACACTATTAAAACAAATATCACTTACATTGCATTAGGCTGATTCATAGATGAAATTTGGGGAAACAATCAAAACTAAGTCCAACATTACGTTTTAAGCATACTCTGGTTGATTTTCTCTTGCAGTTATTGAACTGGCAGTAAGAGAGTAAATTTACCTTGCAATCGCCAGTTTTTTTGAATGGAATAAACATCTATTTACCACTTGTTGTGTCCAGGTGTGTGAACAGGTGTTTAAACTGGTTTTCATTTGAAGATAAGAAAAGAATTGCGCTATGCATGCAATATCGAATTCCTGGAAAAATAGTCAGTATTGAACCGTCGTTTCAATTTTAGGGCACCTTTTTTTATACTTACAAAATAAACGTGTAAAATATATTTTTCAACAAAACCTTTCAGCTACACTATTAGCTCTATTTTAAACTTAAAAAACCCTCCACAGTGTTTGAAAATAATAATAATAAATATAAAATTAAAGATTAAAAAAATGACAATTTTGAAGAGGTTTGCAGAAAATAAATTTTACAATACAATATAAGTTTTTTTGTTACTATGCTACTGTGTGTCTATTTTAAAGGTATTAAAATAAAATTCACTCAGAAAATATTTATAACTTTATTATTAAATGGAATTTTATTTGCTGTCCTGTTTATAGGACAGCGGTCCAATATGGGTTAATATATACTTATATACTTGTGTTTATGAATGGAAAAGGCTAAAGATATATATTCGAAACATGAACTTCAAATTGAGAATAAGTGAAAAACAATCATCCTTTCTGAAAGATCTTTTAGAAAACAATCATGTTTTCTGGAAAATCCAGATCTTAAATTATTAAAACTGATCAATATTTATACTGGAATTGAAATTGCTTTG
The DNA here is from genome assembly GCA_032207245.1 of Pardosa pseudoannulata. Lineage (NCBI taxonomy): Eukaryota > Metazoa > Arthropoda > Arachnida > Araneae > Lycosidae > Pardosa > Pardosa pseudoannulata. Next base: position 30,971,179 of record CM063507.1, read on the forward strand.
AAAACTTATCTACAAATAAGAAATGAAACTGTTCACTCTATGCAATTGAAAAGATCTCTGTTGTAGTTTTAGAATTAATGATTTAAACTTGGTGCGCATCAGTTAAAAAATTCGTAAACTCTCCATTTCATCGAAAATGGCCAGATATTATTGGATTTATAGTAAAATATATATGCTGCCCGCATCTTTCTGTTATTAAATACATGTAAAAGAAAAAGTCTAAAGATATATTTTTGACTCATGAAATTCACTTTTGGAATAACTGAAACAATGATCTGCTAAATAACTTACGCACTCTGAAAATGTGTATATTAATTGCGTGAAATTTTATTGTGACCAGAAGAAAAAAAGTAAAAGAATAGAGTATTTTACTTTTCAAGATATTCTGTAGATCAGCAATTGACGCCAACTCTTATGAGTGAAAGCCATTTAATGACTAGTTAAATCTATGACGATGTCAGTTGTAAAGGTAATTAAAGGGGTAGATTTTATTCCTCGATATTTCACGATAAAATAATGGGACTATTTACTAAAAGATCGAGTTTTGACATGATGATCACCATTTATACTTTAATCGTAATTGCTTTTACTAGATATCTGCAAATAAGAAATAAAACATTTCATTCCATACAATTGAACAGATCACTGTTGTTGCTTCGAAATTAACGATTTATAATTCAGACACATGTGAACGTAAATCGAAAAATTCGTACAATTTGTTTTTCGTCTATAATGACCAGAGATTTCATGAAAGATAGGGGGTAAATATGAGTTCACCTATCTATAATTTTATACGTGTATTTATAAAAGGAAAAGGCAAAACATATTTATTTAGCACATGAACTTCAATTTGAGAATAAATGAAAAACAATCTCATGCTAAATATTTTCCTTAATCTGAAAAGATGGACATTAATTGCTTGATATTTGATTGTACTCAAGAGAGAAAAAAAAAACTAAAAGAATAGAGTATTTTCCTTTTCAAGATCTTCTGTAGATAAGGAACTGATGCTAACTGTTCCGGGTGTAAGTCAGCCAGTGACTAGTAAAATCTATCTAAATGACAGTTGGAAAGGCAATTAAAGGGTAAGATTTTATTCCTAGATATTTCACGATGAAATAATGGGACTATTTACTGAAAGATCCCGTTTTGAAATGATGGTTCCCATTTGTACTTTAGAATGGAATACGGGATACCCACCCTCATTTTGTCCTTTTACTTCCGGTTATAAATAGATATAAAAATAGATATTTTAGATTGTTATTTTTTAAAACACATAAAGCTCGCCAAGTCTCGAAGATCATCCCATAAGAAATAATGGGTTCTAAAAGTACAAATAAAAATATTCTTTAAGAGAATGATTACTATCTTTTTTACGAAAGACATCCAAGCTATTTAAGTGGTAAAATTGGAGATACATCTGTTACCACAAACGAAAACACTTCGAAATAGAGATTTACAAAGCCATGAAAAGCTATCCGCGTCTTTCTGCCTCAGTGAGTAGGTGTGCAGTTCTTTAACAATCGACCTGACCTTCCTACCTCAAAACTCCATGTGGGAAAACACTGGCAGAAATGTACATTACATCCATTTTCGGAACGTTTTGGAGGTCGAAAATTGTACGTGACAACCGCTTTGAAGACATCATCGGTTTGGCGGAATTGTACGTGCGAACCGCTTAGAGGGTTAGATAGCTACAAATAAAAAATAATACTGTCTATTCCATACAATTACACAGATCACTGGTGTAGCTTGAAAATTAATGATTAAATTTAGTCTACTTAAATCGAAAAATTCCTAAAACCTGTTTTTCTTTTAAACTTTACAGAGAATACTGGAAATATAGGGGAAAATATATGCCCGCATCTATCTATAACTAATACGTGTATCTGTAAAACAAAAAGTCTAAAGATATATATTTGACTCATGAAATTCACTTTTGGAATAACTGAAACAATGATCTGCCAAATAAACTAAGCTGTCTGAAAAGATGTATATTAATTGAATAACATTTTATTGTTACCACAAGAAAAAAAGTAAAAGAATAGAGTATTTTTCTTTTCAAGATATTCAGTAAATAAGCAATTGAGGCCAACTCTTATGAGTGAAAGCCAGTTAATGACTAGTCAAATCTCTGGCGATGTTAATGCAACTAAAGAGGTAGATTTTATTCCTAGATATTTCACGGGGAGTATGGTACTATTTACTGAAGATACCGTTCTGAAATGATGGTCACTATTTGTACTTTTTTCTTGCTTATTTTACTAGATATCTACAAATAAGAAACGAAATTTTAATTCGATGCAATTGAAAATATCATTGTTGTAGTTTTAAAATTAATGATTTAAATTCGGTGAAAAGAAACCGAAAAAAAAAATCTTATAATCTGTTTTTCATCAAAAATGGCCAGAGATTATTGGAATAACAGAAAAATATATGCGTGCATCAATATATAATTATATACGTGTGTTTATGAATGGAAAAAGCTAAAGATATATATTTGACACATGAACTTCAAATTGAGAATAAGTGAAAAACAATCATCTGCTAAATAATTTACTCAAACTGAAAAGATATATATTCATTGCCTGACATTTCATTCTACCCACAAGAGAAAAAAACTAAAAGAATAGAATATTTTCTTTTTCAAGATATTCTGTAAATAAGCAATTGATGCCAACTGGTCCGAGTGTAAGAATGTCAATGACTAGTCAAATCTATGGCGATGTCAGATGAAAAGGCAATTAAAGAGGTAGATTTTATTTCTAGATTTTTCACGATGAAATAATAGGCTGTTTTCTGAAAGATATTATTCTGAAATGAACACATTTATTATTGGAATCGTAATTGCTTTCACTATATCTACAAAAAAAATGAAACTGTTAATTCCATGCAATTGCAAAGATCACTGTTGTAGTTTTTAGAATTAACGATTTAAATTCGATGCACATATATTGAAGAATTCGTAAAATTCGTTTTTCATTGAAATGGGCAGAGATTAGTTGATAGATTGGGAAAAATATATGCCCGCATCTATAATTGTATACATGTGTTTGTAAAAGAAAAAGTCTAAAGATATATTTTTGACTCATGAAATTCACTTTTGGAATAACTGAAACAATGATCTGATAAATAACTTAAGCACTTCGAAAAGATGTATATTAATTGAATAACATTTTATTGTGACCACAAGAAAAAAAGTAAAAGAATAGAGTATTTTTCTTTTCAAGATATTCAGTAAATAAGCAATTGAGGCCAACTCTTATGAGTGAAAGCCAGTTAATGACTAGTCAAATCTATAGCAATGTCAGTTGTAAAGGCAATTAAAGGGGTAGATTTTATTCCTCGATATTTCACCAGGAATATGGGGCTATTAGTAATGGTACTATTTACTGAAAGATACCGTCCTGAAATGATAGTCTCTATTAATACTTTTTTTCTTGCCTTATTTTACTAGATGTCTTCAAATAGAAACGAAACTGTTAATTCCATGCAATTGAAAATATCACTCTGGTAGTTTTAAAATTAATTATTTAAATTCGGTGAAAATAAACCGAAAAAATCTCTTGTAATCTGTTTTTTCATCAAAAATTGCCAGAGATTATTGGAATAATAGGAAAATATATGCGTGCGACAATATATAATTATATACGTTTGTCTATGAATGGAAAAAGCTAAAGATATATATTTAACTTGTAATTGAGAATAAAGGAAAAACAATCATCTGCTAAATAATTTACTCATACTGAAAAGATGCATATTCATTACGTGACATTGTATTGTACTCAAGAGAGAAAAAAAAACTAAAAGAATAGAGTATTTTCCTTTTCAAGATCTTCTGTAGATAAGGAACTGATGCTAACTGTTCCGGGTGTAAGTCAGCCAGTGACTAGTAAAATCTATCTAAATGACAGTTGGAAAGGCAATTAAAGGGTAAGATTTTATTCCTAGATATTTCACGATGAAATAATGGGACTATTTACTGAAAGATCCCGTTTTGAAATGATGGTTCCCATTTGTACTTTAATCTTAATTGCTTTCACTAGATATCTACAAATAAAAAATAAAACTGTCTATTCCATACAATTACACAGATCACTGGTGTAGCTTGAAAATTAATGATTAAATTTAGTCTACTTAAATCGAAAAATTCCTAAAACCTGTTTTTCTTTTAAACTTTACAGAGAATACTGGAAATATAGGGGAAAATATATGCCCGCATCTATCTATAACTAATACGTGTATCTGTAAAACAAAAAGTCTAAAGATATATATTTGACTCATGAAATTCACTTTTGGAATAACTGAAACAATGATCTGATAAATAACTTAAGCACTTCGAAAAGATGTATATTAATTGAATAACATTTTATTGTGACCACAAGAAAAAAAGTAAAAGAATAGAGTATTTTTCTTTTCAAGATATTCAGTAAATAAGCAATTGAGGCCAACTCTTATGAGTGAAAGCCGAACAATGGACGAATGGTTATGGTTCTGGCCTTTGGAACCGGAGTTCGTAGGTTCGAATCCCACATGCATGGATGTTCGTAGACGTTCGGAATCGTCTTTAAGCAGTAGGTCCCGGTCTCATTAGCTCTCGTGTTGCAAAACTTAGACCGTAGCGCTCCAAACCAAATCAAACTTATGAGTGAAAGCCAGTTAATGACTAGTCAAATCTATAGCAATGTCAGTTGTAAAGGCAATTAAAGGGGTAGATTTCATTCCTCGATATTTCACGAAAAAATAATGGGACTAGCTACTGAAAGATTCCGTTCTGAAATAATGGCCACCATTTGTATTTTAATCGTAATGGCTTTTACTAGATATCTACAAATAAAAAGTAAAATTTTTCATTCCTTGTAGTTGAACAGATCACTGTTGTAGATTCAAAATTAATGGTTTAAATTCTGTCTACTTAAATCAAATAATTCGTAAAATTTGTTTTTTGGTCTAAAATTGCCAAAGATAAGTGGAAAGATTGGGGAAATATATGCGTACACCTACGTATAATTTTAAACGTGTGCTTATGAATGGAAAAGGCTAAAGATATATATTTGACACATGAACTTCAAATTGAGAATAAGGGAAAAACAATCATCCCCTATATAATAAAAGCCTAAGTTATCTGTCTGTCAGTCCCAGCATTTATAAAGTGTTTGGACCTGGAATGTTTAGAGCCATCCATATTGTATTTTTGATGAGTTAGGGTTAGCAAAATTCAAATTAAATCTCTAAAACGTTGAAATTCCACCTCTTTTCCATTTTCGGGCGTTTAATGCCATTATTTCAAGCCATTTTCCCCGGTTAAGAACATTCAATCCTTTTATCACATAATAAGTAGAGAAAAATATTTTTTTCTAGCATTATGACTTCCTTCCTTTAACTATCTCATGTAATTTTTTCTTCCTTTAAATTACTTAAATATCGTCTGTATTATTTTCATACGTGTTTTCACTAAACTTAGATATTACGTAAATAATTTTCTTTTATATTTGGCTTAAATAACAGATTAGGCACATATGTTATAGTTTTATATTTAAGAATCGATTAATGTTGTTGCAATAAAACTTTTATCAACGGTGTTAACAACAAATTCTGTTTACAAAAGTCTAAGTGTCTATTCATATATACCGCAAAATAATCACTGTCAATAGTAAAACTGTCTGATGTCCATCCTATCACATAATAAGAGAAGATAAATTAAAGTTGGAAACTCACATACGGTCAGTTAAGATAAACAAATTATTGAGCTTGTACCAGTTAATTCTCAGACAAAAAAACAGACCATTTTTTACCTGCCACCTACGGTACTTAACACATGAACTTAAATTGAGAATAAGTGAAAAACAATAAACTTATAAATAATTTACTCAAACTGAAAAGATGTATATTCATTGTGTGACAATTTATTGTACCCACAAGAGAAAAAAAACTAAAAAAAGAGCATTTTTCTTTTCAAGATCTTCTGTAGATAAGCAATTGATGCCAACTGTCCCGGGTGTAAGCCAGTCAATGACTAGTGAAATATATGGCTATGTCAGATGGAAAGGCAAGGTGTAGATTATACTCCTAAGTATTTCAAGCTGAAATAATAGGACTGTTTTCTGAATAATACCATTCTGAAATGATCACCATTTGTACTGGAATCGTAAATGCAATCACTACATATCTACAAATAAGAAATGAAACTGTTCATTCCATTGAATTGAAAAGATCACTGTTGTAGTTTTAAAATTAACAATTTAAATTCGGTGCACTTAAGTCGAAAAATTTCGTAAAATCTGTTTTTCAACGAAAATTGCCTGAGATTATTGGAAAGATCCTTGAAAATATGTATATTAATTCCGATACACCATTATTATTCTGACCGTAAGAAAAAAAAATAAAAATATAGAGTATTTTCTTTTACAACATCTTTTGTAGATAAGCAATTATCGCGTGAAAGAAAGTCAATGACTAGTCAAATCTATGGGGATGTCAGTTGTAAGGGCAACTAAAGGGGTAGATTTTATTCCTAGATATTTCACTCTCAAGTTATGGGATTAATATCTGAAAGAACCTGTTCTGAAATGGTAGTCAGTATTTGTAAATTAATCGTAATTTCTTTCACTGGATATGTATTAGATATGTGATTGCTTTCACTAGATGTCAGAGCTTCGAACCGTAATTTTTTTTGTTCCGGTTTTCGTTCCGGTTCAACTAAAAAATTAAAATCGGTTCAGTTCCGGTTTTCGCTCCGCCAAAAATAACGGTTTTCGGTTCAGTTCCGGTTTTCGCTCCGCCAAAAATAACTGTTTTCGTTTTAGTTCCAAATGAATAATTTCATTTTATGTATATTCTTATTTGTACTAAAAATATAATTCTATCATAAACAAAAAATGTAATTCTATCAAAATTTAGAAGATTTTATTCTTTTTTTAATTGGTACACTGTGTGAATTGATACAAACAGCAGGTACGATAAGAGCGGCGAGCATTGGCATTCTTATCCATTATCAAAATCGCATTTGACAACTAGGTTCATGATTACCCACATTCGTCGTTTGACTCTCACATCGTGCACTTGGCCTTGCAATAATTATGTAAAAAATATATTATTTATTTAACATATGAAAATTGCCTCTAATTATTAATATATCTTCTAACGTGGTTTCACTGAGATTACTTCTGTTGTCTCGGAGAATAAATTTCAACACTAACTTGTGTAGCTGGAGCTGCCAAAACCACCATTGCAATCTTATACAAGTGCGGATATGTAATTATAAAGTTGACGTTAAATTAGAAAATATTGATAAGTTGGTAACAGTAACAAAATGACTGAAAGATATATCGAACCGAAATAAACCGATATTTTTTTCGGTTCAGTTCCGGTTTTCGTTCCGACCAAAATAATGGTTTTTTCCGGTTTTCGGTTTTCGGTTCAGTTCCGGTTCGAAACCCTGCTAGATGTTCTCACCTTTCTTGCCAGAATGGAGATGAATGGTGCTTGGCCGTGGAAACTCTTATGGGGATACGAGGCCTAATTTTACCTGAATGGAACTGTGAATACCCAGAATTGCCGAATTTGGGATGACAAATCGCCACATGCAGTCACAGCAATTCCCTTACACTCTCCAAGGGTAACTGTTTGGTGTGGGTTCACAGCGGAATTTATCGTAGGTCCATTCTTCTATGAGAAAATTACCCTGAAACAGCTTTGCCATTCCGGCACTTCAGCAATTACAATGCCTCGGGGAAATCATTTTCATGCAAGATGGAGCCCCTCCACACGTTGCTGTACGGGTGCAACAGCTGCTACGACAGAAATTCACAAGAGTCATTAGTCGCTACTTTCCAACTGCATGGCCTGATTTTACCTCATGCGACTTCTGACTATAGGTTTACCTTAAGCAGAAGGTCTATCATGAAGT
>CM063507.1:30989087-31019087 GCA_032207245.1 Pardosa pseudoannulata
TAATAATGAAGGAATTTTGAAATACCGATTTGTTAGATCGTAATTTACAATCTTCAAAAGCTATTTTGTGGGTAAGTAGAATTATAACTTTTGTTTGATTTTTGAAATTACTGTTGCTTTATTCATCAGATTAAGTTATTTTATAAAGATAGGCCTTGTTGATGATCAAGGAATTTTCAAATACCGCTTAGTTAAATTCTAATTTTCCAATTTCAAAAGCTATTCTGTTGGTAAGAGGAATCATATATTCCATTTGATTATTGAAACATTAGTTGCTTTATTTAACAAAATTAAAAAGCTATTTTATAAAGATAGGCCTAATTAATAATCAAGGAATTTTGAAATACCGATTAGTTAGATTTTAATTTACAAACTTCCAAAGCTATTTTGCGTTTAAGTTGAATTATAATTCTTCGTTTGATTTTTGAAATAACAGTTGCTTTATTCCTCAAATTAAGTTAATTTATAAAGATAGGCCTTGTTGATGATCAAGGAATGTTCAAATGCCGCTTAGTTAAATTACAATTTTCCAATTTCAAAAGCTATTTTGTGGATAAGAGAATTTCTGTTTTTCCCTCAGTTCCCTTGTATATATTTTATATGTTTTTAAAGGCATTGTTTCCTATGATAAAATTAAATAAATTTTATAAAATAATTTTATAAAATAATTTTTAAAAATTTTTATTCTAAACAGAATAAAAGTGTTATATTATATTGAATTAAACTTATGATGAATCTCAAAAAGTACTTAACGTTTTTTTTCTTTTGAACTTTTAATGTGCTCTAAGGTTTAACTTTCTAAATTTATATACTGTGTTTTTTGATTAAAATCTCAAATACATATAGAACCTTTGAATATATGAGGTTACTTACATCCAAAAAGATAAATAAGGGACATTGTATCTTTCAAGATATAAAATCACTATAACAGCCTTTTTTTAATTTATCCCTAACCAAAAAGGTCTGTTCTTTTTTAAATGATTTTTCACAGATTATTTTTTGAAATTACTGAAGATTTGAAAAATTATTTAGCCTTTTGTTTTAAAGTAGAATATTTTAATTTATATTGAAAATATACAAGAAGTGAATAATATAAATAAATGTAAATAATTAATAAGTATAAATATTAAAAAAAGGGTGCAAAAAAAAGTAATTATCTATTTTATAAATTTAGGATATTATTAATTTTTGCAATAAAATTTATGCTGAGCAAAGAACAATGTTTTAATTTATATTGTTTCAAAATAGCCTATGATAATTAATAAATATATCGCTCATATTATCAAAATAAACCTACACAATTAAAATATTAATAATTAGATCATATTCGGTCATATTGATTTCTAATTCACGTTCATGAAGTAATAACGGTAATTGGTTTTTATTTAATATAACAGATTAGTTTCTAATTCACAAATTTCAGAAATTTTCTAGAAAGTATTTTTACCTATCGCAGCTGTCTATACTGTTAGTTAGATTCTTATTTACAAATTTCAAAAGCTATTTTGCGGATAAACGATTTTCTGTTTTTTCCTCAGTTCCCTTGTTTATATTTTATATGATTTTTAAAGGCATTGTTTGCTATGATAAAATTAAATAATTTTTATAAAGTTAGATTCTTACTTATGATCAAGAAAATTTTTGTTCTAAACAGAATGAAAATATTATATAATATTGAATTAAACTTAGGTTGAGGCTAAAAAGTGCTTAACATTTTTTTCTTTTTAACTTTTAATGTGATTTCTTTTAACTTTCAAAATTTATATATTCTGTTTTTTGATTAAAATCTCAAATAGATATAGAACCCTTGCATAAAAGAAATTAACTATATACAAAGAGATAAATTAAATTGATATATTGCCTTTCAAGATATAAAATCCCTATAACAGCATTTATTAATTTATCCCTAAACATAAAGTTCTGATCTTTTTGAAATAATTTTTTACAGATTTTTTAAATATACTGAAGTTTTGGAAAATGTATTTAGCCTTTTGATTTAAAACAGAATATTTAATTTGCGAATCGCTTAGAGAGTTAAGTATAAAGTGCTGATTTTTATTTAAACACAAAATTGATAAAAAATGTACTCAACATAGTACCTGAAAACTGCACTGAATTTAAAAAAAATCACACCCTAAATTTTTTAATCTTTTAATTCTTAATTTATATCTTTAAAATTATTAACTATTCAATTTTCATTCTTTCATTTTTTTTTGGTGCGAAAATTAATTTGGATGTCTTATTTTGATTCATATTTTTGAATCTTTAAATTCCCAATTTTCATTTTTGTATTGTATTATTTTCATATCTTCATTTCCTGTTTTAAATTTTTAAATTATAGCTTTTTAATAAAAGATTTCTGATTATCATGTTAATTGTTTTTAGCTTCCTCATTTCTCTACCTATTATTTCTATTAACTGTTTATTTCTGTTTAGGCATCTTACCTTTTTACTTTATCCTCAGTAATTGGTTTTTACAAAATTGGATTTTTCAAAATTGTGCAAATCTATTGAGTTTTATTTATTTTGCCTTGTGTGTGTGATGTTTGTCCCAAGACTATTAGGGCCACTAAATTTCAACCAACGAACTAAACAACCAACCAACCAAATGAACTGATATTGAGGAAAATTAAGTTAAGTAGTAGCTGTAAATATAAAGTACAGCCTTTTAATTAAAGACAAAATTGATAAAAATGTACTCAACACAGTACTTCAAAACAGCATTAAACTAAAAATAACACAATTTTTAATCTTTTAATTCTCAATTTTAAGTTTTAAAAATATTAATTGTTTAATTTCCAGTTTTTCCTTTTATTACTTTGACATTAATTGATCTTGGATCTCATACTTTAATTTTTAATCTTTTCATATTTTTGAATCTTTAAATTCCCAATTTTCATTTTTGTATTGTATGAATCTCAATTCTTCATTTTCTGTTTTAAGTTTTAATTATAGCTTTCTAATCAATCATTGTTGATTATCGTGTTAATGTTTTTAGCTTCATCAATTTTCTACTTATTTTTTACTGTTTTAGGCATTTTACCTTTTTACATAATCCTCAAAATTGGTTTTACAAATTTGGTATTTCAAAATTGTGCAATTTTATTGAGTTTTATTTTTTTTTGTCTTCTTTAGCACTGTTTGACCCAAGAGGATTTAGGGCTCAATAAACTTGAAGCAACCAAAAAAGTGCACCACCGCTATTAGTGAAAAATATTGTTAATTAGTAGATTTAAGTATAAAGTACTGGTTTTTGATTAAACGGAAAATTGATGAAAATGTACTCAACAAAGTACTTCATAACACCACTGAATTTAAAAAGTCACACCCCATAATTTTAAATCTTTAAATTCCCAATTTTCATTTTTGTATTGTATGAATCTCAATTCTTCATTTTCTGTTTTAAGTTTTAATTATAGCTTTCTAATCAATCATTGTTGAATATCACTTTAATTTTTCTGGCTTCTTCAATATTCTACATATTTTTCTGTTAACTGATATTTCGATCCGTTTTTTTCCCCTCTAACCTTCTTTCCTTATCCTCAAAATTGGTTTACAATATTGGTATTTGTAATATTGTACAATATTGGTATTATACAGTTGTATCGAGTTTTATTTATTTCGTCTTGCTTGGCGCTTATGCTGTTTGACCCAAGAGCATTTAGCGCCATCAAATTTCAACCAACCAACCAAACAACTGACGAACAAGTGTACTGATGTTGGTGAAAAATATGTTAAATAGTGGCGGTAAGTATAGAGTACTGATTTTTATTTAAAGACAAAATTGATTTGTACTTAACGCAGTACTTCAAAACAGCATTAAACTAATAATACACTAACAGTATTTTATAATCTTTTATATCTTAATTTTAGTTTTAAAAATATTAATTGATTAATTTTCAGTTTTTCACTTTTTTAGTTCGAAATGAATTGAATTAGGATTTCTTATTTAAAATTTTTAATAGTTAAATAAGCTTTTAAAAGTCTTTTAAATCCCAATTCTTATATTTTATGTTGAATAATTTTCAATTCTTCATTTTATGTTTTAAATTTTAAATTGTAGGTTTTTAATCAAGCATTGTTTATTATCGTGTTAATTTTTTGTATCTATTTTCTATCTATTTTTCCTATTAACTGCTTTTTTCTGTCTGTTTTAGGCATCTTACCTTTTCATCTTATCCTCAAAATTGGTTTTACAAAATTGGTCATACAAATTTGTGCAGTTCTATCGAGTTTTATTTATTTCGTCTTGTTTAGAGCTGTTTGATCCAAGAGGATTTAGTGTTACCATACTTCAATTATCTAACCAAACAAGTGCACTGATATTGGTAAAACGTATGTTATATTGTAGCTCTAAGTATAAAGTGTTGGTTTATATTTAATGAAAAAATTGAAAAATGTACTTAACACAGTACTTTCAAACAGAACTGAATATAAAAAAAAATACTCATCCCGTAATTTTTAATATTTAAATTTTCAATTTTTAGCTTTGATATTATTAAATTTTCAATTTTCAGTTTTTAATTTTTTAGTTTGAAATTAATTGAATTTGCATCTCTTTATTTTTTAATCTTTTATTTTTATTTTTGTATTGTATGATTATAAACTCTTTATTTTCTGTTTTATAATTTAAATTATAGCTTTTTAATCAAACATTGTTTATTATCGTGTTAATTCTTTGGCTTCCTCAATTTCCAACCTATCTTTTGTTAACTGTTTTTTCGGTCTGTATTTTGGCATCTGACCGTCTTTTTTTTATCCTTAAAATTGGTTTTTACAATATTGTTACCAATTTATGAAGCGTAGCGTTCGTGGATTGAGTAGACTTTGAATTAAGACAGCAAAATAACAGAACTTTATTATTACTATGCAGGGAAAACACGAATACAGCAGCCAACACCGCGAGAACTGGCTAGAACAGGCGATAGTTCACTCAAACTCTTAGCGCCAAACAACGTAGGTCTTTACCTCTACAAATCTCTCAGCTAACTGAACCTCGATCAAGATCGGTCCCCGGTATTTATATCCTCGGGAGAAACCGGAATATTCTAGAAAGTACTAAGTACAAACGGTCGCCAAGAAATCCACCAAGTCGCCAAATTTGGCGATAAATCTCCAAACTTGGCGCCAAAAATTAGTCTCCAAAAAACATCGCCAACGAGAAAATATCTCGCCAATACATGATTTACCCAATATAATACACAGTATACGACAAAAATACATGCCAACTCGTGAAATTCGTAACAATATTAATGTTTCAAAATCGGCAGTTCTATTGAGTTTTATTTATTTCGTTTTGCTAGTCGCTGTTTGACCCAAAAAGGATTTAGCGCTATCAAAATTCAACCAAACAACCAAACAAGTAACTAACTGAATACACCGATATTGATGAAAAATATGTTAAATTGTAACTGTAAGTGTAGAGTACTGATTTTTATTTAAAGACAAAAACTGATGAAAATGTAGTCATCAGAGTACTTGAAAAAAGCATTAAACTGAAAAAACACGCCCCGGAATTTTTAATCTTTTAATTCTCAATTTTTAGCTTATTAAATTAATTATTAAAATTATTAACTCTTTAATTTTCAGCTTTTCATTTTTTTTAATTTGACATTAATTGAGCTTGGATATCTTATTTTTAATTTTTATTATTATAATATTTTTTAATCTTTAAATTTACAATTTGCATTTTTGTATTCTACGATTTTCAATTCTTCCTTTTCTGTTTTAAATATTAAGTTTTAGCTTTTCAACGAAACGTTGATTATTGTGTTAGTTTTTTTTGGCTTCCTCAATTTTCTACCAATTTTCTCGATTAAACTATTTTTTCCCATTTAATCATTTTTATCTTATTCTCAAAACTGGTTTTACAACATTGGTGTTTCAAAATTGTGCAGTTCTATCGATTTTATTTTTTTCGTCTTGTTTGGCGCTGTTTGTTCCAAAACGATATAGCACCACCAACTTCAACCAACCAACCAAGTCTTTCTGATATAGGTGGAAAGTTATGTTATATATTAGCAAAAAGAGTGGTTTTTATGTAAAGACAAAATTTATAAAAATGTATTTAATACAGTACTTCAAAACAGCACTGAATTAAAAAACGTACCTCGTATATTCTAAGCTTTTTTTCTTTTCTTTACGGATGTGCATACCTTCATTAAACAAAATATTCTAGTGTCAAAACGCAAATGAAAACTTTTGACATTTATTTTATGCTTTGAGTCAGACATAGTCTCATGGAAAAAAAATGTGAGAATGTTTTGACAGCACCGTTTCTAAGAAAAATCAGTACTTTCAAAGAAGATTCATGTATTTCATCCACACTTTAAAATAAGTAAAAATATCTGTCATTTCAGTTTAGGAAGCTTCACTCCCTTTGGATTTTTAGTTTGAAATTAATTCAATTTGGATTTCATATTTTGAATTTTATTCTTTTAATATCTAAATAATTTTTGAACATTTAAATTCACAATTTTCATTTTTGTATTATATGATTATCAATTCTTCATTTTCTGGTTTTAATCCTCTAAGCGGTTTGCACGTACAATTCCGCCAAACCAATGATGTCTTCAAAGCGGTTGTCACATACAATTTTCGACCTCCAAAAACGCTCTGAAAATAGATGTAATGTACATTTCTGCCATTGCTTTTATGGTAGTAGGGTCAGGTCTATTATTTAAAAATTGCACCCCTCTTTGACTGACATTTATTAAGGGATGCACCTTACCACTTGAGGCACAAAGACGCTGATAGCTTTTCATGGCTTTATAAATCTCTAATTTGAAGTATTTCATTTGCGGTAACAAATGCATCTCTAACTGCACCACTTAAATATCTTGGATGTCTTTCGTAAAAAAATATAAATAAGTCTCTAAAAGAATATTTTTATTTGTACTTTTAGAATCAGTTATTTCGTATCGGACGATCATCGAGACTTAACGAGCTTTATGTGTATTAAAAATTGACAATCTATAATATCTATTTATATATCTATTTATAACCGGTAGTAAAGGGACAATAACGGGGGTGGGTTTTCCGTATTCCATTCTAGTAGACAAAGGGTGAGAAAAAAATCATAGAACACTTTGGCCACTGACACAGTAAAATTTTAGCGTATTTTTGGACTTTTTCCTTGATGTGTTCCACTCGGAGGGTTAAATTTTAAATTATAGGTTTTTAATCAAACATTGTTGATTATCGTGTCAATTTGTTTTGCTTCCTTAATTTTCTACTTATTTTTTAGATTAACTGTACTTTCTGTCTGTTTTAGGCATCTTACCTTTTATCCTAATCCTCAAAATTGGTTTTACAAAATTGGTCATACAAATTTGTGCAGTTCTATCAAGTTTTATTATTTCTTCTTACTTGACGCTGTTCGACCCAAGAGGATTTAGCGCTACCAAACTTCAACCAACCAAACAAACAACTTACCAACCAAGTGCATTGATATTGGTAAAAAAGTAAATATAGTTCTACGATAAGCCCTCTTCATTTTTGTCTGACTTCCGATGTTGAATTTTGTAATATTTAATTTTTAATCTTTTAATTTATAATTTTTAGCTTTAAAATTATAAATGGACTAATTTTCATTTTTTCCCTTTTCTCAGTTTGAAATTAATTGAATTGAATCTCTTATTTTAATTTTTAATTTTTAATATTTAAATAAGCTTTGAATCTTTAATATTTTGTATTGTATTATTTTTAATTCTTCATTTTCTGTTTTAAATTTTTAATTATTGCTTTCTAATCAAACATTTCTGATTATCGTGTTAATTATTTTTGCATCCTCCATTTTCTAACTATTTTTTCTATTAACTGCTTTTTCTATCTGTTTTTAAGCATTTTTACCTTTTTACCTTATTCTCAAAATTTGTTTTACAAATTTGGTCATTCAAAACTGTGCAGTTCTATCAAGTTTTATTTATTTCGTCTTGCAAGACGCTGATTGACCTAATAGGATTTAGTGCTACCAAACTTCAACCAACCAAACAAACAACTTACCAACCAAGTGCACTGATATTGGGGAAAAGTAAATATAGTTCTACCTTAAACTCTCTTCATTGTTGTCTTACTTTGGATGTTAAATTTTGTAATATTTAATTTTTATTCTTTTAATTCTCAAATTTTAGCTTTAAAATTATCAATTTTCAGTATTTATTCTTTTTTAGTTTAAAATTAATTGAATTAAGCTGTCTTATTTTAATTTTTAATCTTTTAATATTTTTAATTTTTAAATTCACAATTTTCATGTTTTGTATTGTATTATTTTCAATTCTTCATTTTCTGTTTTAAATTTTAAATTATATCTCTTTTTCAAACAGTGTTGATTTTCCAGTTAATTTTTTGGCTTTCTCAATTTTCTACTTATTTATTCTGTTAACTACTTTTTTGGTGTGTATTTTTGGCATCTTACCTTCTTTCTTTATCCTCAAAATTGGTGTTACAATGTTAATGTTTCAAAATTGTGCAGTCATATTGAGTTTTTTTTACTTGACGCTGTTCGACCCAAGAGGATTTAGCGCTACCAAACTTCAACCAACCAACCAAGCGCACTGATATTGATGAAAAGTAAGTTAAATGGTAGCTATAAGTATAAAGTACTTATTTTATTTAAACATAAAACTTATAAAAATGTACTTAACACAATATTTCAAAAACACCATTAAAATAAAAATACATGACCCGTAATTTTTAATCTTTTAATTCTCAATTTTAAGCTTTAAAATTATTAATTGTTTAATTTTAATTTTTTAATATTTTAAAATTTTTAGTTTGAAATTAATTCAATTTGGATTTCTTATTTTGAATTTTAATCTTTTAATATCTAAATAATTTTTGAACATTTAAATTCACAATTTTCATTTTTGTATTATATGATTTTCAATTCTCCATTTTATGTTTTAAATTTTTAAATTGTAGGTTTTTAATCAAGCATTGTTTATTATCGTGTTAATTTTTTGTATCTATTTTCTATCTATTTTTCCTATTAACTGCTTTTTTCTGTCTGTTTTAGGCATCTTACCTTTTTCATCTTATCCTCAAAATTGGTTTTACAAAATTGGTCATACAAATTTGTGCAGTTCTATCGAGTTTTATTTATTTCGTCTTGTTTAGGAGCTGTTTGATCCAATAGGATTTAGTGTTACCATACTTCAATTATCTAACCAAACAAGTGCACTGATATTGGTAAAACGTATGTTATATTGTAGCTCTAAGTATAAAGTGTTGGTTTATTTTAATGAAAAAATTGAAAAATGTACTTAACACAGTACTTTCAAACAGAACTGAATATAAAAAAAAATACTCATCCCGTAATTTTTAATATTTAAATTTTCAAATTTTTAGCTTTGATATTATTAAATTTTCAATTTTCAGTTTTTAATTTTTTAGTTTGAAATTAATTGAATTTGCATCTCTTTATTTTTTAATCTTTTTATTTTTATTTTTGTATTGTATGATTATAAACTCTTTATTTTCTGTTTTATAATTTAAATTATAGCTTTTTAATCAAACATTGTTTATTATCGTGTTAATTCTTTGGCTTCCTCAATTTCCAACCTATCTTTTTGTTAACTGTTTTTTCGGTCTGTGTTTTTTGGCATCTGACCGTCTTTTTTTTATCCTTAAAATTGGTTTTACAATATTGTTACCAATTTATGAAGCGTAGCGTTCGTGGATTGAGTAGACTTTGAATTAAGACAGCAAAAATAACAGCACTTCATTCGTAATGCAGGGAAAACACGAATACAGGAGCCAACACCGCTAGAACTGGCTAACACAGGCGATAGTTCACTAAAACTCTTAGCGCCAAACAACGTAGGTCTTTACCTCTACAAATTTCTCAGCTAACTGAACCTCGATCAGGATCGTCTCCCGGTATTTATATCCTCTGAAGAAACTGGAATATTCTAGAAAGTACTAGGTACAAACGGTCGCCAAGAAAGTCACCAAGTCGCCAAATTTGGCGATAAATCGCCAAACTTGGTGCCAAAAATTAGTCTCCAAAAACATCGCCAACGAGAAAATATCTCTCGCCAAATACATGATTTACCCAATATAATACACAGTATACGACAAAAATACATGCCAACTCGTGAAATTCGTAACAATATTAATGTTTCAAAATCGGCAGTTCTATTGAGTTTTATTTATTTCGTTTTGCTAGTCGCTGTTTGACCCAAAAGGATTTAGCGCTATCAAAATTCAACCAAACAACCAAATAAAGTAACTAACTGAATACACCGATATTGATGAAAAATATGTTAAATTGTAACTGTAAGTGTAGAGTACTGATTTTTATTTAAAGACAAAACTGATGAAAATGTAGTCATCAGAGTACTTGAAAAAAGCATTAAACTGAAAAAACACGCCCCGGAATTTTTAATCTTTTAATTCTCAATTTTTAGCTTATTAAATTAATTATTAAAATTATTAACTCTTTAATTTTCAGCTTTTCATTTTTTTTAATTTGACATTAATTGAGCTTGGATATCTTATTTTAATTTTTATTATTATAATATTTTTTAATCGTTAAATTTACAATTTGCATTTTTGTATTCTACGATTTTCAATTCTTCCTTTTCTGTTTTAAATATTAAGTTTTAGCTTTTCAACGAAACGTTGATTATTGTGTTAGTTTTTTTTTGGCTTCCTCAATTTTCTACCAATTTTCTCGATTAACTATTTTTCCCCATTTAATCATTTTTATCTTATCTCAAAATTGGTTTTACAACATTGGTGTTTCAAAATTGTGCAGTTCTATCGATTTTATTTTTTTCGTCTTGTTTGGCGCTGTTTGTTCCAAAACGATATAGCACCACCAAACTTCAACCAACCAACCAAGTCTTCTGATATAGGTGGGAAAGTATGTTATATATTAGCAAAAGAGTGGTTTTTATGTAAAGACAAAATTTATAAAAATGTATTTAATACAGTACTTCAAAACAGCACTGAATTAAAAAACGTACCTCGTATATTCTAAGCTTTTTTTCTCTTCTTTACGGATGTGCATACCTTCATTAAACAAAATATTCTAGTGTCAAAACGCAAATGAAAACTTTTGACATTTATTTTATGCTTTGAGTCAGACATAGTCTCATGGAAAAAAAAAATGTGAGAATGTTTTGACAGCACCGTTTCTAAGAAAAATCAGTACTTTCAAAGAAGATTCATGTATTTCATCCACACTTTAAAATAAGTAAAAATATCTGTCATTTCAGTTTAGGAAGCTTCACTCCCTTTGGATTTTTAGTTTGAAATTAATTCAATTTGGATTTCATATTTTGAATTTTATTCTTTTAATATCTAAATAATTTTTGAACATTTAAATTCACAATTTTCATTTTTGTATTATATGATTATCAATTCTTCATTTTCTGGTTTAATCCTCTAAGCGGTTTGCACGTACAATTCCGCAAAACCGATGATGTCTTCAAAGCGGTTGTCACATACAATTTTCGACTACCAAAAACGCTCTGAAAATAGATGTAATGTATATTTCTGCCATTTCTTTTACGGTAGTAGGGTCAGGTCTATTATTTAGGAATTGCACCCCTCTTTGACTGACATTTATTGAGGGATGTACCCCTACCACTTGAGGCTCAAAGACGCTGATAGCTTTTCATGGCTTTATAAATCTCTAATTCGATGTATTTCTTTTGCGGTAACAGACGTAACTCTAACTGCACCACTTAAATATCTTGGATGTCTTTCGTAAAAAAATATAAATAAGTCTCTAAAAGAATATTTTTATTTGTACTTTTAGAATCAGTTATTTCGTATCGGACGATCATCGAGACTTAACGAGCTTTATGTGTATTAAAAATTGACAATCTATAATATCTATTTATATATCTATTTATAACCGGTAGTAAAGGGACAATAACGAGGGTGGGTTTTCCGTATTCCATTCTAGTAGACAAAGGGTGAGAAAAAAATCATAGAACACTTTGGCCACTGACACAGTAAAATTTTAGCGTATTTTTGGAGACCTTTTCCTCGATGTGTTCCACTCGGAGGGTTAAATTTTAAATTATAGGTTTTTAATCAAACATTGTTGATTATCGTGTCAATTTGTTTTGCTTCCTTAATTTTCTACTTATTTTTTAGATTAACTGTACTTTCTGTCTGTTTTAGGCATCTTACCTTTTATCCTAATCCTCAAAATTGGTTTTACAAAATTGGTCATACAAATTTGTGCAGTTCTATCAAGTTTTATTATTTCTTCTTACTTGACGCTGTTCGACCCAAGAGGATTTAGCGCTACCAAACTTCAACCAACCAAACAAACAACTTACCAACCAAGTGCATTGATATTGGTAAAAAAGTAAATATAGTTCTACGATAAGCCCTCTTCATTTTTGTCTGACTTCCGATGTTGAATTTTGTAATATTTAATTTTTAATCTTTTTAATTTATAATTTTTAGCTTTAAAATTATAAATGGACTAATTTTCATTTTTTCCCTTTTCTCAGTTTGAAATTAATTGAATTGAATCTCTTATTTTAATTTTTAATTTTTTAATATTTAAATAAGCTTTGAATCTTTAATATTTTGTATTGTATTATTTTTAATTCTTCATTTTCTGTTTTAAAATTTTTAATTATTGCTTTCTAATCAAACATTTCTGATTATCGTGTTAATTATTTTTGCATCCTCCATTTTCTAACTATTTTTTCTATTAACTGCTTTTTCTATCTGTTTTAAGCATTTTACCTTTTTACCTTATTCTCAAAATTTGTTTTACAAATTTGGTCATTCAAAACTGTGCAGTTCTATCAAGTTTTATTTATTTCGTCTTGCAAGACGCTGATTGACCTAATAGGATTTAGTGCTACCAAACTTCAACCAACCAAACAAACAACTTACCAACCAAGTGCACTGATATTGGGGAAAAGTAAATATAGTTCTACCTTAAACTCTCTTCATTGTTGTCTTAATTTGGATGTTAAATTTTGTAATATTTAATTTTTATTCTTTTAATTCTCAAATTTTAGCTTTAAAATTATCAATTTTCAGTATTTATTCTTTTTTAGTTTAAAATTAATTGAATTAAGCTGTCTTATTTTAATTTAATCTTTTAATATTTTTAATTTTTAAATTCACAATTTTCATGTTTTGTATTGTATTATTTTCAATTCTTCATTTTCTGTTTTAAATTTTAAATTATATCTCTTTTTCAAACAGTGTTGATTTTCCAGTTAATTTTTTGGCTTTCTCAATTTTCTACTTATTTATTCTGTTAACTACTTTTTTGGTGTGTATTTTTGGCATCTTACCTTCTTTCTTTATCCTCAAAATTGGTGTTACAATGTTAATGTTTCAAAATTGTGCAGTCATATTGAGTTTTTTTTAGCTTGACGCTGTTCGACCCAAGAGGATTTAGCGCTACCAAACTTCAACCAACCAACCAAGCGCACTGATATTGATGAAAAGTAAGTTAAATGGTAGCTATAAGTATAAAGTACTGATTTTTATTTAAACATAAAACTTATAAAAATGTACTTAACACACAATATTTCAAAACACCATTAAAATAAAAATACATGACCCGTAATTTTTAATCTTTTAATTCTCAATTTTTTAGCTTTAAAATTATTAATTATTCAATTTTAATTTTTTAATATTTTAAAATTTTTAGTTTGAAATTAATTCAATTTGGATTTCTTATTTTGAATTTTAATCTCTTAATATCTAAATAATTTTTGAACATTTAAATTCACAATTTTCATTTTTGTATTATATGATTTTCAATTCTCCATTTTATGTTTTAAATTTTAAATTGTAGGTTTTTAATCAAGCATTGTTTATTATCGTGTTAATTTTTTGTATCTATTTTCTATCTATTTTTCCTATTAACTGCTTTTTTCTGTCTGTTTTAGGCATCTTACCTTTTCATCTTATCCTCAAAATTGGTTTTACAAAATTGGTGCTTAAAAATTGTGCAGTTCTATCGAGTTTTATTTATTTCGTCTTGTTTAGAGCTGTTTGATCCAAGAGGATTTAGTGTTACCATACTTCAATTATCTAACCAAACAAGTGCACTGATATTGGTAAAACGTATGTTATATTGTAGCTCTAAGTATAAAGTGTTGGTTTATATTTAATGAAAAAATTGAAAAATGTACTTAACACAGTACTTTCAAACAGAACTGAATATAAAAAAAATACTCATCCCGTAATTTTTAATATTTAAATTTTCAATTTTTAGCTTTGATATTATTAAATTTTCAATTTTCAGTTTTTAATTTTTTAGTTTGAAATTAATTGAATTTGCATCTCTTTATTTTTTAATCTTTTATTTTTATTTTTGTATTGTATGATTATAAACTCTTTATTTTCTGTTTTATAATTTAAATTATAGCTTTTTAATCAAACATTGTTTATTATCGTGTTAATTCTTTGGCTTCCTCAATTTCCAACCTATCTTTTTGTTAACTGTTTTTTCGGTCTGTGTTTTTGGCATCTGACCGTCTTTTTTTATCCTTAAAATTGGTTTTACAATATTGTTACCAATTTATGAAGCGTAGCGTTCGTGGATTGAGTAGACTTTGAATTAAGACAGCAAAAATAACAGCACTTCATTCGTAATGCAGGGAAAACACGAATACAGCAGCCAACACCGCGAGAACTGGCTAGCACAGGCGATAGTTCACTAAAACTGTTAGCGCCAAACAACGTAGGTCTTTACCTCTACAAATTTCTCAGCTAACTGAACCTCGATCAGGATCGGCCCCCGCTATTTATATCCTCTGAAGAAACTGGAATATTCTAGAAAGTACTAGGTACAAAACGGTCGCCAAGAAAGTCATCAAGTCGCCAAATTTGGCGATAAATCGCCAAACTTGGTGCCAAAATTAATCGCCAAAAACATCGCCAACGAACCAATATCTCGCCAAATACATGATGTACCCATTATAAAACACAGTATACGGCAAAAATACATGCCAACTCGTGAAATTCGTAACAATATTAATGTTTCAAAATCGGCAGTTCTATTGAGTTTTATTTATTTCGTTTTGCTAGTCGCTGTTTGACCCAAAAGGATTTAGCGCTATCAAAATTCAACCAAACAACCAAACAAGTAACTAACTGAATACACCGATATTGATGAAAAATATGTTAAATTGTAACTGTAAGTGTAGAGTACTGATTTTTATTTAAAGACAAAACTGATGAAAATGTAGTCATCAGAGTACTTGAAAAAAGCATTAAACTGAAAAAACACGCCCCGGAATTTTTAATCTTTTAA
Organism: Pardosa pseudoannulata; assembly: GCA_032207245.1. Classification (NCBI taxonomy): domain Eukaryota; kingdom Metazoa; phylum Arthropoda; class Arachnida; order Araneae; family Lycosidae; genus Pardosa; species Pardosa pseudoannulata. Next base: position 31,004,341 of record CM063507.1, read on the forward strand.
TTCTCAATTTTTAGCTTATTAAATTAATTATTAAAATTATTAACTCTTTAATTTTCAGCTTTTCATTTTTTTTAATTTGACATTAATTGAGCTTGGATATCTTATTTTAATTTTTATTATTATAATATTTTTTTAATCTTTAAATTTACAATTTGCATTTTTGTATTCTACGATTTTCAATTCTTCCTTTTCTGTTTTAAATATTAAGTTTTAGCTTTTCAACGAAACGTTGATTATTGTGTTAGTTTTTTTTGGCTTCCTCAATTTTCTACCAATTTTCTCGATTAACTATTTTTCCCATTTAATCATTTTTATCTTATTCTCAAAACTGGTTTTACAACATTGGTGTTTCAAAATTGTGCAGTTTCTATCGATTTTATTTTTTTCGTCTTGTTTGGCGCTGTTTGTTCCAAAACGATATAGCACCACCAAACTTCAACCAACCAACCAAGTCTTCTGATATAGGTGGAAAGTATGTTATATATTAGCAAAAGAGTGGTTTTTATGTAAAGACAAAATTTATAAAAATGTATTTAATACAGTACTTCAAAACAGCACTGAATTAAAAAACGTACCTCGTATATTCTAAGCTTTTTTTCTCTTCTTTACGGATGTGCATACCTTCATTAAACAAAATATTCTAGTGTCAAAACGCAAATGAAAACTTTTGACATTTATTTTATGCTTTGAGTCAGACATAGTCTCATGGAAAAAAAATGTGAGAATGTTTTGACAGCACCGTTTCTAAGAAAAATCAGTACTTTCAAAGAAGATTCATGTATTTCATCCACACTTTAAAATAAGTAAAAATATCTGTCATTTCAGTTTAGGAAGCTTCACTCCCTTTGGATGTGTGTATATTTTATGAGATGCTTTTTTAACAATACAAGTGGTAAAAAATGATTTGAAAGCAAAATTTTATTTTTTCAAAATTTCTTACAGAATGTCAAGTAAATTAAAATCTGAATTTCAAAATATGGATGTTTTTGAAATACATATCAGATTATAAAAATGTATATATTTATATATCTGTCAGGTGTGAAATTTAATGTTTTAAATTAAAGCATTAATAAATTAAAAGAGAGCGAAAACTTTAAAAAGAAGAACAGGAAGAAATAACGCTATATAAAAGCTAAACGTGGCAAGTTGCACAAGAGAAAAAAGTTAAACTTATGAGCTGGCGGTATGTAGTTGGATTGAAAGAAAATAAAGTGTTTGAATAAACTCTTAAATCCTGCAAAGGATGTCTTTCTCATTTATCTTCAGAGGTTATGAGCCTAACACACACACACACACACATATATATATATATATATATATATATATATATATATATATATATACATATATATATATATATATATATATATACATATATATATATATATGTATATGTATATATATATATATATGTATATATATGTATATATATATATATATATATATATATATATATATATATATATATATATATATATATATATATATATATATATATGTGTGCGTGTGTGTATATGTATATATGTATATATATATATTTATATATATACACATAAATATATATATATGTATATATGTATTTATGTATATATTTGTATATATATATATATATATATATATATATATATATATATATATATATATATATATATATATATATATATACCCAAATATATACAATTAAATATATGTAATACATGCAGGCGTATATGTCCAGATTTTTGCTTGAAATAATATCGATACATATGCATCTGTATTGTATTGCCAAATTATTAGTAATACCTCTTAAATTTCTGTACTGTTTAGTTCCCTTTTTAAGAATTTCTAGTACTGATATTTTTGACCAAATATATAGTTTTGTGTAGCATATGCATTCTTCATTCATAAGATTGAAATTATTTATACCATAGAAACAATTTACGTAGGCAGATTACGTAGGCACATTACTCAATGTATGTAGGCTATTAACATTTTGTTTCTCGCATGCCTCTATTTTTAACCGAGAAATGCTGAAATGAGAAAAATATTTCTTTTTTAACATATTTAAAATTAAACTTTTAGGGAAATGTTTAATTTATTAATTTATAAAATTTATTAACTGTTTAATCTTAGAACAAAGGTACAGGTGTGTTATAAAAAATGACCGATATATATTTAAATTTAAACTTTATCAAAATTAAATGATTTTTCCCTCTTTTGGGGTATCGTTAATTAAATTAATTACACTTAGATAAAGTTAGTTTTATATTTTTTTTTATGGCAAAAGTGTAAAATAGGGTCAAGAGGTTATTTTACTGGAAAATATTGTGTGTATCAACTTTACTATGTATACAATCCCTGTTTGTATTTAGGAAAACCTCCCTCTAACCTTTTTAGCTAATAGAGACATTCCAACCTGATATCAACTTCCAATTATATTAATTGAATTAAATGAATGTAAATAATATAGTCCTGCAAGAAATTTTCAAAGCGACTTTGAAATATGTCAAAATATAATTGCATTAACATAAAAGTGATGTAATATTTTTCAAATATTTGGACGTATTGAGACGCCTTAAAATAAAACTTTATTTTGATAAATTAATAATTAATGGAATTAAACCAATGTCATTAATTTGCATCCTCTAGAAATTTTTAGTGGGAATTATAAATAATTTGTGTAGAGAATTAGTTGCAGTAACATAAAAGTGATATAACAACTTTAGAAATTTTGGACGTTTAAAAGTGCTGAGACATCTTAAAATAAAACTTTCCTTTAAAAAAATAAAAATTAATTGAACTAAATCAATGTAATTAATTTCGACTCTTTAGAAAGTTTCACTGCGAATTTTTAATATGTTGAGAATTAGTTGCAGTGATGTAAAAGTAATATAATATCTCTAGAATTATTAGACGTTTAAAAGTGCTGAGACTTCTTAAAATAAAATTGTTCTTGAATAAAATAAAAATTAATTGAATTAAACCAATATTATTAATTTTTATCAGCAGAAAATTTTCAATGCGACTTTTAAATTGGTTATGTTGAGAATTAGTTTGCAGTAACATAAAAGTGATAAACATCTTTAAAAATTTTGGACGTTTAACAGTGCTGAGACACCTTAAAATAAAAATTTTCTTTAATAAAATAAAATTGAATTGAATTAAATCAATGTAATTAATTTCGACCAATAAGAAAACTTCACAGCGAATTTTTAATATGTTAAAAATTAGTTGCAGTAACTTAAAAGTGATATAACATCTTTGGAAATTTTGGACGTTTAACGGTGCTGAGATACCTTAAAATAAAAATGTTCTCCAATAAGATAAAAATTAAACCAATGTCATTAATTTACACCCTCAACAAATTTTCAATGCGATTTTTAAATATGTTGTATTTAGAAGTAGTTGGAATAATATAAAGGTGATATTATCTTTCGAAATCTTGACGTTTAAAATTGTTGACACACCTTAAAATAAAATTTTTCTTTAATAAAATTTAAATTAGTAGAATTAAATCAATGTAATTAATTTCGACCCGTAAGAAATTTTCACTGCTAATTTTTAATATCTGGAGAATTAGTTGCAGTAACATAAAATTAATATAATGTCTCTAGAATTATTAGACGTTTAAAAGTGCTGAGACTCCTTAAAATAAAAATGTTCTTGATTAAAATAAAAATTAATGTAACTAAACCAATGTAGTTAATTTACACCAACAAGAATTTTTCAATGCGAATTTTAAATATGTTGTGTTGTGAATTAGCTGAAGTAATATAAAAGTGATATAATATCTTTAGAAATCATTCCTTTTGAAACTGTTGAGACTCCTTAAAATCAAAATTTTCTATAATAAAATAAAAATTAGTTGAATTAAATCGATGTAATTAATACCGATTCACAATAAATTTTCAATATAACTTTCAAATATATTGAGAATTAGTTATAGTGACATAAAATTAATATAATGTCTCTAGAATTATTAGATCTTTAAAAGTACTGAGTCTCCTTAAAATAAAAAATGCTCTTGAGTAAAATAAGAAATTAATTGAATTAAACCGATGTCATTAAATTTATACCCGTAAGAAATTTTCAATGCGATTTTTAAATATGTTGTGTTGAGAATCAGTTTCAGTAACATGAAAGTGATATAACATCTTTCTAAATCTTGGACGTTTAAAACTGCTGAAACTCATTAAAATTAAATTTTTCTATAATAAAATGAAAATTAGTTGAATTAAATTCACGTAGTTAATGTCAATCCACAAGAAATTTTCAATACGACTTTTAAATAAATTGAGAATTAGTTGCAGTAACATAAAATTAATATAATGTCTCTAGAATTATTAGACGTTTAAAAGCGCTGAGGTTCGTTAAAATAAAAATGTTTAAGAATAAATAAAAATTAATGGAATTAAACCAATGTCATTAATTTACACCCTCAACAAATTTTCAATGCGATTTTTAAATATGTTGTGTTGAGAATCAGTTTCAGTAACATGAAAGTGATATAACATCTTTCTAAATCTTGGACGTTTAAAACTGCTTGAAACTCATTAAAATTAAAATTTTTCTATAATAAAATGAAAATTAGTTGAATTAAATTCACGTAGTTAATGTCAATCCACAAGAAATTTTCAATACGACTTTTAAATAAATTGAGAATTAGTTGCAGTGACATAAAATTAATATAATGTCTCTAGAATTATTAGACGTTTAAAAGTGCTGAGACTTCTTAAAATAAAAATGTTCTAGAATAAATAAAAATTAATGGAATTAAACCAATGTCATTAATTTATACCCGTAAGAAATGTTCAATGCGATTTTTAAATATGTTGTGTTGAGAATCAGTTTCAGTAACATGAAAGTGATATAACATCTTTCTAAATCTTGGACGTTTAAAACTGCTGAAACTCATTAAAATTAAAATTTTCTATAATAAAATGAAAATTAGTTGAATTAAATTCACGTAGTTAATGTCAATCCACAAGAAATTTTCAATATGACTTTTAAATATATTGAGAATTAGATTTAGTAAAGTACAATTGACATCATATCTTTCGAAATTTACTATGTTTAAAAGTGCTGAGTTTCTTTATGCTAAAAAGTATCTTTAATAAAGAGAAAATAGTAAGAAATTTTCAATTCAACTTTTAGATATGCTAAGAATTAGATAAAATAACATAAAAGTGACTTAATTTCTATTGAAGGTTTCAACGACTAAAAGATTTAATACTACTGAAAATCAAATTTGTCTTTAATAAAATAAAAATTCATTGAATCAAGAACAATCATTTAATTGCACTTGAAAGATTCTAAGTGAATGAACTCGAAAGACTCAGAAATGAACACTTAAAAATTAATACTTTGAAGTGTCACTTGAAAATGTCCATTGAAGTTCAAAGTAAAACTTTCCAAAAGGAGATGAAATGAATTAAGTAATAATCCGCTGTATAATTATTAGATATTAACAGTTTTTCTAAAATAGCAATAATTATGTCTTATACTGTACTTATAAACAAGACTGGGTGGATAATTATTAGTAAGGTTTCATTATATAATTATTAAATTTTAACAGTATTTCTAAAAAAGTAATATTATTTTCATTTAAAAATTGTATTTGTGAACATTGTATTGCCTTATGGAATACACCGTACTTAGAAACCGAACGGATTTGACAATGGTAAATCATTGTATTGTTATTAAATTTTAACGATAATTCTAAAAAATGTAACACTTAGACCTTTATTCAAAATATTGTACTTATAAACATTGTGGATCTCACAATGGTAAATAAAGAACAGTTTTATTACTATTAGCTTTTAACACACTGTGTGCTGGTACATTTCGCAGCGGAATTGTACCGGGAGCGGGTGTTTTGTGCGTAAATTTAGTTATTCAGTTAAATCTCAATAGATCGAAAATTATTTCATTTTTTTAACCAACTTTTCGTATTTTATATTGAAATATATAAACAAATATATAAATAGAAATATATAAATAACAACCATAAGATTTTTGTAAACAAAAAATATATTTTTTAGTGGATAAATTTATAATAGTATCGTAAATATGAAAAATCGAATAGAAATAGTAGTATATAGTGTTAATTATTTTAATTATGTTATATATAAACATTTTTACATTATAAAAAATGAAAAGAGCAATCATAAAACTAATAATGTTTTAAAGTGTAGCAACGTTCAAAGCATTTTCCTCTATGAAGAGGTACACGGCAAAACTTGCATCTGTAAGATGTTTCACTCCGCACTTTTTTCACAGCACACACAAGACATTGACTTTGCGGCTTTTTTCTTCTTCCCAGTAGTAACAATTTTTTCTAAAATATATTTCCGCATATCCAATGATAATCTTCCAGGAAGGTCATATTTAGGTCATATTTGGGGTTTTAATCAAACATCCCGTTCTGTGGTTCTGCATCGACTGATGTAAAACTAGTTTTTATATTTGTGAATTTTTCTAGAATCTATGTAGCAGACAAGACAGTCGGCTTCTTTCCCTGTATATACTGTTATTTTTGTACCCAGAAGCAAAACATGTTGTTACTCTAACCCTAACTAGTACGTGTCCCGCATACAATGTGTTAAAAGTATTTTTAAAAAAGCAACATTTATGTTCTTATTCAAAATATCGTACTTATAATTAGGGCTGATAGGACAATGCTAAATGAGGATTCACTCCATGATTATTAGATTTTACCTGTATTTCTAAAAAAGCAACACTTACAACCATATTAAAAATAGTGTATTGTTAAATACAATTTTTGAACAAGCCTAAAAAAGTATTTCAAACTTAATTATTACATTTAAACAGTACTTCTAAAAAAGTAACCCTTATGTCTTTAATAAAAAATAGTATTTTATAAAGAAGTCTAGTCGGACAATGGTAAACAGACATTCGTTTCATAATTTTTATATTTTACCAGTAATTCTAAAAAAAGCCTTACTTATACCCTTATTTAAAATATTATGCTTACAAACAGGGCTGATAGAACAGAGGCAAACAAATATTCGTTTTACAATTATTATATTTTAATAGTATCTTTAAAAAAAGCAACATTTATTGACTTATTAAAAATAGTGTATTTCCAAACAGGAATTTTTGAACAATGGTAAATAAGGATTTGATGCATAACTATTAGATTTTAAAAATATTTCGAAAAAGTAACACTTATAACCTTATTCAAAATTATATAATTATACAGAGTTATTAACGCACAATGGCAACAAAGATTTATTTTACAATTTTTAAATTTTACCAGTAATTCTGAAAAAAGGGCTCACTTATACTCTTATTTAAACTATTATACTCATAAACAGGACTTATTAGACAATGGTAAATAAGGATTCGTTTTACAATTATTAGATTTTACCAGTATTTCTAAAGATGCAACATTTATGACCTTAACAGAAATTATTATTTTGAAACAGGAATTTTTTCAACAATAATAAATAAGGATTTGATGAATAACTATTAGATTTTTATTGTATTTCTAAAAAACTGATACTTATCACCTAATAGAAAATAGTATATCAGTAAATAGGTCCGATTTGACTATGGTAAACAGAAATTCGTATCACTATTTTTAGATTTACCAGTAAATTTAAAAAAAGAGACAGCATTTATACTATTATTTAAAACACTATACATATAAACAGGGTTGATAGGACAATGGCAAATAAGGATTCGTTTTACAATTATTTTATTTTACCAGTATTTCTAAAAATGCAACACTTACGACCTTAACAGAAATTATTATTTTTAAACAGGTATTTTTCAACAATGGTATATAAAGATTTGGTGCATGATTATTAGATTTATGTAATGTTTCGAAAAAAGTAACACTTATCACCTAATTAAAAATTGTAAAGTTATAAAAAGGTCTGATTTGACAATGGTAAACAGAAATTCGTTTCACAAATTTTAGATTTACGAATAATTTAAAAATAAAAGAGGCACCACTTATACTATTATTATACTATTATTTAAAGCATTATAAGTATAAACAGGGTTGATAGGACAATGGTAAATAAGGATTCGTTTTACAATTATTAGATTTTACCAGTATTTCTAAAGATGCAACATTTATGACCTTATTAAAAAAAGTGTATTTCGAAACAGGGATTTTTGAACAATGGTAAATAAATATTTGGTCCATAACTATTAGATTTTAATAATATTTCTAAACAAGTAACACTTATGACCTTATTAAAAATAGTATAGTTATACAGAGTTATAATCGCACAATGGCAACAAAGATTTATTTTACAATTTTTAGATGTTAACTGTAATTCTAAAAATAGGCATCACTTATATTCTTATTTAAACTATTATACTCATAAACAGGACTTATTAGACAGTGGTAAATAAGGATTCGTTTTACAATTATTAGATTTTACCAGTATTTCTAAAAAAGCAACGCTTATGACCTTAACGGAAATTATTATTTTGAAGCAGGAATTATTATTTTCAACAATGATAAATAAGGATTTGATGAATAATTAATAGATTTCTATTGTATTTCTAGAAAACTGATAATTATCACCTAATTAAAAATAGTATATTTATAAAGAGGTCTGATTTGACAATGGTAAACAGAAATTCGTTTTACTATTTTTAGATTTTACCAATAATTGTAAAGAGTGAGGCATCACTTATACTATAATTTAAAATATTATACATATAAACCGAGCTGATCGAACAACGGTAAATAAGGATTCGTTTTACAATTATTAGATTTTACCAGTATTTCTAAAACTTTAACCCTTATGACATTATTAAAATTGTGTATTTTTAAACAGATATTTTTCAACAATGGTAAATAAGGATTTGGTGCATAACTATTAGATTTTAACAATATTTCTAAAAAAAAGGAACACTTATGACCTTATTAAAAACAGTATAGTTATACAGAGTTTGATCGCACAATTGCAACAAAGATTTATTTTGCAATTTTTAGATGTTACCTGTAATTCTAACAAAAGACATCAATTATACTCTTATTTAAAATATTGTGCTTACAAACAGGGCTGATCACACAGAGGAAAATAAGGATTCGTTTTCAATTATTAGATTTTACCAGTATTTCTAAAAAAGCAACATTTATTGCCTTATTAAACATAGTGTATTTTCAAACAGGGATTTTAAACAAATGGTAAATAAGGAATTGGTGCCTAACTATTAGATTTTAACAATATTTCTAAAAAATTAACTTATAGCCTTATTAAAAATAGCATAGTTATAAAGAGTTATGATCGGATAATGGCAAACAAAGATTTATTTTGCAATTTTTAGATGTTACCTGTAATTCTAACAAAAGACATAACTTATACTCTTATTTAAAATATTATACTCAGAAACAGGGCTAATCGGACAGAGGCAAACAAAGATTCATTATACAATTATTTTATTTAATCAGTTTTTCTAAAATTGCAAAATTTTGACTTATTAAAAATAGTGTATTTTTAAACAGGGGCATTTCAACAATGGTAAATAAAGATTTGGTTCATAACTCTTATATTTTTATAGTATTTCTAAAAAAACTGTCACTTATGACCTTATTAAAAATAGTATAGTTCTTCACAGTCATGATCACACAATGGCCACAAAGATTTACTTTACAATTTTCAGATATATATATATATATATATATATATATATATATATATATATATATGTGTGTGTGTGTGTGTGTGTGTATATGTATATATATATATATATATATATATATATATATATATATATATATATATATATATATATATATATATATATTATTTCTAAATAAGTGGCACACATCCCCAATTAAAAATAGTATAGTTTTAAAGAGATTGATGGATTTGACAATGGTAAACAAAAATCGTTTCAGGATTTTTAGATTTCACCAATAATTCGAAAGAAACATTTATAACTTATACTTTTATTTAAAATATTATATGCATAAACAGATCTGATAGAACAATGGTAAGTAAGGATTTGTTACATACGTATTGGGTTTTATAAATTGTTCAAAATAAAAAGCAATATTTAAGTCCTAATTAAAATTTGGTACTGATAAACAGAACTAATCATTCAATGGAAAATAAAGATTCCTTGAATAATTATTAGATTTCATTGATATTTCTAAAACATTAACATGCCCTCATTTAATATATTTATCGTATAAACGAAGCTGATTGGACAATGATAACATTGTTTTTTTAATTTTTGCAAATTTGTTACATACGTTTCTGCTTAATTAATTTTCAAATTGCCACAGAATTTTAGTTAAATTGCACATTTTTAATTGAATGCTTTCGATTGACTTAAGTTTAGTCTCTTTGGGTTTAATTAAATTTTATAATCCACTATACAACAATAATAAAATACTAGAGAAAATGAAATAACTATTTACAGAGTAATTAAACATTAGACGCTTAAGTAAATTCAATTTTTACAAAATTTCTAACTTTCGAGGTGGAATGCATAACACAACAAACAACATGTAAGTAGTTCAAAGTGAACTTGACATTTGTTTTGAAAAATGTTATTTAGAGATTTAATTACTTTTATCCAATTAAGGTATTTTAATAAGAATGCGAAATTTAATTTAAAAATATAACAAGATTACTTTTACTTCAAATTGCATCAACAAAGTGACACTTATTACCTAATTAAAAATAGTATAGTTATAAAGAGATTAATTGTTTTTGATAATGGTAAACAGAAATTCGTTTCAAAGTTTTTAAATTTCACAAATAAATCTAAAGAAACTGGTATCACTTATACTATTATTTAAATTATTATACGTATAAACAGGGCTAATCGAACAATAGTAAATAAGGATTCGTTTTAGAATGATTAGATTTTACCAGTATTTCTAAAAATTCAACAGTTATGACCTTATTAAAGTTGTGTATTTTTAAACAAGGATCTTTAAACAATGGTAAATAAGGATTTAATGCATAATTATTACATATTTACAGCATTTCAAAAAAAGTAACACTTATGACCTTATTAAAAACAGTACAGTTATTAAGAGGTTTTATCGATCAATGGTAAACAAAGATTCATTATACAATTATTAGATTTTACCAGTATTTCTAAAAATGCAACACATATGACCTTAATAAAAAAAGTGTATTTTTAAACAAGGATTATTTGACAATGGTAAATAAGGATTTGGTGCTTAATTATTAGATTTTTATAGTATTTCTAAAAAGGGGACACTTATCACCTAATTAAAAATAGTATAGTTAAAAAAGATTGATTGATTTGACAATGGCAAACAAAAATACATTTCACAACTTTGCCAACACCAGTTTTTAAAAAAAAGAAGCATCACTTATACTCTTATTTAAAATATTATACTCATAAACAGGTCTGGTAGGACAATGGTAAATAAGGATTCGTTTTACAGTTGTTAGATTTTACTAGTATGTCTAAAAATTCAACACTTATTACCTTAACAGAAATTATTATTTTGAAACAGGAATTTTTCAACAATGATAAATAAGGATTTGATGAATAATTAACAGATTTGTATTGTATTACTAGAAAAACTGATAATTATCAACTAACTGAAAATAGTATATCTATAAAGAGGTCTGATTTGACAATGGTAAACAGAAATTCGTTTCACAAATTTTAGATTTACGAATAATTTAAAAATAAAGAGAGGCACCACTTATACTATTATTATACTATTATTTAAAGCATTATAAGTATAAACAGGGTTGATAGGACAATGTTAAATAAGGATTCGTTTTACAATTATTAGATATTACCAGTATTTCTAAAAAAGCAACATTTATTGACTTATTAAAAATAGTGTATTTCCAAACAGGAATTTTTGAACAATGGTAAATAAATATTTGGTCCAAAACTATTAGATTTTAATAATATTTCTAAACAAGTAACACTTATAACTTTATTAAAAATAGTATAGTTATACAGAGTTATAATCGCACAATGGCAACAAAGATTTATTTTACAATTTTTAAATTTTACCAGTAATTCTGAAAAAAGGGCTCACTTATACTCTTGTTAAAAACAAACTCATAAATAGGTCTAATCGGACAATAGTAAATAAGGATTCATTTTACAATTATTAGATTTTACAAGTATTTCTAAAAATTCAATACTTATGAACTTAACAGAAATTATTATTTTGAAACAGGAATTTTTCAACAATGATAAATAAGGATTTGATGAATAATTAACAGATTTGTATTGTATTACTAAAAACTGATAATTATCACCTAACTGAAAATAGTATATCTATAAATAGGTCTGATTTGACTATGGTAAACAGAAATTCGTTTCACAATTTTTAGATTTACGAATAATTTAAAAATAAAAGAGGCACCACTTATACTATTATTATACTATTATTTAAAGCATTATAAGTATAAACAGGGTTGATAGGACAATGTTAAATAAGGATTCGTTTTACAATTATTAGATATTACCAGTATTTCTAAAAAAGAAACACTTATTGATTTATTAAAAATAGTGTATTTCGAAACAGGGATTTTTGAACAATGGTAAATAAATATTTGGTCCAAAACTATTAGATTTTAATAATATTTCTAAACAAGTAACACTTATAACTTTATTAAAAATAGTATAGTTATACAGAGTTATAATCGCACAATGGCAACAAAGATTTATTTTACAATTTTCAGATGTTACCTGTAATTCTAACAAAGGCATCACTTATACTCTTATTTAAAATATTATACTCAGAAACAGGGCTGATTGGACAGTGGTAAATAAGGATTCGTTTTACAATTATTTGATTTTACCAGTATTTCTAAAAATGCAACACTTACGACCTTAACAGAAATTATTATTTTGAAACAGGAATTTTTCAACAATGATAAATAAGGATTTGATGAATAATTAACAGATTTGTATTGTATTCTAAAAAACTGATAATTATCACCTAACTGAAAATAGTATATCTATAAAGAGGTCTGATTTGACAATGGTAAACAGAAATTCGTTTCACAAATTTTAGATTTACGAATAATTTAAAAATAAAAGAGGCACCACTTATACTATTATTATACTATTATTTAAAGCATTATAAGTATAAAACAGGGTTGATAGGACAATGTTAAATAAGGATTCGTTTTACAATTATTAGATATTACCAGTATTTCTAAAAAAGAAACACTTATTGATTTATTAAAAATAGTGTATTTCGAAACAGGGATTTTTGAACAATGGTAAATAAATATTTGGTCCAAAACTATTAGATTTTAATAATATTTCTAAACAAGTAACACTTATAACTTTATTAAAAATAGTATATTATACAATAGTCTGATAATCGCACAATGGCAACAAAGATTCGTATTTTACAATTTTCAGATGTTACCTGTAATTCTAAACAAAGGCATCACTTATACTCTTATTTAAAATATTATACTCAGAAACAGGGCTGATTGGACAGTGGTAAATAAGATTCATTTTACAATTATTTGATTTTACCAGTATTTCTAAAAATGCAACACTTACGACCTTAACAGAAATTATTATTTTGAAACAGGAATTTTTCAACAATGATAAATAAGGATTTGATGAATAATTAACAGATTTGTATTGTATTTAAAAAAAGATAATTATCAACCTAACTGAAAATAGTATATCTATAAAGAGGTCTGATTTGACAATGGTAAACAGAAATTCGTTTCACAAATTTTAGATTTACCAGTAATTTAAAAATAAAAGAGGCAGCACTTATACTATTATTATACTATTATTTAAAGCATTATAAGTATAAACAGGGCTGATCGGACAATGTTAAATAAGGATTCGTTTTACAATTATTTGACTATTACCAGTATTTCTAAAAAAGCAACATTTATTGACTTATTAAAAATAGTGTATTTCGAAACAGGGATTTTTTGAACAATGGTAAATAAATATTTGGTCCAAAACTATTAGATTTTTAATAATATTTCTAAACAAGTAACACTTATAACTTTATTAAAAATAGTATAGTTATACAGAGTTATAATCGCACAATGGCAACAAAGATTTATTTTACAATTTTTAAATTTTACCAGTAATTCTGAAAAAAGGGATCACTTATACTCTTATTTAAAATATTATACTCATAAACAGGTCTGGTAGGACAATGGTAAATAAGGATTCGTTTTACAGTTGTTAGATTTTACTAGTATGTCTAAAAATTCAACACTTATTACCTTAACAGAAATTATTATTTTGAAACAGGAATTTTTCAACAATGATAAATAAGGATTTGATGAATAATTAACAGATTTGTATTGTATTACTAAAAAACTGATAATTATCAACTAACTGAAAATAGTATATCTATAAAAAGGTCTGATTTGACAATGGTAAACAGAAATTCGTTTCACAAATTTTAGATTTACGAATAATTTAAAAATAAAAGAGGCACCACTTATACTATTATTATTACCTTATTAAAAATTGTGTATTTTTAGACAGGGATCTCTGAACAATGGTAAACAATGTTTCATTATACAATTATTAGATTTTACTAGTATTTCGAAAAATGCTACATTTATGACCTTATTAAAAATAGTGTATTTTTATAGATGGATTTTTCAGCAATGGTAAACAAGGATTTGGTGCATGGTTATTAGATTTTTATAGTATTTCTTAAAAAGTGACACATATGACCTAATTAAAAATAGAATAGTTATAAAGAGGGCAGATTTGACAATAGTAAACAGAAATTCGTTTTAGATTCACCAATAATTCTAAACAAACAG
>CM063507.1:31026587-31029087 GCA_032207245.1 Pardosa pseudoannulata
AGTTCTCGTAGCAGTTATAGCGGATTATCAGTTTACTGAAATAATAATTTACTTTGCAATTTAACAAAATTGAAGATTTTAATTCACAGTTCTTTCAGTTAGAAAATTCTTATGATAACATCCGGTTATTTTCGTGAGATATGTGATCTCAACTGTAATTAGAAGTAACATAGGTATTTAATCAGAAAAGACCGCGTTAAATACTTTGTGAAATCCAGCGGTGGTATATAATTGCTGAAATCGCTTACACGGACGGCATTAAGCATGTCACTCCAAATAACTCACGTACACAGCCCGAGTGACTGTGACTTGTGCAACAGACGAACGATAGCTCACAGTGTCCCAGACCTGACCAATGCCACATCGTTCAGCACATCCCCTCCTAAACGATCCCCCAGGAGTCCAAGGGAAAACACTCCATCATCGAGTCCTTCCAGGGCCAAAACGTACAGAACGCGTCTTGCCAGACACCGCCGTTCGAAAGCCACTGGTCAAGCTACCCTCAACACGGCTACGAGCCTCGACCTGTTGTCCAAACGCCAACTGTCCTCCAAAAAAAGCGATGATTTCTCGACGCAGGAGGCACCTTACAGAAGGAGGGTCTACACAATGCCCAGCCGGCCCGTTGCCCAGCCTGGACCGAGCAACGACGACCCGCTGTCTTGCTACAGACTTCGCAGCTTCAGCGTCACCAGCCGTGGCAGCGTCGTCAATCTCGGTGACTTTTACTGCTTCAGGTCCAGGTCCGACGTCAACGTCACGCCAGAGAGTTCCAGGAGCTCCTTGGGTACCGTGGACGGTGACTTCCGGGAAAGGGCCTCCTCGAGTGGTTCAACCGCGCAGTCGGAGGTGCCTCACCACACGGTGCTGATTATGGGAGACGAAGGTGTCGGAAAGAGCTCCCTCATTGCACAGTTCATGACGTCCGAGTACTTAACTGTACGGAATGCCTTAGCAAATGAACCCCAAGGTAAGACTATTTAAAGATTACTTCTACTGTAGCTTTTACAATGGCTAATTTAAATATAAAACTGTGATTTCATTTTTTTCATTAAAGTAAATATATTTTGTAATGGT
Source organism: Pardosa pseudoannulata (assembly GCA_032207245.1). Classification (NCBI taxonomy): domain Eukaryota; kingdom Metazoa; phylum Arthropoda; class Arachnida; order Araneae; family Lycosidae; genus Pardosa; species Pardosa pseudoannulata. The sequence continues at coordinate 31,027,665 of CM063507.1, forward strand.
GCTTGAAAATGGTTAACCTTTAGGGAACGGTATGTTGAAATTTCTACCATGTCCTGAAAGTTTAAAAAGCCCGGGCTTGTTATTCCCCACTGTCTATTGTATATTATCCAGACATTGTTATCAATCCCATCTACCACCTGCCCTGCTTTTTATCCCCATTCTACTGTAGCTTTTACAATGTCTGCTTTAACTATAAAACTGTGGTTTCAATTTGATGAGTTCATTAAAATAAATATTATATGTAATGGTGCTTTAAAATGGTTAACCTTTAGGGAACGGTATGTTGAAATTTCTACCAAGTCTTGAAAGTTTAAAAAGACCGGGCTTGTTATTCCCCACTGTCTATTGTATATTATCCAGACATTGTTATCAATCCCATCTATCACCTGCCCTGCTTTTTATTCCCATTCTACTGTAGCTTTTACAATGTCTGCTTTAACTATAAAACTGAGGTTTCAATTTGATGAGTTCATTAAAATAAATATTATTTGTAATGGTGCTTGAAAATTGCTAACCTTTAGGGAACGGTATGTTGAAATTTCTACCAAGTCTTGAAAGTTTAAAAAGCCCGGGCTTGTTATTCCCCACTGTCTAATGTATATTATCCGGACATTGTTATCAATTCCATCTACCACCTGCTCTGCTTTTTATCCCCATTCTACTGTAGCTTTTACAATGTCTGCTTTAACTATAAAACTGTGGTTTCAATTTGATGAGTTCATTAAAATAAATATTATTTGTAATGGTGCTTTAAAATGGTTAACCTTTAGGGAAAAGGTTGCTGAAATTTCCACCAAGCTTTGAAAGTCTAAAAAGCCCATGATTTCCCCCCTCACTTTCTATTATATGTTATCCAGACATTGTTATCAATAACTTATAAAATCTGTCTTGTGTTCGTAGGGTAATTTTTATCCCACTCTGAAAATATCTTTTATTTCTTTCCTCCTACATTTTGTTTTACAAAGTGGCAATACCAAAGAAATTAATTTGAATGGGAAATCACTGGATCTAAGGTTCCCTTCTTTATCGACCAGAATATAAAAAAACATCCTGTCACTAAAAGGTGATTGTGTCACTAAAATTGATGATTATACATAAATGTTTAATCATTCCTTTTAAAGTATCAAACTGAATAATTAATGATAATAAAAGATATTGTTTGCTATGACATTTAAAAATACCATAACATTATTTGTAATGGTGCTTGAAAATGGTTAACCTTTAGAGAACGGGTTGTTAAATCTTGAAAGTCTAGATAGCTCCAGCATTTTTTAAAATATGCACTTAGGAAATTATTCCAATACTGTCTATTGTATATTGTTCAGACATCGTTATTAATAACTTCTACTAACTATCTTGTGTTCGTAGGGTATTGTTTTTACCCCACTCTGAAAATATCTTTTATTTCTTTTCTCCTACATTT
>CM063507.1:31034087-31059087 GCA_032207245.1 Pardosa pseudoannulata
GTATTGTGATTTTTCATTATTTTTTTTTCAATTTTAAATCACACACCTTTATTTTTATTAATAGGTATAACATACATATTCCTTGCTTTGCTGCCGTATAGTTACTTTTTTTACAATTGTGATTGTTTTTGGTAATTGAAAATTTAAGGTAAAATTAAGGTAAAAGTTGAAACATATCTGAAGTCTGAGTACGGAAATATTCCTCTAAACATCAAGCGTATATCCAAAATTGGTAAATCTTGACAGCAACCAAATTTACGGATAAATATAATTAAATTGTTTTCACAATTTTGCCATTTATTAATTTTATTAAGTTTTCATACTTTTATGACATTTTTTCTTAGTTTTCCACACTGTGGCTCTTCAAACCAAACCATAATGTCTAGAGCCCTTATAAAGAACAATAAAAAACAATTTGACAATCCTATAAACAATCCCGAAATTTTTTGAGTATTTGCTATTAATAATGGTGTTATTAGCCCAAGTTAAAATAAAGCGTAATGTGTAACTTACCGGTGTATTTTTATGAATTTTTCCATAAAACAATACATTTTTCCCACTTTCTTCAATATTTAATCAAAACTCATTAATTAAATCTTTTCAAAATTTTCCGTATTTAGTCATGTACTTGCTGTTTATAGAACTAATTAATATAACACAGAAATTATAATATTTTCAATATTTACAAAACTTAAATTGAAAATTACCTTTTTTTACTTAGATTTTTAAATAATTGTTGGCATCGTATTTTTATATGGTTATTTCACTGGAAAGGTTACACAAAGTATATTCACCCCCACATTATCTAAAAGGCTTCATAAACTGCTTCTGACTTCATTTGTTTTTTACTCGCTGGTTAATTTTAAACTCACAATTTATCTGTAAACTTTCTAAAATTAGAACATTAAATGAAATTTCAGATATTTATATATTATAATTAATATATTGAATTCGTTATAATATCAGTTAAATAAGCTGCACTTAGTTGGTTTTATGATAAAATTGGAAGCAAAGTTTCAGAATTTTGAATTGGGTTTAATGTATGTGGGCAGATAGTTTCTGTTTATTCCTTTTGGCAGTGTCAGCAACCTTCAATGGGTAGACAAAATGAAGATCAAGAATTCTTGGGAAGTAAAGACTGGGTGTTCCGAGTCAGATTGACAACCTAACAGGAAGATATTCTTCTCACCTCAAGCCGCGATAATGGAGATTGTCACCGAAGACCATGGACACACTCATTTGATATGTGGCTCCGAAGAGTTTGGAGTCAGCAAGTAGCAAATAACCCCTGTATACGTCTCCGAAGAGATCATGGTCAATACCAAACGACAACAGTCACAGGACAGCAACTCCTAAAGTCATTAACCCCCAAGAGAAGAATTCGTGAGACTACCACAGTCATCCGAGAAATTTGAGGCAATCCAGACAAAAACTACTGCAATTTAGGCAGCGAATTGATGCCCCGAGTGGGATTATACGTCCTCATCTACAATCAGGTGACTATAGAGAGTCACAAGAGACCTACGGTATTGAAGGGCAGCGCACAATACGCATGCGTATGACTCTGGCAAAAATGTTGTGTAGTGCGTGTACTGCCTGAACAAGCACCTATTTAATCTCCACGTACAGATGGGAGAGCGAACCTCAGAGATCAAGTTCTTCGAACAACAGAACGATCATTTCCCTGAGTCCTACTGGAGCTCTAGGAATCACAACGAGTTCTCGAAGATTTCAAGAACGGCCTAGTTGGGAACCGGCCTGAAAGTACTCCTTCGGCAACTCACTGAGTCTTCGTCAGTGGAAGACCAAATAGTAGATAGTTCCATGTTCGCCATCGAACGTGTAGAGCACTATCTTACCACACATTTTCAGTTGATGTACGTGGATTATCCCATAGCCAGAGAGGATTTGATTCAGATTGAAATCTTTTTTGCACCTCTCTGGTGTCACCCTCAGAAAGAATGACAAAATCAACCTTCCCATATCAGAGTCCTGCCATCTCTCTTGTCAGGCTTCAGTAGCTGTCTTCTTCAATGTTTCGCCAGCAACAGACAAAGAGAGGCCTATAGTGGCGTCTATCTCCAATTTCGGAGAAGATTTAGCAAGCGAGTCTGCCAGAGATACCCTGAGGGGGCACGCATCCAGCTAATCTCTACCCTAAGACCCGTGTACTCAGTAATTGGGCTATAGATGTCTTTAATGAGCACAGCCCATGGATGGTAGCTGGATGGTATTCCTCATTATCCAGAGGGATGACAGGCTGTCTGAGAACAGTATCTCCTGAGATATTCTTCAGTACCCAAATTGTAGGGCCTGGAGAATAGCATAAATCTCAGTATGTAAGACCTAGTTATAATCTGCAAGTCGGAAGATGCCAAAGTTTACTAGTAAGCAGTTCTCATACACCACAAATGCGGCCCCAACAACATATACCGAGTTGGAGATCTGAATTTTAGAGCTATCCAAGAATATCTCCCATCCCTTGCATGTAGGGATTTCATGGAAAGCAAAGGAGACAAGATTGACTTGATCGATGATGAACCCATAAAGGCCGTACATATCGTCTTCGAGATTAGGCTGGGTAAGCTCCCCGAAGGTGGCTCCCATCTGACTTTCTAAAAAGGAGGTCGATACATTTCCCCTTAAAACTCTTTGATGCTTTCGGGCCACCCCATACTCACGACCAAGTGGAGGTTCAAAGTGATAAAATAGTGATCAGAGAGATTTTTCTTATCAGAGAGATTCTCTGGTGGTAACAATCAGGACAAGAGGTAGTGAGAAGAATAAGGTCTTTTCAACTACTTCCCTTTTAATTGTCGAAGGTCGGTAGACTATCTGGTTCGTTAACCACTATGACGTTGTAGGACGACACCTAGTCTTCAACTAGTCTGTGCCCGGAACGTTTGAAGTATATACCCACCGATGATGTCGACTCCACAGCCAGTAAGCGTCTAGTTTTAACGAAACATATTGCTTAAGAGACCATTGTTAATTAAGAGACAGAAAATCATCACTACACCAGCCTATTTCCGGTTCATAACAAAACAAACAAACAAAAAGAAACGTTTGAAAACACAACTTTCGGAATAAAATGATTGAATAGTTTTGAAAAAGCCAATTAAGAGTTTGAAATAATGATATCCTTCTTATACTATGAAGAGCTAGAACATTGTTATCACTGAGATTTGAACTCTTCTATGACATAAATAACTGCGATTTTCAGTGATTTTCAAACATTATATTCTGCCTGTATATGGCCGATTTCTACTTTTTAGGATCAAATTCAGAGAATGACTGAAACAGACATCAATATAACGGCGATATATTTTTTAATCTCATATATTAAGTTTTGATTATTTTTGTTAGAAGTTGCAGCCATATCGGCACCTTCTCACCTTCCAGTGAATCCCGGCAATTTGTTTTTGTTTTTTTTAAGTTAACCGAGGCAAGAGATTTTGACATCATCTTAATCGCCATTTGTAAAGCTGACTCTCGCTGTATGTTTAACTGCGACTTCAACTCTCACTCTGCAGCTGCGAACTGTGTAATTTTGTGATTGGCTGAGTGGGAGAGGAAGTTGCATGAATATGTTAAATGGTATGCGATGTCTGCTGCTGGATATATAAGAGGATTGTTGGATGGTTTTTTTTAGTACTTGTGCATTTTTCCCGGCACGTAGGCGGACATCGTAAAATATGCTATTATTTTAAGATTTAAAATAAATCTATTTTATTTAGTTTTTAAATAGTTTGCCATTTTTATATATGGAACTTCAGTTACTTTTCATCTACAATTGTCACTTCATAGTACTCAGGGAAATCATTACCAGAACCTTGCTCTGCTCAAGTACCAGTATTGAGTAGTTCGTTTCAATACCGATAACAATTTTTAATGTAATACTTTTTCGTAATGGGTTCAAAATTATATAACAGAAAACTTAGAATATTTTATGGATACACAGTAAGAGAGTAATTCCTTTGTATCTACAATTCAGTATTTTAAAACTTAATTTTTGACATTATATTCCTCATGGAAAACTACATATCTTGTAAATTCCGTAAGCTAATGATATAGATTTACAATTATTGATATTATATACATATTTTAGGAGTAATCAGTCCAAAATGAAAAATAAAAAAATTTACAGTGTAATGAAATGTTTTTTATCTTTAGGAATATATGTTTTGTTTCTAAAAAAGTTCTGAATTATTTCCAAAATAACGATAAATTTTGTTAAAATACTACAAATCATTTCTAGTTTTCTAAGGTGTGTTTGATTAGAGAGCAATTGCTGCAAGAGGGCTATTGTCATATTGACCTACCAAATCAAGCCGTTTTCGAATCACTACGAACTTTAATAAGAGGGGTGAGTTTTGTTTTTTTAATTGTCTACATAGTTACTGGCATATATAGCACGTCATATGACGGAATAAGAGAAATTTTTAATTTTCCAGGATTGTATAGTGTTCTATGAGGCAGGTAAAAAAATGGTTTGTTTTTTGGCTGAGAACTATCTGTTAGATGCTCAATAATTTTCTTCATACTCCTCTAAAGTCTCTCGATACTATGAATGCACTTTAGAATCTCGTTGAGTACGTTTAATCAAACCGTGTGGTTATGCATAAAAACAAACACACAAACGAACAAACTTCTTAACTTCTTTATTTTTAAAGATATTTAACTTATAAGCTAGATATTTATTATCCCTTGAACTAGTCTCATAGACTTTTATGAAAAGAATTTGCTATTAATACCGATGATTAAATTTTCAGTGCAACAAAAAAGTAATCGATGTTTAAATTTAAAACTATCCCATATGTACCTAATCTATTATTTAAGCCAAATATAAAAGAAAATTATTTACGTAATATCTAAGTTCAGTGATTAAACGTATGAAAATAATGCAGACGATATTTAAATAATTTAAAATAAGAAATGATTTAATGAGATAGTTAAAAAAATGACGTCATAATGCTAGAAAATAAAATATATTTTTACCTATTTATTATGTAATAAATTTAATTGCCTGCTCTTAACCGCGGAAATTGGGCTTGAAAAAATGACATTGAACACTCGAAATGGGAAAAAGGGGGAACTGAACATTTTACTCGTTTTGAATTTTGCTAAACCTAACTCAGCAAGAAACCAATAGGGAATGCCTCTATCCATTCTAGATCCAACCGCTTCATAAATTCGAGGATAGACGGACAGATAACTTAAGCTATTATTATATAAGGGATGAATGATATTTGATATTAATAAACATTTGTTTAGCTCCTTATTAACCCATCCACCGGTCACCCTCCCCACCTTTTTCCCTTTCAAAACAGTCACCCTTTTCGTAAATTCCAGACGGAACTTACCGTACCATACTAGAGTTGCCGGTTTAAAAGTTGTCAGGCTACTTTTAAATTATTTTCCCTGCTAGGTAAAGGAGTTTCGTTACGCAAAATTAGTTTCTTTCCTTTATTATCGCTTTGCAATATTTTTTTTCCTCAAAAGTGTGTTATACGAGTGCGAACGAGAAGGGGTCGACAGGTCCGTTTTCGAACAGGAATTCGCTGTCGAACCCCCGTCGACGCGTCCGTTCAGTGGGTTAATTGTAGGTAGGGTTATCCTATGTACAGAGATAAAGAGACAGAGCAATTCGGTAACAATATTAGACATCCTAATCAACATTTTACATCATATTGAATATCTGTTTAGATATATTATGTTCTAAAATTTTACACTTAAAAATTTCATAAAAAATTAATTAACATATTTTAAATAATTTTGTTTTTAAATACAAATATATATATATATATATATATATATATATATATATATATATATATATATATATATATATATATATATGCATAAATTTTCATTAAATACTAAACCAAGTAATCAATAATCAACCAATGACAAGAAAAGACAGACGGAAAAATAGTTAGTTTTCCTCATAAATATTTTTAGTAAAAACTTTTTTCTATAAAAAGGTTCAATTATTCAATTATCTATGTAATAATTTCTTAAGTTATCTGTCCGTCTATCCTCTAATTTATGAAGCGGTTGGACCTGGCATGGATAGAGGCATTCATATTGGATTCTGGATGAGCTAGGTTTAATAAAATTCAAAGTGAGTAAAGTTTATCCTCTCCTAAACTATCCAACTGATTCTAAAATAAATTTGTATTTTATTTAAAAAAGTGTTTTATATCCCAGAAAAAAATACTGTCGTCTTTAAAATACTCGAAATCTTCCCTTTCCCCCTTTTTAAGCGCTTAATACCATTATATCCTGCCCCATTTTAAGAGCAGGCAATTAAATTTATGAATTTATCACATAATAAATAGGTAAAAATAACATTTTTTTCTAGCATTATGACGTCATTCCTTTAATCATTTCTTATTTTAAATTATTCAAATATCGCCTGCATTATCTTTACACGTTTAATCACTGAACTTAGATATCACGTAAATAATTTTGTTTTATATATGGCTTCAATAATAGATTAGATACATATCTGGTAATTTAAATTCAATCATCGGTTATTTTTACTGTAATGAAAATTTTATCACCGGTAATAACAATAATTGATTTTCTTAAATGTTTAGTAGTCAGCCTCACCAAAGCCGTTTAACTGCAAACCGTGATTAATCTCTGTTTAAACGGAGAATTGAGTCCCGTCATTGGTTAGCGCCATGGGTTGCTGTTCGCTGTAAATGACTTTGTTTAGCCCTAGTTATATCAAGAAATCATGTGTTTAATTTTCTATTAATACAAATATTTATAAAAAAAATATCTTCTATTCTATAAATAGTCTATTAATACATTATACCTGACTCATACGGTACTGTAATTCTTTATTTAACTTTATTTTACCGGGCTATAAGCTAGTTGTTAAATATAGGTAGAGTCTAAAATAAATTTTTATACTTGGCTTAAATAATATATTAGGTACATATAGGATAATTTTATATTAAACATTGATTATTTTTGTTGCACTACAATTCCAAGCCAAAAAACAAACACTTTTTTTACCTGCCTCAAAAGGTAAATTACAATTCTGGAAAATTGAAAATTTTAATCATTCCATCATTGGACGAACTATATGCTAGTCGTTAAATATAGGTAGAAGCTAAAATAATTTTTTTAAACTTGGATTAAATAATATATTTTGTGCATGAGTAAAAATTTTTAATTAATCATCGATTTTTTTTGTTATCCGATAATTATCTGGAAAAAAAAAACAAACAAAAAAAAAAAAACGGTTTTTTACCTTCCTCAAAGGGTAGTTTACAATTTCGGAAAATTAAAAATTTTACTGATCCCGTCATAGGACGACCTATATACTAGTCGTTAAATATAAGTAGAGGTAAAAGAATTTTTTATTAATCTTTTAAATAATATATTAGGTACATATGCGATACTTTAAAATTAATCATTGATTATTTTTTGTTGCACTATATTTCTAAGCCAAAACAAAAACCATTTTTACCTGCCTCATAAGGTAGTTTACAATTGTGGAAAATTAAAATATTTACTGATCCCGTCAGAGGACGGGTTATATGCTAGTCGTTAAATATAGGTAGAGGTAAAAGAATTTTTTATTAATATCTTAAATCAGTGTTTCTCAACCTTTTAGTATTCACGGCCCAATTTTCAATCATAATTTTCATCGCGCCCCCCTCCCCACCGCGTACAATAAAATGTATACAATAATAATGTATTTTGAGCATTATGGCGCTAAACCTGCACTACAACCTTAATTTTAAACTTTGCAAATTACCAAGAATACGGAAATTTATTGACATTTTGCAACACTGATACTCATCATTGAAAAAACAATAATCCTATGCCTTTTTATTGCTCTTGCGTCCCGCCATGTCGGGCATTCTCACGGTTTCGCGAGAAGTTTCGATTTGTCTGGAATTTGTCTGGTCAGCTTAAAAGTTAAGTTAGGAGCGTGCGCAGATGTGAACAAATGTTTTCTCATAGGGAGAAGGAGAAAGTTTTATGACGCCAATTTCAATTCCAGACAATCTCATTCGAGTCGATCCTTCTTATCTCTATGGAATCTATTCTTAATGTGTATGTTATATATATTTTCGTGTAATTGCAATTCACGGTATTAAATATTCACGGCAGCAGACTTATGCAGAATCATGGATAAATTTTTAAGCGGGCGTAAGCGAGCATTAGAAGATAGACAAGCATCAACAAGTACACAGACGAGCGTGGTTCCGAAAATAAAATCAAGAAAATATTCTCAAGAATACTTAAATTTTGGGTTCACTAGTACTGAAGTAAATGAAGAAGAAAGGCCCCTGTGTATCATTTGCTCAAAAATGTTGGCGGCAGACAGCATGAAACCTAATAAACTTAAACGACATAATAAACTTAAACGTAAACAAACCCAGAGAATTCTTCGAATTAAAATTAAAATCATATGAAAAGCAAAAATCATTGTTTAAAAAAACTTTGTCTGTGAATGAAAAAGCTTTAATTGCCTCTTACAAATTTTCATATAAAATAGCCAGATGTAAAAAGCCTCACACCATCTCAGCTAAATATAGAAAAAGAACCGAGAGTGTCTATTTCTAATATTAAACCCTCCTTCGAAAAACTTTGCTCTGAAAGACAGGCCCAAGGAAGTCACTAATAATTATTAAATTTGTTTTTAATTTAGTAAGTTGTTTTAATTTAATAAGTTAATTATTAAATATGTCGAAATGTATTTTGTTTTGTATGTGTGTGTGTGTTCTTTCCTTTCAGTCACTTAATCAATTTTTTTAAATAACATTTTCTCTTGGATATGCTCGCGCCCCCCCCCATTAGTGTGCTCGCGCCCCCCTAGGGGGGCGCGCCCCACAGGTTGAGAATCACTGTCTTAAATAATATATTAGGTACATATGCAATAATTTAAAATTAATCATTGATTATTTTTTGTTGCACTATATTTTTAAGCCAAAACAAAAACTATTTTTACCTGCCTCGTAAGATAGTTTACAATTGTGGAAAATTAAAAATTTTACTGATCCCGTCCTAGGACGGGCTATATGCTAGTCGTTAAATATAGGTAGAGGTAAAAGAATTTTTTATTAATATCTTAAATAATATATTAGGTACATATGCAATAATTTAAAATTAATCATTGATTATTTTTTGTTGCACTATATTTTTAAGCCAAAACAAAAACTATTTTTACCTGCCTCGTAAGATAGTTTGCAATTTCGGAAAATTAAAAATTTTACTGATCCCGTCATAGGACGGGTTATATGCTAGTCGTTAAATATAGGTAGAGGTAAAAGAATTTTTTATTAATATCTTAAATAATATATTAGGTACATATGCGATAATTTAAAATTAATCATTGATTATTTTTTGTTGCACTATATTTCTAAGCCAAAATAAAAACCATTTTTACCTGCCTCATAAGGTAGTTTACAATTGTGGAAAATTAAAAATTTTACTGATCCCGTCATAGGACGGGTTATATGCTAGTCGTTAAATATAGGTAGAGGTAAAAGAATTTTTTATTAATATCTTAAATAATATATTAGGTACATATGCGATAATTTAAAATTAATCATTGATTATTTTTTGTTGCACTATATTTCTAAGCCAAAACAAAAACCATTTTTACCTGCCTCATAAGATAGTTTACAATTGTGGAAAATTAAAAATTTTACTGATCCCGTCATAGGACGGGCTATATGCTAGTCGTTAAATATAGGTAGAGGTAAAAGAATTTTTTATTAATATCTTAAATAATATATTAGGTACATATGCGATAATTTAAAATTAATCATTGATTATTTTTTGTTGCACTATATTTCTAAGCCAAAACAAAAACCATTTTTACCTGCCTCATAAGATAGTTTACAATTGTGGAAAATTAAAAATTTTACTGATCCCGTCATAGGACGAGCTATATGCTAGTCGTTAAATATAGGTAGAGGTAAAAGAATTTTTTATTAATATCTTAAATAATATATTAGGTACATATGCGATAATTTAAAATTAATCATTGATTATTTTTTGTTGCACTATATTTCTAAGCCAAAATAAAAACCAGTTTTACCTGCCTCATAAGGTAGTTTACAATTGTGGAAAATTAAAAATTTTACTGATCCCGTCATAGGACGAGCTATATGCTAGTCGTTAAATATAGGTAGAGGTAAAAGAATTTTTTATTAATATCTTAAATAATATATTAGGTACATATGCGATAATTTAAAATTAATCATTGATTATTTTTTGTTGCACTATATTTCTAAGCCAAAACAAAAACCATTTTTACCTGCCTCATACGGTAGTTTACAATTGTGGAAAATTAAAAATTTTACTGATCCCGTCATATGACGAACTATATACTAGTCCTTAAATATAGGTAGAAGCTAGAATAAATTTTTATACTTGCCTTAAATATTATAATATGTACGTACATATGTGATAATTTTAAATTAATCATTGATCGTTTTTTATTTCACAATAATTCTCAGCCAAGTATAAAAAAAAACATTTTTCCCTGCCGCATGGGGTAGTTTACAAAAGATCTGGAAAATTAAAAATTTTACTGATAGCGTCGTATAATTGGTTATATGCTAGCAGTTAAATATAGGTACAGACTAAAATACATTTTTATACTTGGCTTAAATAATAGATTAGGTACATATGTCATAATTTTAAATTAATCATTGATTACATTTTGTTTCATGATAATTCTCAGAAAAAAAATAAAATAAAAAAAATAAAAAAAACATTATTTTACCTGTTTGATATGGTAGTTTACATATTTGGAAAATTAAAAATTTTACTGATCCCTTCATAGGACGGGCTATATACTAGTCGTTAAATACAGGTAGAGGCAAATATAATTTTCTTATACTTGGCTTAAATTATATATTTGATTTATAAGTAATAATTTTAAATTAATCATCGAATATTTTTTTGTTGTCCAATAATTCTCAGAGAAAAAAAAACTAAAATAAAAAAACTGTTTTTTATCTACCTCAAAAAGTAGTTTACAATTTCGGAAAAATAAAACTTTTGCTGATCCTTTCATATGACCGGCTACATACTAGTAATTAAATATTACTTATTCAATCACCCTAGACGTTTGTGCGGTTTTTGTGCAGGCAAGTAATGCATAAAAACAAGCCTTGGCCCTGTGTATGTGTGTAAGAAAGTGTGTCAGAAAGAGTTTGTGAAAGTAAATAAATAAAGAAAAAGAATTAACACTGCAGTGTACTGTAAGCAGGCAGACAAATATAGCTTACGTAACTCTCAATACTTTACAAATTTACTTTGTTGAACAGAATGTTTCCTTGAATAAACTTTTATCCACTTTCTTTAAGGGGAATTCTTCCAATAAATCGATGAGATCTTCAGATGTTTCCAAAATGAACAGATGGCTGGGTTTGGGATACATTTACTCATTTCTTCTGAAAATATATTTTTCCTGTTTGATCCCCGAATCATTTTTTCAAAGGAAGTCCGATTACATAACCAGAAAAAAGTATGGTTGAATGGTTGCAGTGTAAAATATGGGCAATAGCATTCGTTTTCCTAAAATAGAAAGCTAAAACCTGGAACTTTATGGAATTATATGTTTCAGTTTTTATTTCTTTGGAAGTATTTTCAAAATATATTACAGACTAATCCTTGTTCGATTCAAAAACGTTTACCTTATCAAATTATATATTCATTGAAGTTATCGTGAACTGTTTATTAAATGAACTACTTTGAAATATATTAAGCAGTTTGTGAAAATTTAATAATTTATAAGTTATATGGGACTAAAGAATTGTTGAGCTTTAGCTTTTAATAAATTCAAGCTATCCTTTATTCAAAATAATAATATTTGGCAATTTATAAATATAAAAAAATTACACATAATTTTTTAGTTATAATGAAAGGGATATCAAAGCAAACTGATAACTATATGCACCCTTAAACTGTTTTCTTCTTCTTTCTTATTTGTCGATGTATGAATGATATTTGAAGTTTCGAAATATTCGTAAAATTCTTTTTCATTTGCTAATAAACATATGTAAAGCGATAGAGAGAAGGCACTGTTTGTTACCAAAATTATATATCTAATTTACATTTTGCACATTATTACATTTTTGCTTCGATATTTTGAGTTATATTAAAGTATTTTAAAGTAAGGATTCCTTAAAAAATAACTTAATATGTGGGAAATAGACCTCATTTAAAATATAATAATGTGTGTAAAAAGCTTTATTAAGCTTTAAACCATGGTGGGAATAATGATAGCTAGAAGTAAAAAGCCATAGGGAAAATGAATTAGTTTTTCTCATTAAATATTTTCAGTAAAATAATAATTTTCTATAAAAAGTTCCAGTTATCCAGTTACTATGATTTAATGTAATTTATTCCAATGATCTAGAAATTAGACCGCCTGCATGCACGTGAGCAAAAGCACAAAAATTGCCTGGATTCTGTATATGTGAGTGTGTAAGAGAGAGGAGAGAGACTTTGTAAAAGTGAAAAAGTAAATAAGTAAGTAAAAAGATTGAACATTGGACCGTACTGCAATAAGGCTGAGAAAGATAGTTTACATAACCATCAATACCTTTTACAATTTTACTTTGTTGAACCCAATGTTTCCCGGGAGAAACTTTTATCCACTTTCTTTTAAGAGGAATTCTTCCAATAAGTCGATGAGGTCTTCAGATGTTTCCAAAATGAACAGATGGCTGGGTTTGTGATACATTTACAGATTTCTTCCGAAAATATATTTTTCTGTTTGATCTTCGAAGCATTTGTTCAAAGGAAGTCCGATTACACAACCAGAGAAAAGTATGGTTGAATTGTTGTTGTATAAAAATAGGCAATAGCATTGCTTTTCCGAAAACACTACAGAACGCTAAAAGCTGGTATGTAGTTTATGGAGTTGTATGTTTTAGTCTTTATTTCTTTGGAAAGATTTTCAAAATATATTACAGACTAATCTTTGTTTTATTCAAAACATTTTACCTTATCAAAATATATATTTATTGAAGATACCATGTACTGTTTATTAAACGTGTTACTTTGAGATATATTACGCAATTTGTGTGAATTTAATAATTTGTAAGTTATATGTGATATAACAATTCTTGAACTTTGTATTTTAATAAATTCAAGCTAATCTTTATTCAAAATAATAATATTTGGCAATTTATAACTGTAAAAAAATTACACATAGTTTTTTAGTTATAATGAAAGGGATATCATAGCAATCTGATAACAATATGCACCCTTAAACTGTTTTCTTCTTCTTTCTTATTTGTTGATGTATGAATGATATTTGAAGTTTCGAAATATTCGTAAAATTCCTTTTTATTTTCTAATAAACATATGTCAAGCGATAAATGAGATATGCTGTTTGTTACCAATATTATAGTCCTAATTTACATTTTGCACAATATTACATTTTTGCTTCGAAATTTTTAGTTAAATTAAAGTTCTTGAAAGTAAGGATTCCTTAAAAAATAACTAAATATATGGGAAATAGACCTCATTTAGTTTGGTTTGGAGCGCTACGCTCTACTGTTTTGCACACGAGGGCTAATGAGACTGGGACGTACTGCTTAAAGCCGATTCCGAACGGTTACAAACAACCATGTCTACAGCGGGATTCGAACACACGAACTCTGGTTCCAACTAGTAGCGCTCTAAAATTCGGCCATCGTTCGGCATAGACCTCCTTTAAAATATGATTATATGTGAAAAAAGCTTTATTAAGCCTTAAACCATGGTGGGAATAATGATAGCTAGACGTACAAAGCCATAGGGAAAATGAATTAGTAAATGAAATAGAAAATTATTATTTTCAGTAAAATAATAATTTTCTATAAAAAGTTCCAGTTATCCAGTTACTATGATTTAATGTAATTTATTCCATTGGTCTAGAAATTAGACCATCTCCATGCACGGAAGCAAACGCACACAACTTGCATACATTCTGTATATGTGAGTGTGTAAGAGAGAGGGATAGAGAGTTTGTAAAAGTAAATAAGTAAATAAGTAAGTAAAAAGAATGAACTTTGGACCGTACTGCAATAAAGCTGACAAAGGTATTTTACGTAACCATCAATACCTTTAACAAACTTACTATTTTGAACCGAATGTTTTCCTGGAATAAACTTTTATCCACTTTCTTTTAAGGCGAATTCTTCCAATGAATCGATAAGATCCTCAGATGTTTCCAAAATGAACAGATAGCTGGGGTTTGGATACATTTACTCATTTCTTTCGAACACATATTTTCCTGTTTGATCTTTGAAGCATTTGTTCAAGAAAAGACCGATTACATAACCAGAAGAAAGTATGGTTGAATGGTTGTAGTGTAAAAAGAATGGGCATTAGCATTCGTTTTACGAAAACACTATAGAACGCTTTATGCTGGAATTTAGTTTCTGGAGTTATATGTTTCAGATTTATCTATTTGGAAATATTTTCAAAATATATTACAGACTAATCCTTGTTTGATTTAAAGACTTTTAACTTATCAGACTATATATTCATTGAAGATAATATGAATTGTTTATTAAATGTTGTACTTTGAAATATATTATGCAATTTGTGCAAATTGAATAACTTATATGTGACTAAAAAATTTTTAATCTTTGGATTTTGATAAATTTATGCTATCATTTTTTTCGAAATGAACACCTTTATCACTTTATAAATGGTAAATATTACACATAATATATTTTTAAAATTATAATTAAAAGGATATCATAGCAAAATGATCACAAGATGCACCCTTAAATTGCATTCTTGGTTTCTTATTTGTCAGTGTATGAATGATATTTGACGTTTCTAAATATTTGTAAATTTTCTTTTCAATTGCTAATACAAATACAGGTAACAAATATTAGAATATATGTAATATATATATATATATATATATATATATATATATATATGTGTGTGTGTGTGTGTGTGTGTGTGTGTGTGTGTGTGTGTACAAATATATATAAAGCGATAGAGAGAAGGTGGAATTTGTTACCAAAATTATGGTCCTAATTTACATTTTATACCGTATTACATTTTTGCTTTGATATTTTTGGTTATTTTAAAGCTTTTAAAGCAAGAAATTCTTAAACAATAACTTAATATATTTCAAATAGATCTAACTTAAAAATGAAATATATGAGACAACGGTTTATACGGTTTAATTAAACATTAATTCATGGTGGAAATATTATTCTAAGTTACTAGGTTACTAGGCACTCAGTTATTGCCAGACTATAAAGCTATAAAGAAAATTAATTAGACTTTTCCATTAAATATTTTCAGTAAAATACTATTTTTCTGTGAAAGGTTCTAGTTATTCAGCAACCATATTTTGATGTTATTTATTCCGTCGCCCTAGATATATAAACGCCATCATGCTTTTAAGCAAATGCACTCACCTTGCCCAGGTTCTATGTATGTGAGATAAAGTAAGCGAGGTGGAGAGAGAGGGAGAGTGTGTGAAAGTAAATATGTAAACAAGTAAGTAAAAAGAATGAACATTGGTCTGTACTGCAAGGAAGTAGACAAAGATAGCTTACATTACCACCAATACCTTTAACAAACTTACTATATTGAACCGAATGTTTCCCTGGATAAAATTTTATCCACTTTCTTTTAAGGGGAATTCTTCCAATAAATCTGTGAAAGCTTCCAGTTATTCAGCATCCATAATTTTTATGTTATTTATTCCGTTGCCCTAGATATTTAACCACCATTATGCTTGTAAGCAAATGCACACAACTTGCCCAGGTTCTGTGTATATAAGTTTGTGTAAGCGAGATGGAGAGAGAGAGAGAGAGAGAGTTTGTGAAACTAAATATGTAAATAAGTAAGTAAAAATATTGAACATTGGTCTGTACTGCAAGGAAGTAGACAAAGATAGCTTACATTACCACCAATACCTTTAAGAAACTTACTATATTGAACCGAATGTTTCCCTGGATAAAATTTTATCCACTTTCTTTTAAGGGGAATTCTTCCAATAAATCGATAAGATCTTCAGATGTTGGGGTTGGGATACATTTACTCATTTCTTCCGAAAATATATTTTTCTGTTTGATCTTTGAAGAATTCGTTCAAGGGAAGTCCGATTACATAACCAGAAGAAAGTATGGTGGAATGGTTGTAGTGTAAAGAAAAATGGGCAATAGCATTCGTTTTCCGAAAACACCACAAAACAACGATAAAAGCTGGAATGTAGATTATGGAGTTATATGTATCAGTTTTAATTTCTTTGGAAATATTTTCAAAATATATTACAGAATAATCTTTGTGTGATACAACATACCTTATCAAAATATATATTCATTTAAGATGTCATGAACTGTTTATTAAATGCTCTACTTTGACGTAGTATATTAAGCAATTTGTGCAAATTTCATAATTTAAAAGTTATATGTGACTAAACAATTCTTGACCTTTGTATATTAATACATGTATACTATCTTTTATTAAAAATAAAAACTTTTAGCAATTTATGAATGTTAAATATTAATATATTAAAAAATATAATTAAGATAATATCATAGCAAAATGATCACAAAATGCACCCTTAAACAATCTTCTTATTGCTTTTTTATTTGTCAGTGTATAAATGATATTTGACGTTTCTAAATATTTGTAAAATTCCTTTTCGATTGCTAATACAAATATATGTAACAGATATACAAATATATGTAAAAAAATATGTATGTATACAAATATATATATATATATATATATATATACAAATATATATATATATATATATATATATATAAAGCGATAGAGAGAAGGTGCTGTTTGTTACCAAAATTATAGTCCTAATTTATATTTTATATATTATTACGTTTTAGCTTGGATATATTTGGTTATTTTAAAGTTTTCAAAGCAAGGATAAATTAAAAATAACTTATTATGTTTCAATTAGACCTCCTTCAAAATAGAAACCCAATTCAAACCATGTTTTGCCGAATAATTGCTGATTGGTTAGGGTGCAGGCCTTCGGTACCAGAGTTCGTGGATTCGAATCCCACAGTAGCATGGATGTTGGTAGCCGTTCGAAATCGGCTTTAAGCAGTCGGTGCCGGTCTCATTAGCACTCGTGTTGTAAAAAGTAGACCGTAGCACTCCAAACCAAACCAAACCCACCATGTTTTAGCACGGAGGGAATAATGATTGCTAGACGTGAAAAGTTATAGGGAAAATGAAATATTTTTTCTCATTAAGTATTTTCAATAAAATAGTATTTTTCTATAAAAAGCTCCAATTATTCATTTACCAATATTTAATATCATTTATTCCCTCGCCTCTAAAAATGTGACCCCCTGTATGCTTGTCAGCAAATGCACACAACTTGCCCAGATTCTGTATAGGTGAGTGTGTGTACGAGAGGGGAAGACAGAGTTTGTAAAAGTAAATAAATAAGTCCAAAGAATGAATATTGGAACTTACTGCAAGGGGATTGACAAATGTTATTTATTCCATTGCTCTACAGATTAGACCGTCTGCATGCACATAAGCAAACTCACACAAGTGTTTCCGATCTGTAAATGTGAGTGTGTGTAAGAGAGAGGGAGAGAGAGTTTTTGAAAGTAAATAAGTAAATAAGTAAGTAAAAAGAATTATCATTGGACCATACTGTAAGGAGACAAAGATAGCTTTCGTAACCACCAATACATTTTACAATTTTACTTTGTTGAACAGAATGTTTCCCTGTATAACTTTTATCCATTTTTAAGAGGATTTCTTCCAATAAATCGATGAGGTCTTCAGATGTTTCCAAAATGAACAGATAGCTGGGATTGGGATACATTTTCTGATTTCTTCCTAAAATATATTTTTATCTTTGATCATTTAAGCATTTTTTCAAAGGAATTCCGATTACAAAACCAGAGGAAAGTGTGGTTGAATAGTTGTTGAGTAAAAACGAGGCAGTAGCATGCGATTTCCGAAAATACTACAGAACGTTACAAAATGGAATGTAGTTTATGGAGTTATATGTTTCAGTTTTTATTTCTTTGGGAATATTTTCAAAATATGTTACAGAATAGTCCTTGTTTGATTCAAAAATGTTTGCCTTATCAGACTATATATTCGTTAAAGATATTGTGAACGGTTTATTAAAAGTTCTACTGTGAAATATATTACATAATTTTTGCAAAGTAATTAACGATTTAATAACTTATAAGTTATATGTGACTAAAAATTCTTGACCTTTCGATTTTAATAAATTTATGTTATCTTTTATTCAAAATTAGAGCCTTTGACAATTTATAAATGTTAAAAATTACACATATGTTTTTAAAATTATAATTAAATTCATATCATAGCAAAATAATAACAAGATAGCCTTAAACTACGTTCTCTTTTGCTTCCTTATTTCTCAGGGTGTGAATGATATTTGATGATTCCAAAAATTTGCAAAATTACTTTTCAATTGCTAATATATATATATATATATATATATATATATATATATATATATATATATATATATATATATATATATATATATATATATATATATATATAAAGCTATAGAGATAAGGTGCTATTTGTTATTAAATTTAAAGTCCTGATTTACATTTTGCATCATATTACATTCTTGTTTGGATATTTTTTGGTTATTTTAAGGTTTTTCCAAAGCAAATATTGCTTAAAAAATATTTTACTTTATTGCAAATAAATCTCATTTAAAATATAATTATATGTGAAAAAGGCTCCATTAAACTTTAAACCATTATGGAAATATTGATCACCAGACGTGAAAAGGTAAAGGGAAAATGGATTAGTTTTTCTTAATGAATATTTTCAGCAAAATACTATTTTTTATAAAAAGTTCCAGTTATTCAATTACCATAAATTGATGTTATTTATTCTTTCGTTTCCCAGGTTCTTTGTGTGTAAGAGAGAGGGAGAGAGATTTTATAAAAGTAAACAAGTAAATAAGTAATAACTTACTTATTTCACTGTGTTTCACTGTATATCCAATATTCACTGTTTTAACAAACAGTGAATATTGGACAGTACTGCAAGGAGGTTGTAAAAGATAGCTTATATAACTATCAATAACTTTCACAATTTTACTTTGCAGAACCAAATGTCTGCACGAACAAACTTTTATCCACTTTCCTTTCAGGAGAGTTCTTCCAATAAATCGATGAGATCTTCAGATGTTTCCAAAATGAACACATCGCTGGTTTGGGAAACATTTACTGATATCTTCCAAAAATATAATTTTCTCTTTGATCTCCAAAGCATTTGTTCAAAGGAAGTCCGATTAACTAGAGGAAAGCATGGTTCAATAGTTGTAGACTACAAAATGGGTAATAGTATTGCTTTTCCAAAAACATTACATAACGCTAGAAATTGGAATGTAGTTTATGGAATTGATATTTGAGTTTTTATTTGTTTCGAATTTTTTTTTGAAAATATACTATAGACTAATCTCCGTTTGTTTTAAAAAATTAACCTTATTAAATATATTTTCATTAAAAAGATAATGAATTGTGAGATTTAAAATGTTCTACTGTAAAATATATTAAAATCGTTGTGCAATTTAAATATTTGTAATTTTCATGGTTTAGTAGTTTTGGATATTATTAAATATCCGTTACCCTTTATTTAAAATAAGAGCCTTTGACAATTTATAAAGGTTAAAAAATTAAACATCTTACATTTTAAAATCCTGATTAAAGGAATATCTTAGAAAACGCATAACAAGATGTACCCTTAAACTGTATTCTCCTTACTTTCTTATTTGTCAGTGTGTGAATGATATCTGATATTTCTAAATATTTGCAAAGTTACTTTTCAATTGCATACAAATTTATCTAAAGCAGTCCAGAGAAATTTATGTATTTGTTACCAAACATATACGTCCTAATTTACATTTTATATATTATTTCATTTTTGCTTGGCTATTTTCGGTTATTTTGACGTTTTTCAAAATAAGGATTCATTAAAAAATGACTTAATGTATTTCAAATGAATATAATTTTAAAAAGAAATTTATATGTGAAAAATCATTTATTAACATCTAGATCAAAATAGTAATTGCCAGACACGAAAAATCCAAATTAAAATGAATTAGTTTATGTCATATTTTCAGAAAATTACTATTTTTCTATATAAAGCTTCAGTTTTTCACTTATCGTAATTTAATATTATTTATTCCAGTGCTCTAGGGCACGGGTGCCCAATCCAAATCGACTGGTGGAAAAAAAAAACAATTTACTGAAATGAGGTGGGTGACACATATAAAAATAAAACAACAAATTATTCATACTATTTTATTATTGTGCAATATTCAAAATATGCTGCGACTGTACATAAAAGTTGTGTTCTACATATATTAGAACTACAACGACAATAAAGATTAACTATACTGTATTTATAATCACGCCCAACACCTTACATTCCTCTCCAATCATGAGGGTTAAAATATTGTATTTATACTACAAATACATATTGTAGTTTATTCACAAGCACTACCACATGTATTATTTTAAGATTAATGTGAGATTTGTTTTTGTATTTTACTGAAGATTTTGTTAATATTGACAGAATATTCTAAAACACTCAAATTCCAACTTAACCTGTCCAACCCTACTCAAACACCAGGTTTACGTTAGTTACTATTAAGTCTTAACGTACCTAATATGTGATATTTACTATTTCAAACTTTAACAACTAAAATTCTATGTTTCTATGTGTATAGTCAAAATGACTAAAACTATATAGACAGTTGAAAACTTCAACTGGGCCACAAAAAGTTTGTAAATGGGCCGCTTGTTGCGCATGCTTGCTCTAGGGTCTCATTAGCCCTCGTGTTAGTACAAATAGGTGGTATTTTGAAAGCTACTTAAAATACGTTACTGAGACTTTACAGAATAACTTAACCTTTTCGAGGCGGGAATTTTGTTGACATTCATGCAGATAAAGAAGGGAGAGTAAGTTCTAGTGCTTTTCCCCCTTTTGAGCACGTGTTTCACACTTCCACTCTTCCCAACAATAAGAAAACACTGACATTTTTACTGCCCATATAGCAGATATTTCTCCGGAAAATTTTTTCCCTACTACAATTCTCCCTCTATTCAGAGAGAAAAACTCGTAGAGCGATCTTCAATACCCCCATCTTATGTTTATTTGAAATACCATATTCAGTGAAATTAGACAAAAAACAATGGTTGACATAATTTTAAAATTGTGAAAGGGGAAATTGTCCCACACATACAAATATTTTGTACTTTGTATTGGGAGATATGCTAAAATATAAGCAATGGAAATTTTTAAAAGAATGTGAAGAAATATAAGAATATTTACATTTTAGTAGTAAAAATATGCTATCTGATGCTATCTTCTGATGCTATCAGAATAAAAAATAAAATTTTAATATACATATAAAGCTATTTTATTTGATTATATTTAGATATTTTTTAAGTTACTCTTTTAGGGAATGACTCAATTGAATTTCCACATTGGGGAGGAAATGCATCCCTTCGGAAACTAGAAAATAAAACCAGTGATAGATAACGATGTTTCTGATGACAACTGAACAAACACTGTGAAAGGTGAAAAATGGACAGAGGGGAGGGGAAGTGCCTTGTTTATATTTCAACCATTGTCGTCTTTTTGTAAACTTCACCTTCTGGTAGATATTTCAACCACCCTCCGCGAGAGGGTTAATACTGTCTAATAAGCTATTTTAGCATGTATCAAGACGATTCAGATAATAGTTTGCTTACAGTGACCCAGCAGTCAAACCTGATGGTATTTCGGATACGAGGGCTAAACAAAACCAGTGCACTAGAAATTTGACCACCTGTATGCGTGTAAGCAGAAACACACAACTTGCCCAGGTTCTGTATATGTGTGTGTAAGAGAGAAGTAAACACAGTTTGTAAAACTAAATAAGTATATAAGTAAGTAAAAATAATGATAATATAGCACCGGACTACAAGGAGGCCGACGAAGATAGTTTAGGAAATCTTCTATACTTTTTACAATTGTGCTTTGCTGAACCAAATGTTTCCCTGAATAAACTTTTATCCTTTTTCCTTTGAGAGGATTTCTTCCAACAAATCGATGAGACCTTCAGATGTTTCCAAAATGAACAGATGGTTGGGTTCGAATACATTTACAGATTTCTTCCGAAAACATATTTTCCTCTTTGATCTTCGAAGCATTTGTTCAAAGGAAGTCAGATTACATAACCAGAGGAAAGCATGGTAGGTTTGTTGTTGTGTAAAAAACGGGCAATAGCATTGCATTTCCGAAAACATTACAGAACGCCAAAAATTGGAATGCAGGTTACGGAATTGTATGTTTGAGTTTTTATTTGTTCCACAATTTTTTGAAAATATATTATAGATCAAACTCCATTTGTTTAAAAAAATTTAACCTTCTTAAATATATTTTCATTGAAGAGATTATTAAATGTAAATTTTAAAATGTTCTACTGTAAAATGTAATAAACTGTTTGTGCAAATTTACCGATTCGTAGTTTACATGACACTATCGCAATTTAATGTTATTTATTTCATCGATCTAGGATCTCATTAGCCCTCATGTTAGTCCATATTAGTGGTATTCCGGATACTACTTAACCTACGTTAATGAGGCTTTACAGACTAGCGTATAACCATCTTATAAGCTATTTCAGCAAATATTTAGAAGATTCAGCCAGTAGTTCGCCTAATATGACCCAGCAGTCAAACATTGATGGTATTTCGGATGCTACTTAACGTACGTTAATGAGACTTTACAGAATAGCGTATTACCGTCTAATAAGCTATTTTAGGAAGTATCAAGACGATTTAGTGAGTAGTGTGCCTACAATGACCCAGCAGTCAAACCTGGTGGTATTTTGGATAAGAGGGCTAAACCAAACCATCGTAAAAGAAATTTGAGAGACTGCATGCGTGTAAGCAGAAACACACACACCTTGCCCAGGTTCTGTATATGTGTGTGTAAAAGAGAGGTAAAGTAAAAATAATGATAATATATCACCGGAATGCAAGGAGGCCGACAAATATAGTTTAAGAAACCATCAATACTTTTTACAATTGTACTTTGCTCAACCAAATGTTTCCCTGAATAAACTTTTGTCCATTTTCCTTTGAGAGAATTTCTTCCAATAAATCGATGAGAGCTTGAGATGTTTCCTAAATGAACAAATGGTTAGGTTTCGGATACATTTGCAGCTATTTCAAAAATATTTTTTTCTGTTTCATCCCTGAAAGATTTGTTCAAACGAAGTCCAATTGCATAACCATAGAAAATCATGTTTGAATGGCTGTAGAGTAAAAAATGTGCAATAGCCTTCCTTTTTCGAAAACATTACAGAATATTAGAACGTAGAATGTACATTTCTCAATTATATGGTCCAGTCTTATTTTTTTAGTTTTATTTATTTTAGAAATTCTTCCAAAAATGTATAATGCCGAATTTCATCTTAAGTGCAATTTTCCCGCGTGAAAGAGTTTCTTTCATTTAATTTACATCGGAGTTTCAAAATTCGTTTTACAAAAAAATCCTGGAGTTAGAGTTTATTTTCGGTGAGAGCAATTAGAAAAGTCCTCATTAAGTATTGAAGTTTGATGCAAATCAAAATATAGCAACTTGATATATACAGATTTGAGAAAAATCCCCCGACTGAGAATTTTGTTATGGGAGTCTTACAATTTCAATTACAGTAAAAGCATTCCAATTGCATCAAGAGAGCAGTATGAAACCCCAAAAAACCTATATGAGCCCATTCACCTGGAAGCTGAAAACCTGCTAATGTTTTAATTGTTATTGGCTAAGTATTTTCGCCTTACTGTGACAGCAAGGATCACCCTCTTTTCTAGAGAATCATTCAGACTCTTTCTCTGTCGAACTAACATACAATGCTTTTTTCACCTATCTGTTTGACAGAAAATTTAATAAAGAATATAACACAAAACTAAAAATATGCATTGTGTACATATTATTAATGTACCGCAAGTAGATACAAAGAATTTTTAAATATCCATACCTGAAGTCTACAAAATGTGTTATTTAAAAAACAAAACCCAATCTAAAAATAGAACAAACCCAACTAAAAATAGAAATGAAGAAGGTGGACGAGAAGCCACCACTCACGGGATTCCAAAAGCTCTGCCACAAAATCTTGCGCACTGTCCACTTAACCGCCTTCCCTGTTTTGCCCGTACGCCGTACGGGCACAGCTTTCGGGCCTTTACGGATTTACCCTTACGGCATACGGGCAATTTGATTTCTATTTCGCTTGCACTATTTCGGCCGTTTTATTTCCAATTTTAGCAACAAATTATTCGTCCAGTAAATGATAGATTGCAGTTTATTGTATTTTCTACTCTGAATGGTTCAAAAGCGTTGGTTTTTTAGCATGTTTTGTATCAGAAGACGAACTGTTATCTTGCAGTGTATAGCTTTCTGGTTATATTTTACTAACCGCCTGATAATTTTATTGATGTATGAGTTGAATAATATATTTTTACTTTTAAATAATGGATTATTCAGAGCGCATGGAGCTAATTTCTTGCTATTCGAACTGTGACTCGGAATCAGAAACTAAATTATCAGTAAATGATAGTAGCAAAAGTTGACTAGATGACCTGGATAGCAGTGACTCTGATAGTAGTACAGAGGGAATCGGTCAAGCAAGATAATGTTCTGAAATTACTTGTGATAATCCTTCGGGTCCGCCTCCTAGATTTTTTTTCACTCGAATTCCACAAATTTACTTGGATATCGATGAGACTAAAGGTAAACTTCAGTTCTATGATGCTTTCATAGAAAGAAAAAAAAGTTGTAATAAATGCTTAAAAATATCAAAAATGTTAATTTTGATAACATATCTTTACTTAAAAATGTAAAATGAACAAAAAAATGCAATAAAAAATTGTGACATTTTTTGACCGAATTCTGGAAAAAAATGAAACTGTCAAAGGGTTAATCAGGCCAAATAACCCAAAGATTCTTGGGTGTTAGA
>CM063507.1:31084087-31091587 GCA_032207245.1 Pardosa pseudoannulata
ACTATTTCAATAAGATGACACAAGGAAATTACAGCTGCCATTTGAAAGTTTGTTTGAATGGTTTGTAGGTAGTTTGACTTAAAGTATGGGACATTGAGATTGCTTTAAAATAATCGAATAGATAGCATTCTAATCCTTTATACTTAATATTATTTTGAGCAATAAAAATAATAATATGAGTCTAGAAATTTTCTTTCAAGCCGTCTTAAAATAGAGATTAAAATATCAGGCATTATAAGATTCATAGAGAGATTATGAGCCAATGTAAAACATTTATTTAACATCTGGGAAGGTTAAGCATGCTTTAAGGACTATTAACATATCTGTAACGTCATGAATATTTGAATGAGACGACATTGGGATTCACAGCTGATACTTGAAAGTCTGTTTTAACGGTCTCTAGGTAGTTTGACTTAAATCATGGGACATTTGAATTGACTTTAAATTATCAAATCTATGATATTTTGATTCCTTATATTTAATATTATTATGACCAATATATTAATAATGTGATCCAGGATATTTTCTTCTAGCCATATTAATATGGTGGTCAGAATATCATATATTAGAGGGTAATAGAGAGATTATGAGCTTATGTATAATAATTATTTCTGATCTGGGAAGTTTAAGAACACTTTTAAAGAGTGTCAACATACCGTGAATGGCATGATTATTTAAATGAGATGATACTGGGAATTTACAGCTGCCACTTGAAAGGTTGTTTAAATGGTCTGTAGATAGCTTGTCTTAAACCATGGGACATTTGGATCGCCTTCAAATAATAGAATTGATAACATTTTTAATCCTTATATTTAATATTATTATGAAATTACTAATGTGAGCCTATATACTTTCTTTCTATCCATATTAATCTGAAGATCAGAAGATCATACACTATAAGGTTAATACAGAAATTATGAGCTTATGTATAATATTTATTCTTGGTATGGGAAGTTTAAGAACTGTTTAAGGAGTATCAACATACATTGAATGGCATGACTATTTATTTATGAGACGACACTGCGAATTTACAGCTGCCACTTGAAAGGTTTGTTTGAATGGTGTGTAGTCAATTTTACTGAAGTATAGGATATTTTGATTTCATTCAAATTATCAAATCGATAATATTTTGATTCCTTATATTTAATATTACTGTAAGCAATGAAATTAATAATGTGATCCAGGATATTTTCTTTTGAGCCATAATAATTTGGAGATCAGAATATCCTATATTATAGGGTTAATAGAAAGATTATGAGATTATGTATAATATTTATTTCTGATCTGGAAAGGTTAAGCACGCTTAAAGGAGTATCAACATATCTTGAATTTAATGACTATTTAAATGAGACGACACTGGAATATTCAGATGCCACTTGAAAGGTTTGTTTGAATGATCTGTAGAAAATTCGACTTAAAATTGGACATTTTGATTGCCTCCTAATTATCAAAAAGATAATATATTGATTAATAAAATTTAACATCATTATGAGGAATAAAATTAATAGTGTGATCCAGGATATTTTCTTTCGAGCCATATTAATTTCGAAATCAGAATCGCATGCATTATAAGGTTAATAGAAAGATTATGAGGTTATGTATAATATTCATTTCAGATCTACCAAGTGTAAGAACGCTTTAAGGAGTATCAACATATTTTGAATTGCATGACTATTTATTTATGAGACGACACTGGTAATTTACAGCTGCCACTTGAAAGGTTTCTTTAAATGGTCTGTAGGCAATTTTACTGAAAGCATAGGACATTTTAATATCCTTCAAATTATCAAATCAGTGATATTTTGATTCCTTATATTTAATATTATTATGAATAGTAAAATTAACAATTTGATCCCGGATATTTTCCTTCAAGCCATATTAATATGGAAATGAGAATCTCATACATTATAAGGTTAATAGAGAGATTATGAGCTTATGTATAACATTTATTTCTAATCTGGGAAGTTTAAGCACACTTTAAGGAGTATCAACATATTTTGAATGGCATGACTATTTAAATGAGATGACATTGGGAATTTACAGCTGCCACTTGAAAGGTTTGATTGAATGGTCTGTAGGCAATTTCACTGAAAGCATAGGGCATTTTGATTGCCACCAAATTATCAAATAGATGATATTTTGATTTCTTTCATATTATCAAATCCATGATTTTGATTTCCTTCAAACTATCAAATCGATAATATTTTGATATCTTATATTTGATATTATTATTAGTAATAAAATTAATAATGTTAGCCAAAATATTTTCTTTCAAGCCCTATTAATATGGAAATCAGAATATATATCTGCCATATCTGCAATCTCCCTAACAATAGCAAGTTTCAGAATTCTTATATTTATTTATTATAATTTTTATAAATTTATCCCGGTCGTCTCTTCATAGGTAAAGTTTTGATTGAGTAAAATCCTAGTTCAAGATATATCTAAGATAATAAATTCTCCAATCATCTGGCTAATGTTCATTTGTTAGCAGATTTTTAAATTGTAAACATTGTGTAAAGAAATTTTGAATTTTTGATAAATTATTGTATCAATCTTTTAGTTTTCTCTTCGATATCATAAGTCCCTATGTTATAAGTCCTACGAACCTGTGGTTGAATTTAAAATTAAATAAATTTCACAAAGCAATCCAAAGAAATTTATTCTTAGACTCACTAAATATGGACCACTATAATTGATCAAACGTAAAATACCTAAATTTAATTGGGGCTATTCGACAGAATTTACAGCTTCTATTCGAAAAGTTTGGTTGAATGGTCTGTATGAAATTTGATATAAAACATGAGACATTTTGATAGCCTTCCAATTATGAAATTGGTAATATTTTGAATGCTTAAAATTAATATTATTATGAGAATTAAAATTGATGATGTTAGCAAGGATATTTGATTTCATATTATGTTATATAACCATTAGGTAATTAAAGCTCCTGTATTTTACAGGGTTAATATAGAGAGAATATGAGTTTATGCTTAAATATATTTTTGCTCTGGGGAATTTAAGCATTAGTTGAGGTATCTGAACATAGCTCTAACATTTAAAGTGTCTGAACATAGGTATGAGAAACCTCAAAACGTCCAGGCTGGGAACTAGATACATATGAATTTATGTGTAAGCATATTTCTTTTCTATGGATTTAAACCATGGCTCGAGGTGTTTCAAAATAGCTCTAACATGAATGTGTATGAACATAGTCAATCCAGATAAATTTAGTCTTAGACTCACTAAATATTCACCACTGTAATTAATCATAGGTAAAATACCTAAATTTATTGAAGGCTATACGACAGAATTTACAACTTCCATTTGAAAAGTTTGTTTAAATGAGTTGTAGGCAATTTGATATAAAACATGAGACATTTTGATAATCTTCCAACTATCAAATTGGTAATATTTTGAATGCTTAAAATTAATATTATTATTAGCATTATAATTAATGATGTTAGCGAGGATATTTAATTTACCCATATTATGTTATATATAACCATATATTAATTGAAACTCTTGAGTTTTACAGGGAGAATATGAGAGAATATGAGTTTATGCGTAAACATATTATTTGCTCTGGAGAATTTAAGCATGGCTTGAGGTGTCTGAACATAGCTTTAACTTAAAGGTGTCTGAACATAGGTATGAGAAAC
Organism: Pardosa pseudoannulata; assembly: GCA_032207245.1. NCBI lineage: Eukaryota > Metazoa > Arthropoda > Arachnida > Araneae > Lycosidae > Pardosa > Pardosa pseudoannulata. Next base: position 31,087,750 of record CM063507.1, read on the forward strand.
GTCACAACGTCTAGGCTGGGAACTCGATGCATATCGCGATTAAGGTACTGTGATCCTATTCTGAACATCAAAATTATTAACAAAAGCCCTATTATTATGAGAATCAGAATGTTCATACATTAAAGAGTTAATTCATAGAGATTATGAGTTTCCCGTAAATTTCTTTTTTCTACTGTTTTGGGAAGTTTAATTTTCACAGCGCAATCCAGGTAAATTTAGTCTTAGACTCACTAAATATTCACCACTGTAATTATTTACAGGTAAAATTCCTAAATTTAATTATAGCTATACGACAGAATTTACAGCTGCCATTAGAAAAGTTTGTTCGAATAATCTGTAGGCAATTTGATATAAAACATGAGACAGTTTGATAGATTTATGAAATTGGTAATATTTTGAATGCTTAAAATCAATATTATTATTAGTATTATAATTATGATGTTAGCGAGGATACTTGCTTTCGACCCATATTATGTTATATTACATTATAGTAATTATAGCTCCAGTGTTTTACAGGGTTAATATAGAGAGAATATGAGTTAATGCTTAAAAATATTTTTGCTTTGGGGAGTTTAGGCATGGCATAAGGCGTCTGAACATAGGTATGAGAAACGTCACAACGTCTAGGCTGGGAACTCGATGCATATCGCGATTAAGGTACTGTGATCCTATTCTGAACATCAAAATTATTAACAAAAGCCCTATTATTATGAGAATCAGAATGTTCATGCCTTAAAGTGTTAATACACAGAGATGAGTTTTTTGTAAAACTAATTTTTCTTCTGTTTTGAGAAGTTTAATTTTCGCAACGCAATCCAGATAATTTTAGTCTTAGACAAACTAAATATTGACCACTAAAATTTATCACAGGTAAAATACCTAAATTTAATGAGGGATATACGACAGAATTTACGGCTGGTATTTGAAAAGTTTGTCTGAAATCTCTGTAGGAAATGTGATATAAAACATGAGACATTTTGAAAGCCTTCCAAGTATGAAATTGGTAATATTTTGAATGCTTAAAATCAATATTATTATGAGCATTAAAATTAATGATGTTAGCGAGGATACTTGCTTTCGACCCATATTATGTTATATTACATTATAGTAATTATAGCTCCAGTGTTTTACAGGGTTAATATAGAGAGAATATGAGTTAATGCTTAAAAATATTTTTGCTTTGGGGAGTTTAGGCATGACTTAAGGTGTCTGAACTTAGTTCTAACTGAAGGTGTCTGAACATAGGTGTCAGAAACCTCACAACGTATAGGCTGGGAACTCGATGAAATGAGTTTATGCGTAAACATATTTTTTTCTCTGGAGAATTTAAGCATGACTTAAGGTGTCTAAACATAGCTCTAACCTGAAAGTATCTGAACATTATTATGAAAAACCTCACAATGTCCAGGCTGGGAACTCGATTCATATGAATTTATACGTAAACATATTATTTCTCTGGAGATTGTAAGAATGACTTAAGGTATCTGAACATAGCTCTAACTTGAAGATGTCTGAACATAGGTATGAGAAATGTCACAACGTCTAGGCTGGGAACTCGATGCATATCGCGATTAAGGTACTGTGATCCTATTCTGAACATCAAAATTATTAACAAAAGCCCTATTATTATGAGAATCAGAATGTTCATGCCTTAAAGAGTTAATACACAGAGATTGTGAGTTTTTTAAACTTATTTTTTCTTATGCTTTGGGAAGTTTATAGATGTCCCGCTTATAATTGCAGGTCTAACCCATCGGCTAAGAGATCGACGCTTTTACCAATTAAGCTATGATGACTATTGTGAATATTAAAATTATTAATAAATATATAATTATTAATTATAAATGAGTCAGAATATTTTCTTTTCCTAGTGTTTGATATCAGAAATTTCATGCAGTATAGCATTAATACAGAGATTATGAGTTTATGAATAATTATTTATACATTTAAGTCTACCTTAAAGTGATTCATCATGGCTTTAATGTCATGTCTCTTTAAATGAGACGACAAGGAAAATTTATATCTGCCTCTTAAATTATTAGTTTGAACGCCTGAAAGCAATTTTACTTAAAGTGTTTAGATTGCCTTCAAATTACCAAATCAATAAACAGGAGAAAGTCTCATTGATCGAAACTACATTTTAATCCGTGTTTGGCATTTAAAGTTAATCGGACTGTAATATTTAACGATTTCAAAACATACCAAGGTCTCTTAACTTAAAGTACTTAAACAAATATTAGGGTTTTACCCAAAATTACAAAAAAATTACCTATATTTTATAATTGTTATCAGCTTTTATAAAATGAAGTTATTTAATATCAGTTTCGGTAGCTTCTATTACAGGTATCTTTTATTACTACATTAAAATATTACATTAGTGAAAAAAATATTTTTTCATCTAAAGTAAAAATGAACAGTGTGTTTTGTTATGAATGCATTTGTTTTATCCCAAAACATGAAACGTAACACAATTTCTTAATTTAAAAAAAAATTAAAAACTGTTAGATTTGAAAATTTAAGTGTGCGCACATTGAAAAAACACCATTTTTAGTAAAATGCATTTAAAGTTTTTGCAGTTTCTTATAAGCTATCATATTAAAAAGAAAATTTCATACATTTAAAGGTTCTAATTCGAAAGATTCAATAAATAGTCAATACTTAGAAATATTTAGAAATGTCCAAAGATGTTTAAAAAATAAAAACCAGAAAATCAAATCTTTGAAAGTTTAAAGGTTGATCCCTTAAAGAAAGAGTCTTTTCTTGTATATTTCTTTTACGTAACAGCATTATTTTTTCTCGTATTACGATTCAATTAAAAGTGTTTATTTCAAATTTCAAATTTTAAGTCCATCGTTTTCTTAAAGCCGGAATTAATGACCAAATGAAAATAACGTATATTCTGTAAAATTCTAAACATCTTTTCTTATAATGTTGGATGAATTTATAATGATTTTCAAATCGGATAAAATAACTCTTATACTGTCTTAGACGATTCTTTGCCAGTGTTCTATTTTTGCTCTCGAGAGTTTACAATTTCATCTTTTTCCAGAATTTGGTCTAAAATTTGTCACATTTTTTTATTGCATTTTTTTGTTATTTTACATTTTTAAGTAAAGATATGCTATTAAAATTAACATTTCTAATATTTTAAGCATTCATTACAACTTTTATTCCTTCTATGAAAGCATCATAGAACCGAAATTTACCTTAAGTCTCATCGATATCTAAGTTAATTTTTGGAATTCCAGTGAAAGCAAATCTAGGAGGCGGATCAGTAGGATTATCACAATTAATTTCAAAAATTGTCTTGCTCGACTGATTCCATCTGAACTACTATCAGAGTCACTACTATCCAGGTCATCTAGTAAACTTTTGCTACTATCATTTACTGATAATTCAGTTTCTGATTCCGAGTCACAGTTCGAATCACAATAAATTAGCTCCATACGCTCTGAATTATCCATTATTTAAAACTAAAAATATATTATTCAATTACATCAATAAAATTATCAGGCGGTTAGTAAAATATAACCAGAAAGCTATACACTGAAAGATAACAATTCGTCTTCTGATACAAAACATGCGAAAAAACCCGCGCTTTTGAACCATTCAGAGTAGAAAATACAATAAACTGCAAACTATCATTTACTGGACGACATCTATACGAATAATTTATTACTAAAATTGGAAAAAAAATAAGACCGAAACAGTGCAAGCGAAATAGAAATCAGATTGCCGGTACGCCGTACGGGCAAATCAGTAAAGGCCCGGAAGCTGTGCCCGTACGGCGTACGGGCAAAACAGGGAAGGGGTTAAGCAGGAATTAAGGCGTTTGAAC
>CM063507.1:31096587-31099087 GCA_032207245.1 Pardosa pseudoannulata
TAATTATGCGCACGTTGAACAAACACCATTTTAAAAAAATGCATTTAAAGTTTTTGCAGTTTTTTTAATAGCTATGATATTAAAAATTAAACTTTATAGTTTTAAAGGTTCTAATTCGAATGATTCAATGGGGTTTGTTTTAAAATATTTAAAAATATCCAAAAATGTTTAAAAAGTAAAAATTAGAAAACCAAGTTTTTAAAAGTTTAAAGGTCGTTTCCTGAAACAAAGAATCTTTTAATGTAGAGTACTTTACGTAACAGCATTATTTATTCCCATAATATGAATGTCTTAAAAGGGAATATTTTAAATTTTCAGATTTCGTAGATTCAAAAATTATTTAATTTTTTAACCAACTTTTCGTATTTTTTATTGAAATATATAAACAAATACATAAGTATACAAATTAGCATATATATATATATATATATATATATATATATATATATATATATATATATATATATATATATATTATATATATATATACATATATACATATATATATATATATATATAATATCGTTTTTGCAAGGATAAATGAACAGTTAATTTTAAATCTAAATTGATTTTTTTAATCAACCTTCCCGTTCAGTGGTTATGGAACGACTGATGTAAAAGCTAGTTTTTATTTGTCTCAATGTTTTCAGAATCTATGTAGTAGATAAGAGCATTCGGCTTTGTTTTCCCGTATGTACCGCTATTTTTCTACCCGCAAATAAACCCTGTTATTAAACTAACCAGCACTAGTATGTGACCCGCGATCAAGTATCAATCGTCAGAAAACGTACTAGTATGTGTCCCGCATACATTGTATTAAAGAAACGTACCCAATGTTTTAGCGAACAGTCCTAAAATTTCAGGCAGGTTAAGAAATATATAACTTAGAACAATTGAAAGCTTCAAATAAAACCGTACAGAAAAAAATAATCCATAAAATAATAAAATATTTTAAAACCAGAGAAAACGAGTTTAAATTAAACAATACTGAAATTTGAATACAAAAAATCAATCATATTATGAAATATATGCATAGCGTAACTTTGATCGAAAATACCAAAAGTTTTCTGTTCTAATTATGATATTTTGTGAAATTCCGTTGTCTCTTAATTGGGGAAACAGCGGTCGCTTGTTAAAAACTATTTTTAAATAAAATATATTGTCAACTGTTTTTACATATTTCATATTTTTTCCGACTTTATTATTGTTATTCCTATAGTATCGATAATCAGCTGTTTTCTTTCATGTACTTTTTTAAATAAAGTAAATAAAGAACTTAAAATAACTTTTTATTCGTTATTTTCGTATATGTCGCTGAGTTTTTGTATTTGTTTCCTTAATTGCCAGTGTGAGATTTTATTTTTTTCTTTATTTCTCATTTCTGACCCCAATTTCTTTTCTTTATTGTGTGTATGTTCAACCTTGTAATGAAGTTGACTGTAATATAAGATTCGCTGTACATAATTTTTTTTTTATCTATTTGTACAATTTAACGATCCTCTCTGCTTGGGACTCAGTCTGCCTTATATAGGCCCTAAGAAACTGATGGAATATTCCAGAAACCAGAACCTGAAGTTGTCACGTGACGCCACACTTGGCAACATTTGGCGACACTTGGCGACGAACTTGGCTATGAACTTGGAGACAAAAATAGGCTGCCAAAACTGTCGCCAACGAGCCGATATCTCGCCAATTCGGCGAGATACTAATAGAGTCCAATGCTAAACTTACGGTTCACTAAACAAATTCGTTACAATGTGTTATTTGCGTCACCAGATTATTCAAAAATAGAATTGTAAATAAAAGTCTGCAAAAGTAAAACTTCGCTCATTTGTATCTAGAGTCTTAATTCTTTGTGTTATCTCAACAAACCTGGTTAAGTCATTGGTACGTAATAAAAGAAAAAAATCATAAAACCATATTTTTGAATGTTTAAAGGTCGTTTCCTTAAACAAAGATTCTTTTCTTGTAGATTTCTTTTACGTAATAGCATTATTTATTCTCATATTACATATCTCTTAAAAGAGAATATTTTAGATTTTCAGATATTAAGTCCCTTGTTCCCATAAAGCCAGAACTAACAACCGAATCGAAATAACTTATTTTATTTAAAATACGAAATATCTTTTCGGATAATGTTGTATGAATTTATAATGAGTGTTCTATTTTTATATCTAAACGGAACAGGCAAAAAGAAGTATGTTAAAAAAAAAGAGTCAACAAACATTATAAAATGGAATACCAAGGTTCTAGTACCAACTAGTTGTTGCAAAAGTCAACAAAATTAACTTTATTTTGAATCTTATTCTCTATATAATAATAGCCTAAGTTATCTGTACGCCTGTCCTCGAATTTCTGAAGCTGTTTGCCCTGGAATGGATAGGAGCATCCATATTGGATTTGTGATGAGTTAGGGTTAGCAAAATTTAATGCAATTCTTTAAAACGTTCAAAATCCACCCCTTCATCCCTTTTCGAACACTTATTCGAAGCCCTATTTT
>CM063507.1:31109087-31124087 GCA_032207245.1 Pardosa pseudoannulata
CTATCATGGTATTTACAAACTTTAGAAAATTACCCGAGTTCTAGCTAAATAAGAAGTATTCTAAATTTTTATTAAGCTATTTGTAGCAGAAGGTGATACATCAAGTTAATAGTTTTCTATATTGTGCTATCATGGGATTTAAACGCATTGGAAAATTTTCACAGTTCTAGTTCAATTAGAACTACTCAAAAGTTTTATTAGAAGATTTTCAGCAGACAAGTAATAAATCAAATTAATTAGGTATTTTATATTGAGCTATCATATGATTTACATACATTGAAAAATTTTCACAGTGCTAGCTGAATTAGAACTACTCAAAAGTTTTATTAGAAGATTTTCAGCAGACAAGTAATAAATCAAATTAATTAGGTATTTTATATTGTGCTATCATGGGATTTTGACGCATTGAAAATTTTCACAGTTCTATCTGTATTAGAACTACTCAAAATTTTTATTAGAATGTTTGTAGCAGATAAGTAACAAATCAAATTAATTAGGTTTTCTTATATTGTGCTATCATGGGATTGAGACACATTGGGAAATTTTCACAGTTCTTTATAAATTAGAACTACTCAAAATTTTTATTAGACGATTGCAGCAGACAAGTAATAAATCAAATTAATTAGGTTTTCTTATATTGTGCTATCATGGGATTTACACGCATTGGAAAAATTTTCACAGTTCTAGCTCAATTAGAGCTACTCAAAATTTTCATTAGAAGAATTGAAGCAGGCAGATGTTAAATCAAATTAATTAGGTTTTCTATATTGCATTTTCATGGGATTTACACACACTGGAAAATTTTGACAGTTCTAGCTGAATTAGAACTAATCAAAATTTTTATTAGACGATTTGTAGCAGACAGATGTTAAATCAAATTAATTAGGTTTTCTTATATTGTGCTATCATGGGATTGAGACACATTGGGAAATTTTCACAGTGCTAGCTGAATTAGAACTATTCAAAATTTTTCTTAGAAGATTGCAGCAGATAAGTAACAAATCAAATTAATTAGGTTTTCTTATATTGTGCTATCATGGGATTGAGACACATTGGGAAATTTTCACAGTTCTTTATAAATTAGAACTACTCAAAATTTTTATTAGACGATTGCAGCAGACAAGTAATAAATCAAATTAATTAGGTTTTCTATATTGTGCTATCATGGGATTGAGACACATTGGAAAATTTTCACAGTTCTTTATAAATTAGAACTACTCAAAATTTTTATTAGACGATTGCAGCAGACAAGTAATAAATCAAATTAATTAGGTTTATTTATATTGCACTATTATGACGATAACAAACTGGAAAACTTTCACAGTTCTATCTGAATTAAAACTATTCAAAGTTTTTATTAAACTATTTGTACGAGTAGCAAATAGGTAATAAATCAAGTTAATTTGGTTTTGTATATTGCGCTATCATGGGATTTACACAGAAATTTTTTATAGTTCTAGCTGAATTAGAACTATTCAAAATTTTTATTAGATGATTTGTAGCAGACAGGTGATAAACCAAGTCAATTAGATTATCTATATTTGTTTAGGTTTGGAACACTATGGTCTACTTTTTTCAACACGAGGGATAGTGAGACCTGGACCTACTTCGTCATCATGGGATTTAAACACATTGGGAATATTTCAGAGATCTATCTTAAGTAGAACTCCAGAACCAAAAATTAACGCCTTAAACATTAGACCATTGCTCGTCATCATGGGATTTACACACACTGGACTTATTTCAGAGATCTATCTTAAGTAGAACTCCGGAACCGAAAATTAATGCCCTATCCATTCGACCATTGCTCGTCATCATGGGATTAAAACACACTGGAAATATTTCAGAGATTTATCTTAAGTAGAATTTCAGCACCGAAAATTAAAGCCTTAACCATTCGACCATTGCTCGTCATCATGGGATTTACACACACTGCAAATATTTCAGAGATCTATCATACGTAGAACTCCGGAACGAAAAATTAAAGCCCTAACCATTCGACCATTGCTCGTCATCATGGGATTTACACACACTGGAAATATTTCAGAGATCTATCTTAAGTAGAACTCCAGCACCGAATATTAACGCCCTAACCATTCAACCATTGCTCGTCATCATGGGATTAACACACACTGGAAATATTTCAGAGATCTATCTTAAGTAGAACTCCAGCACCGAAAATTAACGCCCTAACCATTCAACCATTGCTCTTCATCGAGGGATTTACAGACAGTGGAATTATTTCAGAGATCTATCTTAAGTAGAACTCCAGCACCGAAAATTAACGCCCTAACCATTCAACCATTGCTCTTCATCGAGGGATTTACAGACAGTGGAATTATTTCAGAGATCTATCTTAAGTAGGAATTCTAGAAAAAATATTTTTTACTACGCATTTTATAGCACACAGCTGATAAATGAAGTCAAAATTTAAAAATAAAAACGCAATTAAAACATTTATTTTTCACGAATTTTTAGAAATGTTTCTTAGAATCTTATCTTAACATTTTCTTCTAAACACATTTTATTTCATGTTAAAATAAGAAACATTAAAATTCTGCCCGCTACTCCAAAAATCAATTTCAACCAATGCAAACATGACTTATTTAAAAATTTACTCTCCATCGAAATAAAAAGATTCCGGACTGATTTTGCTGATGGAACAAATTTTTCAGAAAGATGTTTTTCGAAAATAAAAGTTGTACGTGATGTAATACCACTGGGTTTTTCAGGTTTGGTATTTTTTTACTCGAAAATAATTACTGCTTTGAATACGGATTGAAACATAGAACGCTGTTTATATCCAAGGGTCTACTTCATGCAAAATATTCAGATATAAGGAAGGCGTATTATTTTCTTTTTAAAGTCAAATTATTTTTTCTAAATATGTCATTATAGAAATGTCATATCTTTCTTTAACACAACAACATTTTCAATATTTAATCATATATACGGAAGGATTTTTTTACGTCATTTTTCATATACATGTTACATTTCTGCTATAGAAAAATATTATATAATACGTTGCATTGCATTGGTAAATACATGTGGAATAGCATGTAGTCCTTCATATGACGGGGGCAGATGATACTAAAACTGATAGTGTGAATGCAGTTTAGAATCAAGCTGAATATATTCAGAAACATAATTCAAAATTTTCTTAGCTACGTCGGAATTAACTCTAAGTTCTTCCCAATTTTTTTTGCCACAATAATTAATGGAAATAAAGCATGGTTTAAAAAACAACATCTTGTGATTTACTTGTGATTAGTTGCCTACATTTATTGATCTTGATATATATATATATATATATATATATATATATATTATACATATATATCTATATATATAAACATATACATATATATATACATATATATACGTATATATATATATATATATATATAATATATATATATATATATATATATATATATATATATATATATATATATATATATATAATGTGTGTTGTGTGTGTGAGTGTGTGTGTGTGTGTGTGTGTGTGTGAGGTCTAAAAAGGGGTAGTTGGAAATTACGTGAGTTTAAAGCGATTTTAAAAGGGAACTCTTTTATAATAATAAAATATATGAAATGACCCACGCTCGCGTAAGCTTTTAGGATAATCCGGTCAGGCGGAAGCATTTTGAAACAATTTGATGAGATTGCAAACAGATAAGTTTTCAGTGAGCCCGCGGACATGGAGCTGTCAACAACACTCTACGCGTGTCTTCGACGGAAAAGTGAAAATGGCTCAAGTTTTACTTTAACGATGGTTTATAATAAACTTATTATTATCAAGAAGACTGTTTTCCATTCGCTTTAACTCTGGATCACGACATGTTCATATATATATATATAATATATATATATATATATACAGAGAGAGATGAATACACACACACACACACACACATATATATATATATATATATATATATATATATATATATTTAATTATTTATAAACGAAAATTACTGTGAGAATAAAAGGTAAAACTAGGACTGTTAAATCATAACGTAATATATTCAAAGAGCTCTACATTTGTTACGGTATATTAATTATGACACCACACGTAATTTAATTTTTCTCCGCTTCCTAGGTGAAAATTCTTAATTAAAATAAACTGGCATGCCTCTTGCGAAATATATATATCACTTTCACCTCTTATTTTAGAATCGTCTAGGATTATTTCATTTCGCGATTTCTCTTTGATACCGCCATTTTTACTTAAATTCAGATGGCATATCTTTCAAAAGTTGAAAATTGTCGTATTTTGTTTTACATATTTATTCTTATTGATAGCATTTAAAGATACCAGTGATCTTTATAAAGTGATTATTAACATATAAACTCTTATTGTCATTATTTTCATGAACTTTTTCGATCTTTTTCGAACCATCGTGAGACGCACTCTCAATATTTATTTTCCCAATTTTGTATTAATAAATTTTAAAGATACAAGGTCCGTTTAGAAAATAATCACTTATTTATACAAATATTATATAAGTTTTAATATTTTTTTTAATTTTCAAAATATCGTGAGAGGCAGTCGGTCTCAATATTCTATTTTTCGAATGATTTTTATTTATACAGTTAAAAAGTACATTGATCTATTTAGAAAATAATGACTTTTATAGGAACATTAAATAACCTCTAATATTTAATTATAGCCTTCTTCGGTGGAACGTCTAAATATTTCTTTTTTCGAATGTTTTTTATTAATACAAAGTAAAGGTCCAGATCTGTTTAGAAAATAGTGACTTTTTATATAAATATTATATAACCTCTAATATTATTTTTATGCAATTTTCCGATGGAATGATCGTGAGATTGCAATATTTTTAATTTGTATGATCTGTCTCGAATGAACTGTCGTGAGACACAATCTCAATATAAGTTTTCCCAATTTTTTATTAATGAAGTTTAAAGACACAAGATCTGTATAGAAAATAATCAATTTTTTTATAAATATTATACAACTTCTAATATTCCTTTATTTTAATGGTCTTTTTTGATGAAATGATCGTGAGTTGCAGTCTATCTCAATATTTTTTTATTTGAAAGACCTTTTATGAAAGACGTATTTCGAGACGCAATCTCAGTATTTATTTTTCCGATTTTTTATTGATGAAATTTAAAGATACGAAGTCTCTTTAGAAATAAATGACTTTTATAATTCAAATATTATATAATCTGTAATATTTTTTCTCTTATGATCTTTCTCGACTGAACTATCGTGAGACGCAGTTTCAATATTTATTTTCCCGATTTTTCATTAATAAAGTTTAAAGGTTTAATGTTTGTTTGGAAAATAATCACTTTTTTTACAATTATTATATATCTTCTAATATTTCTTTTCATTTTCATGGTCTTTTTCGATGATACGATCGTGAGATGCAGTCTGTCTCAATATTTTTTTCTCAAATGCTTTTTATTACAAAGTTTGAAGATACAAGGTCTGTTTAGAAAGTAATGACTATTTTATACAAATGTTATATAACCTCTAATATTTTTTATGTTCGTTTTCGTTGGAACGATCGTTAGTTGTAGTCCGTCTCAATATTTTTTTTTATTTGAAAACTATTTTTTGAACTATCAATAGTAATATACTATCGCAATATTTATTTTCACGATTTTTTTTATTGATAAAGTTTAAAGATGCGAGGTCTGTTTAGAAGGAAATGACTTTTTTATACAAATATTATATAATCTGTAATATGTTTTGTTTGTACGGTCTTCTGCTAATAAACTGTCGTGAGATGCTGTCTCAATATTTATTTCTCCGATTTTTTATTAATAAAGTTTAAAGGTTTAATGTCTCTTTGAAAAAAATTCCCTTTTTTAATCAAATATTATATAACTTCTAATAATTTTAAATATTTTTATGGTCTCTTTTGTTGGAACGATCGTGAGATGCAGTCTATTTCAATATTTTTTATTTGAAAGCTATTTTTTGAAAGACCTATCTTGAGATGCAATCTCAATATTTATTTTCCCAATTTGTATTGATAAAACTTAAAGATAAAGTCTTATTAGAAAGAAATTACTTTTTATACAAATATTATATAATCTATAATTTTTGTTTTATTTTTAGGATCTATCTCGAATGAACTATAGTGCGATATAATCTCAATATTTATTTTTCCGTTTTTCTTTTAATAAAGTTTAAAAAGTGCAAGGTTTGTTTCAAAAATTATCACTTTTTTATAAAAATATTATACAACTTCTACTATTTTTTTATTTTCATGGTTTCTTTCGATGGAAGGATTGTATGATGCAGTCAATCTCAATATTTTTTTTATTTGAAAGGCTTTTTATGAAGAATCTATCGTGAGGTGCAATCTCAATATTCATTTTTCCAATTTTTTATTGATAAAATTTAAAGATAAGAAGTCTGTTTAGAAAGAAATGACTTTTTATACAAATATTATATAATCTGTAATATTTTTTTATGATCTTTCTTTAATAAATTATCGTGAGACGCAGTCTCAGCAGTTATTTTCCCGGTTTTCTATTGATAAAGTTTAAAGATACAAGGAGTGTTTAGAAAATACTCATTTATTTATAGAAATATTACATAGCTTCTATTTTTTTTTATTTTCATGGTCTCTTTCTAATTGAACGAACGTAAGATGCAGTCCGTCCAATATTTTTTTTTATTTGAAAACTATGTTTTCAACGACTTGCCGTGAGATGCAATCTCAATATTTATTTTACCATTTTTTTATTGATAAAATTTAAAGATACGAAGTCTGTTTAGAAATAAACGACTTTTTCATACAATATTATTTAATCTGTAGTATTTTTTGTTTTATGACCTTTTTCGAATGAACTATGGCAGGAAACAGTCTCAATATTTATTTTCCCGGTTTTCTATTAATAAAGTTTAAAGATACAATATGTGTTTAGAAAATAATAACTTACTTATACATATATTATATAACTTCTAAACTTTCATGGTCTTTTTAGAAGGAAATATCGTGAGATGAATCTCCATATTTCATTCTGGAATGTTTTTTTATTAATAAAGTTAAAAGGTAAAATTCTATTTAGAAAATAATAATTTTCTATACAAATATATCATAACATCTAATATATTTTTATTTTCACGATCTTTTTCGATGGAACTATGATGAGATGCAGTCCGTCGAAATATGTTTTCTCGAATGTTTTTTATTAATACAGTGTAAAGGTCCAAATCTGTTTTGAAAACGAGGACTTTTTATACAAATATTATATATCCTTAAATATTATTTTGAAAAGACCGTGAAATCGTAATATTTTTTTTGTCCGTTCTTTCTCGAATAAACTATCGTGAGACGCAGTCTCAATATTTATATTTCTATATAATATATATAATATTTTTATTAATAAAGTTTAAAAGTACAAGGTCTGTTTGGAAAAAATCATTTTTTCCTGCAAATATTCTAATTTTTACTTCTAATTTTTTTTCATGGTCTCTTTTGATGGAACGATCGTGAAATGCAGTCCGACTCAACATTTTTTTTATTTGGAAGGACCTAGCGTCAGATAAAATCTCATTATTTATTTTCCAATTTTTTATTGATAAAATTTAAAGATACGAAGTCTGTTTAGAAATAAATGACATTTTTGTACAAGTATTATATAATCTGTAATATTTTTTGTTTTATAATCTCTCTCGAATGAACTATCGTGAGACGCAGTCTCAATATTTATTTCCCTTTTTTAATTAATAAAGTTTAAAGGTACAAGGTCTGTTTAGAAAGTAATAACTTTTTATACAAATATTATATAACTTCTAACACTTTTAACTTTATGGTCTTTTTCGAAGGACCTATTGTGAGACACAGTCTCAATATTTATTTTTCCGGTTTTATATTGATTAAATTTGAAGGTGTGAGGTACGTTTAGAAAGTAAAGACATTTTTATACAAATGGTATATAAACTGTAATATTTTTTATATGCACAGTCTTTTCGAAAGAGCTGTCTTAAGACGCAGTCTCAATATTTATTTTCTCAATATTTTATTGTTAGAATTTATAGGTACGAGATGTGTTCTAAATAAGAAGTCTTTTTTATCTATACAAATGCCCTTAAAAGTATAATCTTCATAATTTGCATGGACTTCGTGAGACATTGTCTCAATATTCAGTTTCTTACTCTTTACTGATAAAAATTAGAGACTCGATGGCTGTTTAAAAGATAGTAAGACTTTTTTCATAGTATTACCATATATCCTTTAATCTTTATTGTTTGCATAGTATTTTATGAATGAACTACCTTGAGAGATAGTGTCAATATTTCTTGTTGGTTATTTTTTGTTGATACATTTTATGGTACAAGCGCTGTTTAGAAATTTATAACATTTCTTCATACAAATACCATATAACTAAATAAATTTCTTATTTGAAAGGTCTTTTTTGAAGAATACTTTATCGATTTTTTATTGATATACTCAATACTTTATCGATTTTTTATTGATAAAATTTAAAGGCACGAGGTCTGTTTAGAAAGTAATGATTTTTTTTTACAAATGGTTTTTATCTCTAATAGGTTGTATTTACTAGTCTCTTTCAAAGATGCTGTCGTAAGACAAATTCGCAATATATTTTTCTCAATTGTTTATAAATAAAATTTAAAAGTGCGAGGTCTATTTAGAAAGTAATGATTTTTTTAAATACTTTTTATCTCTAATAGGTTGTATTTACTCGTCTCTTTCAAAGAAGCTGTCGTGAGACAAAGTCGCAATATATTTTTCTCAATTGTTTATAAATAAAATTTAAAAGTACGAGGTCTGTTTAGAAAGTAATGATTTTTTTAAATACTTTTTATCTCTAATAGGTTGTATTTACTATTCTCTTTACAAAATATTTTAATATTTATAACTTCATAATTAATATTACTTTACAATTTAATATTCTGGTATTTTTCTGCTTTTTTTAAAGAAAAATAATTTGTTTTAGCTTATACATGGATTATTAGACATACATTTGTAATAAATATAATTTCTAAAGTAACACCTTTAAAAATTTCAGTGAATTATATCAAATAAAATTTTAAATTAAACTTTGTAAAAACTAAATAAATTATCCCACTTGTTTAATAACATTTAAATATCGCAATTGAATTCCTGTAATGTAATATTAATAAATGTATTTTTAAGAGATTAATTTATAATCCTCGATATAACTTCTCAAATTCAGGGGGTGGTTTTTGATAGAAACTGAAATACAAGCATAAAAGTATTACGCAGTACTTAATTACACTGGAAAAACTGAGTGAATAGGCAGTAAAAATGATGTTTCGTAAGAAATAAATGTGAAATCTAATGCAAAATTAAAATTTAATTGAAGATATTAAAAGATATCTCGGGAAGTGAAGCATTTCAATAGAAAAGTCTCAATAATAGAAGATTAAGGAAACTTTAATTGAATTTTATAGACGGATGAATAATAAAATCTAACGGATGAAATTATATTTTATTGAGTAATTATTGAAATGTAAATGGCTAAAAGTAAAAAAAAATTAATTTACTAGTTGTAATAGCAATAAATCTGGATTAAATAGAATATAAATCATAATGTAACTGTTTCAACTATGAAAGAGGATTTTAAAAATGAATTCAAATGTAAAGTTTGCTGCATTCTGTTTGGGAAAAAAGTGAATGTCTTTCTTCCCAAGGTTCGATTTGGTTGTAATTGATTTTCCATATGTGCCCTCAATATCTACCTCAATAATAAAAAATGGTGGATTCTGAAAATGGAAAATTCACATATGAAAGTGTCATCATTTCAGCATTCACCAAATTTAGTGGTTTACAGCATTGCTTTCTTCACAATACTTATTGGGCACTTTATCGCAAACATTATGGAGCAAAAACTCCAGCGTTTGCTAAAATTATGGAAAATAACCATATATTGAGAATAATATATGAATATTATCCGTGAATCTAAAGCATTATGAATGAATTTTTTTAAATCGTTTAAAATACTTTTGAGGATAAGGCAAATA
This sequence comes from Pardosa pseudoannulata, assembly GCA_032207245.1. Lineage (NCBI taxonomy): Eukaryota > Metazoa > Arthropoda > Arachnida > Araneae > Lycosidae > Pardosa > Pardosa pseudoannulata. The sequence goes on from CM063507.1 coordinate 31,119,085, forward strand.
GATCTTGGTGCATGCAAAAGTATCCGGTCACATCAAATAGCTACACTGTTCAATTTTCTCAGCGAATATTTCAATGTATTATTATAAATGATTACGAAAAATATATTCAAAGTTTCATAGAACAGATTCCAAGTTCAAAAAAATTTAAGTTATGTAATTTATGCTGGGGAACTTTACTAAATGGATTACCAAAATTCAAAAACCATATCTTATTTGGAAAAATGCATCTCTGCTACTTGACAGAATATTCCAACTGAAATCTTTACATAATCGTCTGTGAATTTTGGTTACAGACTTATTTTTGCTCAAGCAACAAGTGAATGTTTTCTTTCCAAGTTTCAAATTAGTTGCAATGTAAGTGAATAGATGGCGCTGTTATATTTCAATATCTACCTCAATAATCGAAAATGGTGTATCTGGGAAATGGAAAATCCACACGTAGACGTAATATCATTAAAAAAATAGCTGAGCTTAAATTAGCTTTATCTTATACATGGATTATTAGACATCCATTTGTAATAAATATAATTTCTAAAGTCACACCTTTAAAAATTTCAGTGAATAATATCAAATAAAATTTTAAATTATACTTAAACATAAAAACTAAATAAATTCTCCCACTTGACCAATAACATTTATATATCATAATTGAATTTCTGTAATGTAACTTTAATAAAAGTATTTTTAAGATATTAAATTATAATCCTCGGTATAACTTGTCAAATTCAGAAGGCAGTTTTTTGATAGAAACTGAAATACACACATAAAAGCATTACGCAGTACTTAATTACAGATGAAAAAATTATAGGCAGTAAACTGAATAAGCAGTAAAAATCTGATGATGTTTCTCAAGAAATAAATGTGAACTCTAATGCAAAATTAAAATTTAATTGAAGATATTAAACGATATCTTTTGAAGTGAAGCATTTCAATACAAAAGTTTCAGTAATAGAAGATTAAAGAAACTTTAATTGAATTTTATAGAAGGAGGAATAATAAAGGCTAACGGTTGAAATTATATTTTTATTGAGTAATATTTGAAAAGTAAACGGCCAAAAAATAATTTTTTTTTATTTATTCCAGTTGTAATAGCAATGAATCTGGATTAAATATAAATATACATCATATCGTACCTGTCTCAACTGTGAACGATGATTTTAAAAATCAATTAAAGAAACTGGGAGATCTGGGGAAATGTAAAGGGGGCTGCATTCTTTTTCGGTAGCAAGTGAATGTCTTTTTTTCCAAGTTTCAAATTGGTTGTAATGTTACTCAATGGATAGCATCATTATATTGAAAAATTCTTGGTTTTCATATGTGGCCCTCAATGACTACCTAAATAATAAAAAATGGTGGATTCGGAAAAAGGAAAATTCACATATGAACGTGTCATCATTTCTGCATATACTAAATTTTGTGGTGTAGATTATTGCTTTCTCCACAGGATTTACTCGGCACTTTATCTCAAAAATTATGGAGCAAAAACTCCATCGTTTGCTAAAATTAGGGAAAATAACCGTATATTGAGAATAATAAATGAATATTATCCGTGAATCTAAAGCATTAGGAATGAATAAGTCATTTAAAATACTTTGGAGTTAGACAATATGTGAATGTTTTCTTCTCAAGTTTCAAATTAGTTGCAATGTAAGTGAATATCAGGAGATCAAAAAGTCCGTATAAACTTTAACCCTCCGAGTGGAACACATCTAGAAATAAATTCTCCAAAATACGCTAATGTCAGTGGACAAAGAGTTCTATGATTTTTACCTCCACCCTTTGTCGACTAGACTGGAGTATGGAAAACCCAACCTCATTATTGCCCCTTTAATTCCGGTTATATATTGATATATAAATAGATACTATAGATTGTTAATTTTTAATACACATAAAGCTCGTCAAGTCTCGAGGATCATTCCATAAAAAATAATGGATTCTAAAAGTACAAATAAAAATATTCTTTGAGAGACTTATTTATATTTTTTACGAAAGTCATCCAAGATATTTAAGGGGTGCAATTAGAGATACATCTATTACCGCAAACGAAATACTTCGAAATAGAGATTTACAAAGCCATGAAAAGCTATCAGCGTCTTTGTGTCTCAGGGGGTAGGGTTGCATCCCTCAAGAAATGTCAGTGAAAGAGGGGTGCAGTTCCTAAACAATAGACCTGACCTTCCTACCTCAAAACTCCATGGGGGAAAGCACTGGCAAAAATGTACATTACATCCATTTTCGGAGCGTTTTTGGAGGTCGAAAATTGTACGTTTTAAAGTCATCATCGGTTTGGCGGAATTGTACGTGCGAACCGCTTAGATGGTTAAAAATTCATAATAACCCGAAAAATAACCAAAATAAAAAATGGTTTGAATTGTTAGTATCGGTAGGTCATGGGATTTTTTTAAAACATAAAAAAATAACTCAAAAAGAGTCGATAGGAAGCTCTAATGTACACAAGTCAAAGAAAAAGAAACGCAAATAACAAACAGAATGCCTCCAAATTGTTTATTATAACAGTATGTGTTCCATATGACCACTACCACAGGGGATAACACACTGCAGGCGAGTCACAAATCCAGCAACGGCAGAGAGCAGCACGTCCGGTTGTATGCAAGACACCTCTCGGCGGATCGCATCTTTCAGTTCAGAGATTGGATGGATTGGTTCGACACACCCAAGATTTCAAATATCCCCACAACCAAAAGTCTGCCGGGGTGAAATCTGGAGACCGAGGAGGCCATGGAAACGTGAAACGCCTGCTAATGATTTTGTCTTCTCCGTATTTCTGGATCAGGAAATTCTTGACCGAATTAGCAGTGTGACTAGTTACCCCATCTTGCATAAACGTGACGGTAGATAGCGCATCTCTTTCACTTAACCCTCTGACTGCTCAATTTGTAAACCGAGATCTCTTTTAAAATTGCGTATTTTTTTATTGCATAGTTCAAGTATGCATATGTATATATATGTATATATATGTCTATATATGTATATATGTATATATATATATATATATATATATATATATATATATATATATATATATATATATATATATATATATATATATATATATATATATATATATATATATATATATATATATATATATATATATATATATACATATATATATATATATATATATATATATATATATATATATATATACATATATATATATATATATATATATATATATATATATATATATATATATATATACATATATATATACATATATATATATATATATATACATATATATATATATATATATATATATATATATATATACATATATATATACATATATATATATATATATATATATATATATATATATATATATATATATATATATATAATATATATATATATATATATACATATATATATACATATATATATACATATATATATACATATATATATATATATATATATATATATATATATATATATATATATATATATATATATATATATATATATATATATATATATATATATATATATATATATATATAAATTAGAGAACTGAAATACAGTTAACTTCTATTTATAACATACTAACTATAATTCTGTTATCTAATATAACTATAATTCTAGTCATATAATTCTATTTATTACCAAATTAAATGTCTAATACTGTATATACTTTATTCGACTGGTGAAACGGTAAAAAGGCCGAATGTGCTTCTTAATAAAGGAAGAAAACACATGCCCGTGGAAATCGCGGGATGAGCAGTCAGAGGGTTAAAGCTGGCACGACATTATCGCGCAGAAATGTTAAACAACGCTGCGCATTCATCGTATCCGTTTTCTACTCATTTACTGGGCACTCCATTTCAAAGAAAAAGGGTCCTGTGATGAACGAACCTGTGAATACACACCACACTGTCACTTTTGGGAAATGCAATGGTTTCTGCATGTATTTCCACCGAAGTCGCTCGTACCAGCGCCATCTGTCGGCTATTTTTGAGTTACTATTTATTCGGTTTAAAAACAATCCCATGACCTAACGATACTAACCCTGCAAACCGCTTTTATTTTGGTTATTTTTATGGCTATTAACCCCCTGACTGCTCAATTTGTAAACCGAGATCTCTTTTAAAATTACGTATTTTTTGTTGCATAGTTCAAGTATATATATATATATATATATATATATATATATATATATATATATATATATATATATATATATATATATATATATATATATATATATATATATATATATATATATATATATATATATATATATATATATATATATATATATATATATATATATACATATATATATATATATATATATATATACATATAAATATATATATATATATGTATATATATATATATGTATATATATATATATATATATATATATATATATATATATATATATATATATATATATATATATATATATATATATATATATATATATATATATATATATATATATATATATATATATATATATATATATATATATATATATATGTATATATATATATATATATATATATATATATATATATATATATATATATATATATATATATATATATATATATATATATATATATATATATATATATATATATATATATATATATATATATATATTAGAGAATTGAAATACTAATTAATTTCTAGAAAAGATTTTTTATATTGACTTTTATCATGAGAAACTAAGCTTTCAGAAAAACTGTCAGATGTTATGATATAAAAAATTTATTTTTTAATAAATTTCAATTGAAATACAGTTAATTTCTATTTATAACATACTATCTATAATTCTATTATCTAATATAACTATAGTTCTAGTCATATAATTATATTTATTACCAAATTAATTGTCTAATACTGTATATTCTTTATTCGACTGGTTAAACGGTAAAAAGGCCGAATGGGCTTCTTAAAAAAGGAAGAAAAACACATGCCCGTGGAAATCGCGGGATGAGCAGTCAGAGGGTTAAGGATTTTTAAAG
>CM063507.1:31144087-31146587 GCA_032207245.1 Pardosa pseudoannulata
ATAGAAATAATTGAATTTACCTGAATCTTCTTTTTCCATAGCGAACATAACATGCTTTTGCCGTTATAATTCCAAGATATGAGATTCTAATTTAATCGTAAAAAATTATTACATTTATACATAGCTAATTACATGCGAAACCTAAGTAATTTTCTTTTATCTCTTTTTAACATAGGATGTAAACATGTAATCAGTTTTCTTTCATAATATAAGATTTATATTTTATATTACATTCTATATTTTGTTATAATTTAAATTTATATCGTCCTCACAACTGAAGATTTCTTTCCTTAAAAGTCATTACATTGAGCCAACAGTATTTTGCACTTCATAAAGTACGAGGAACAAATTTTTATGGGAGAAAATAGGATAAAACACTTATTTTTAATTTTGTACATTTCTGTATGGATATATGTATATTAATATATTGCTGGTTACATGGAAAACCGATTAAAAGTTCTATTTTTCAATTTTCTTCATAGAGATTAACATGTTTTTACTGTTATCCTGTCATGATTTCGAATTTTGTTTTAATTCTTAAAAATAACTATGTTCTATTCCTAAAAATTCTTGTACTAAGTCAATCGGATATTACATTTCAAATGGAAAGAGAAGCAAACTGTTATTGGAGAAAATTGTTTATATTAAATGTTTATAATATTTAATATTGTTTAAGACTTGAAAACAACGTCATCAACAAATAATGAAAGGAACAAAAAGTACTTTTTATTCTTTTCCTTTTAGAATTATATCAAAATAGACACCGTATAGTTTTACTTAATTGCAGTATTTCATTTTCTTTCTTGATATTTGCTTGAAATAAGATAACATCTTCAAAACATATCATGTGAAACTTTTTATTTAGTTTTCGGCTATTCTGCATGTGCGCATATGTGTTAAATCTTTGTTAGTTACATTAAAAAATTGAAAATTGTTTTTTCTCTAACCTCACTTTTTTGTGAGATAACATATAAATGTTATCCTTAATTATGAAAAATTATGCTTTAATTCTAATAAATCTTATTAAGCCAACCGGATTTTGGCTTGAAATATATAATAAATGTTATCCTTATATCATGAAGAATTAGGCTTTAATTCTAATAAACCTTATTAAGCTAGCCGTATTTTGGCTAGAAAACATATAATAAATGTTATCCTTCCATCATGAAAAATTATGCTTTAATTCTAATAAATCGTATTACGTCAACCTTATTTTGACTAGAAAAGATATAAATATTATCCTTATATCATGAAATATTATGTTTTAAGTCTAGTAAATCGTATTAAGCCAACCGGATTTTGGCTAGAAAACATATAACAAATGTTATTTTTCATCATGAAAATTTATTGTTTAATTCTAATAAATCGTATTACGTCAACCTTATTTTGACTAGAAAAGATATAAATATTATCCTTACATCATATATAAGTAAACCTGATTTTGACTAGAAAATGTATAATAAATGTTATAATTACGTCTCGATAAATTATGCTTTAATTCTAATAAATCGTATTAAGCCAACCAGATTTTGGCTACAAAATATATAATAAATGTTATATGAGCGATATAACTTAATTACCGATTTATTTACATCAATTTATACTACATATTTTTCCGATTTTGCTAGAAAAAGTAAAAAATAACGATAATAACAATAAAATAACGGAAAAAGGAAAATAACGATAATAATCCTGTTTAGTGATACTAAGTGATAATGCTATACACATTTTTAAAATTTTCAAATATCTTTTGTAAATTATAATTTGGAGATTTAAATTGGCATCTTATATTTTTTCTGGTCTTGGTGTAATATTATATTTTTACTCAATCAAGTCTACGATTTGAATTATAAAATGTATCGATATATTACGAAATATCGATACAACTTGCCGTCTTATAATACAGATCTAACTCCGTTTAAGCTACATTAGTTTAAGCTTCTTCACGATATCAGAAGTAAAATTTACTTTCCGATATTCTGATAATACAGTCGAAACTCCGTATAACAACCCCCTGTGGGACCAACATCATATCCTCGTTATAATGAAAGGTCTTTGTAATGAATTGAAAATATAATTAAAATAATGAGCAAAGAAATGATGCAACAGTACATACCTAGAGAACAGTTCTATTTATTTGTATTTCCATTACTGAATTTTTGAAAGAAAGTCTTTGATTGACGCCGGTTTCAAGTTCATTTGGGAATTTTTCGCTATCCCTGATTCCATATCCGTTAGATTTTGAAGGAAATCTTCAAAATTAAAATGTCCTCCAAAATATTGACGCAAGGCATTGATTACATTGAAAGCTTCTGTTTCATTCACTTTTGTAAAAGCTTGGACGATTTCTTCTCCGTCATCGGAATCGCGGATTTCTTCATTTCCGGTAATACGGGCATTAAAATCGTCCTCATTCAAATTTTCACCGCAGCACTGAAAAGTTTCGTTTACCGCAACAAACTCATCAAAAGATAATTGAAGATTTAGTTCTCCCCTTTTC
>CM063507.1:31161587-31169087 GCA_032207245.1 Pardosa pseudoannulata
ATATATATATATATATACATATATATATATATATATATATATATATATATATATATATATATATATATATATATATATATATAAACATATATATATATACATATATATACATATATTTATACATATATATATATATATATATATATATATATATATATATATATATATATATATATATATATATATATATATATATATATATATATATATATACATATATATACATATATATATATATATATACATATATATACATATATATATATATTATATATATATATATATATATATATATATTATATATATATATATATATATATATATATTTATATATATATATATATACATATATATATATACATATACATATATATATATATATATATATATATATATATATATATATATATAATATATATATATACATATATATATATATATATATATATATATATATATATATATATATATATATATATATATATATATATATACATATATATATATATATATACATATATATATATATATATATATATATATATATATATATATATATATATATATATATATATATATATATATATATATATATATATATATATATATATATATATATATATATATATATATATATATATATATATATATATATATATATATATATATATATATATATATATATATATATATATATATATATATATATATGTATATACATATATATATATATATATATATATATATATATATATACATATATACATATATATATATATATATATACATACATATATATATATATATATATATATATATATATATATATATATATATATATATATATATATATATATATATATATATACATACATACATATATGCATATACATATACTGTTGGATATGGGGCTACGCTGCAAACGTATCACTCGTGGGTCTTTGCTGACCAAGTGTCATCGCCAACTGCGTGTACCTATGCCAGTGAACAACGTGACTATTCCATGGTTCATTGGAAGAGAGTTACCTGGTCAGATGAATCACGGTTTGTCATTCATCCCGCCGATTGCCGAGTCAGGATAAGCCGTTTTCCAGGCAAATTTTTGCTCCCTCAATGTACAATAGGTCACACACAGGCCAGTGGTGATGGTATTATTCTTTGTTGGACGTTCTCTTCGGCTTCTCTGAGACCCGTGGTTGGGATAGAGCAGACCATGAATGCTACTGGGTATCTGAACATCAATGAGGACGAGTTGCACCCTTGCATGACCTTTGTTTTTCCAGCTGGAAATGGAATGTTCCAACAGGACAACGCCCCCTGTCGCAAGGCTAAAATTGTGTTAGAGTGGTTCCAGAAACATGAAGCTGAATTCCAGTTAATGCCCTGGACGCCTAACTCACAGAATCTCAACCCGATTGACCACATTTGGGATGTCATTGGATGGCAGCTCAGAGTTCAAAGACCACCAGGTCACAATATCTCAGATTTGCTTAACCGTTGCTTAAACATCTGGTACAATCTGTCTCCGGCCATCTACCAATTACTTGTGGCATCCACGCCAAAGGTGGACAACCTCGTTATTGACAGGTGGTCATAATGTTTTGGCTTTTGAGTGTATATACATGTCGAAAAGAAGGTCGTGTTGTTTGACATCATATCACAGTGGTTCATGGATAACATGTAGATAAAAATAAATTTCCAAAACTGTTTGTCCACTATACAAATCTCTTTAACCCATTTTTCAATCAAGTATGAAGATCTGATAACGAACTTTATCCCTGTTCAACAATGAAAAGGCGTGAATGAATTCCCGCCCAATTCATTTGGGATTCGCCCACGCTTGGGATGTGGTTAAGGAAATTCCACGATGATGTGAAATCATATCATAGAATCAATATTCTGTATAAAAATATAGATTCCATAAAATTCCATGCAAGGGTGGATTGAAGCTGTTTTGCACGCCAAAGGTGGGCCAACTCGTTATTGACAGGTGGTCATAATGTTTTGGCTCTTGAGTGTAGAATAAGATAATTAAAGATAATGAGATCGTATCGAAAGTGAACCGTAGGGGGGAAATGTTATATAAACAAAATGCAATACGATTAGACCGAAACAATTAAAGAGTGGATAAATTATGCATTATGTACATTATTATGAGCTAATAAACTTTATTTAGTATCCACTATTAAAAATAAGAATAAACTAATATTAAGTATAACATTAATTTTATCGTACCTTCAACCTGACATTCAATAATTCTTGATAGGGGAGATCGTATCGAAAGTGATTCGTTGGGGGAAAAGTTATGTAAACAAAATGCAATACGATTAGACCGAAACAATTAAAGAGTGGATAAATTATGCATTATGTACATTATTATGAGCTAATAAACTTTATTTAGTATCCACTATTAAAAAGAAGAAGAAACTAATATTAAGTATAACATTAATTTTATCGTACCTTCAACCTGACATTCAATAATTCTTGATCGATTAAGATGGCTGACAGGCGAAAGCAAAATGCATTCTTCCCTTTTGAATCACTCTTCATTCCTGCATTTTTTCTTTCCCGTTACCACTCACAATCCTGGAAGGAAATTGAAATTCAATGATTTATTAGATTACACGGTCTTCCAACTACAAAAGCAATCGAGAAATACAGAGAAGATAAAAAAGTATCGCAAAATGATTAGCTTCCAGTTTCTAATGTATTTGATCTCTTGGTCCACAGGGATATAAATTATGCATCGAAGAGTCGTAACCCGAAGTAATTTTATTTCCTGTGTTTTGTTTTATTGTCAGTTGTGATCAATTTGTGCATTTCGCCTGACTATTTTACGAATGTGTCTATACACAGTTTTCAAACAGCTATAAAAATATGAATATTTATAATATGTTTTTCTACGAATTTATGATTGAAATTTGTTTATATAAGGTAGATAATAGAGATCTAGTCGTTACCAAAAATCTGCTTTTTAATGTTTTTCAAAAGAAACTATTAGTTACTAGTTTTAAACGCAAACTTTAACTCTTTGAGATTTTCCTTTTTTTACAGAATTCGGTAAAAAAAAAATGTCAACCTTTTTTTTGCAATCATTTGTTCATTTTACATTTTTAAATAAAAATATGTTATTAAAATTAACATTTCTAATATTTTTAAGCATTTATTACAAGTTTTTTTCTTTCTATGAAAGCATCATAGAACTGAAGTTTACCTTTAGTCTCATCGATATCCAAGTTAATTTTTTAAATTTCAGTGAAAGTAAATCTAGGAGTCGGATCCGAAGGATTATCACAATTAATTTAAAAAAATTGTCTTGCTTGACTGATTCCATCTGTACTACTATCAGAGTCACTATTATCCAGGTCATCTAGTAAACTTTCGATACAATCATTTACAGATAATTCAGTTTCTGATTCCGAGTCACAGTTAGAATCGCAAGAAATTAGCTCCATACGTTCTGAATTATCCATCACTTAAAAGTAAAAATACATTATTCAACTCTTACATCAATAAAATTATCAGGCGGGTAGTAAAATATAACCAGAAAGCTATACACTGAAAGATAACAATTCGTCTTCTGATACAAAACATGCGAAAAAACCCGTGCTTTTGAACCGATCAGAGTAGAAAATACAATAAACTGAAAACTATCATTTACTGGACATCTATATGAATAATTTGTTAGGCTGATAAATAAAGGCCCGAAAGCTGTGCCCGTACGGCGTTCGGGCAAAACAGGGAAGGGGTTTAAATATACTTTGCTTATCGGAGATTCATTATATGTTTTTAATTCTTTGAGGACGGGTGTATCATATAATCAACTTTTTTTCGAATTGACTCAGAACGAGTATATCTTTAATTATATTTTAAATAAAACATTTAATCAGAATTTCTCATTGTCACTAGAGGTCTGTTATGTCTGTTATAGGTAAACTTATCTATCAAAGGTATCTGTATACTAAAGAATCATCTAATTCAAGATAAAAGATGTTGCATATATGATACGTCCGTGCTGAAAAGGTTAATAAGAATTAATTTAAAGATAATTCAAGTTAATAAGAGTTTAAGTTAGGATTTATGTAAATTAATTTACACTGTAAAATTTTGTACTGATATGGGAATACGTTATTATATAACATAGTGCAATTATTTGAAATGTATTTACGTATAAATACAAATATGATATATGATGTTTACACTATATTATTATATATTAATTTGGAATTTCTATTGAAAAAGACCTATAATTAATCAGGCTTCATAGTTAACACAGTTTCACACAGTTTTATAAGCTGTTCTGATCAACTATACTAATTGTTGTTTGAAATATAGTTTTTTATATAATTTGTCATATATTACATAATGATTCCCGCACATTTGAAAAAATAGTGGAGCTGAAGTTATGTAGTTTATGTTTTTTATTCCAAAAAGGATGTTTAGAACTTTGTCAACTTCATACTAAGTAATGTTCTCGTAACACTATGTCCTTGATTTGTGTTTCTGTTTGTGTGGGTATGTTCTTGTTTTTTTTTATTATTTGGAGAACTTTTTCTCTTCGTTGATTGTTGTTTTCGGTTTTGGTTGATAATTATTGTCTGAATTACAGTTTTTGTATATTGTAACATTTCTAGCATAATAATCTTTAGGAATTATGAAACAATGAAGGTGTTTGAAACAGTACAGTTTTCAGTCGAGATTTTGAATAAGGATCTGAGCAAATTCATAGGATCTTTAACAAGTCCTTTTCAACTTTGTCTTATAACTTAAAGTGTAGTTTTAACAAATAAATAAATTTATTTCCAAGATAAATACGATTTTGAGGTAAATACAAAATACCTTGTTTTGTAGAATCAAACAAAACAATTACTACTTTTAATTTAAAAAAACAATTATTTTTAACTGTACATTAAAAATGTTTAAGTGGATCAAAAAAGCATTCTCTGTAATATAAAAGTACGTTTAGTAATTTATTTTCGACTTTTTCCTAATAAAAATTATTTAGAAATAAAAACAATTTTGTAGAAACAAATAAATGATCAATTATTTCATTTACTACATCAAAAATGCTGCATAAAATTCAATTTCAATTTGGCAAATTTCATTTGGATTATAAATTGATCAATTTACTTTAGGAACTAAATTATATAAATTATTAATAAATGAATTTTTAAAGTATACTTCTTATCATCAGTTATACCTAGAGAATATTACCCAGAGAAACTTAAAAAAAGTAAATAAATTTACTACATAAGAAAGTTTATATTAAAAAGAATGTATTGAGTCCATTATTTATTAAAAAAATATTTAATAAGTAATTAAACTTTCTGTATAAAGAATTATGTATAAATAAATATTTTATAAATATTATTTTATTAAAAAGTTTTCATAATAAGTAATATTTATAATTCAAAATCAACATCCCATAAAAATAGGCAAATAATTCAATAATTTTTATTTTGGGAATATTTTGAATTATTTGTTGCAGTTATTTTAAGAATTAGTGTTATGTGAGATTAAACACCTTTTCTATACCTCCAAGTTTCATGGCTTTTTATAAGTCAATATATTGTAACGATCCGTTACATGACCCGAGCGAAAAAAGAACGGAAGGTGACCTTTCGTAGCGGACAATTACGGTTAGAGGCAGGTAGAAGTGCGTGGTCCTAACAATACAAGTTTGTGTACTAGGTCCCATTTGTGTACAAATCTGAGACTTATGCTTAAATGGATGTAATTGAAAACTGTCCGTACGCTGGAGCCAGCTTTTCTGAGCCTTTGTGAGGGCTATTTGAGTGAAAAGACTCGAGTAATAATTATTAATCAAGCGGTGTTGTAGTGTACATTTGTTCCCCGTTACCGGTACCGCAAAAGGAATTTAAGTTGTTTGTGTCGGTTGGCTTAAGACGACCTTTCGGCCACATCTGGAAACGGATCAGCTGATCCAGGCGAGGAGTTGACCGCAAGATTGCGTCACCCTGGGTCTGGAAGATTCCAGAAGAATCACGTGAAAGGAACCGGGATAAATAATATATGCCTATAAAGAGCTATAAAAGAAGATTGGCGGAGTCGAGAAGGGGGCTTTTTCTTGAGAGTGACTTGGGAGTTGTTTTGTGGAGCTCGAGAGGAGTCCACTCATCTCTCCGATTTCCTGAGTTTGTTCGTTTAAGAGACGGCCAGCGTCTCCGCTTTGCTAAGAAGTCGACTTTCGACTTTGGGATCTCATTCCCGTTATCTTAATATATTTTCCTACTTCGTGCATAGAAGTAGATCGCTGAGTGACCTTACTCTCATTTTGGATCGTCTTGCATCATGAGCTTCCTGAACGAACTAAAGCTTGATACGTACTATAAGCGTTTGAACCTTAGTGTGAAAGCCGACTGTACTAATCTTCAACCCGGAGGTTATAATGTCAGTATTTCGTACCAGCACTAATTAGCGAACTGTTCCAGTGTTCGAGAATTACAAGCTTCACTGTACCCACGAATTGTAATTGTGTTACGTTACCTTAGCACGAGATCTCAGAAGAATTAGAATTTACTGACACCTGTACATAGCTGTACATCAATTATTCACTCGTATTTAATTCAGAGTAAACAGTTGTAAACAGTGACCTCCAAATTCTCATTCCATACCTCTGAGAGTAGCAGGCCAAGCCTATGGGTCGTCTGCTTGGCCCATGCTTCAAAATTACTAGGACCCACTTGAGCATAAGTCGTACTTTCACACTACTGCTTCTCGTTAAATAACGAAAGGCGCACCCCTTCTCTTTAACACATTGTATGCGGGAGACTTACTAGTACGGGTTATTGTAACAACATGGTTTGTTTGTGGGTAAAAAAATAACGGTATATACAGGAAAACGAAGCCGAATTTTCTTGTCTACTACAGTTTTTGGAAAAATTTAGACAAATAAAAACTAGTTTTTACATAAGTCGATAAGGAACCACAGAACGGGAAGGTTGATTAAAAAAGTCAGTTTAAATTTAAAATTAACTTTATTTATCCTTACGAAAATTATATATATACGAGTATTGAAATATATATATATATATTTGTATTTATATATATATATATATATATATATATATATATATATATTTTATAGCATTCCTTCACAAGGAGAAAGCTCAACAGCTATAAGTAATGAGAGCGCAGTCTGGCTTCATATTTAAGAGAACTCAGAAATCTAATTTTAAAACATTATTTCAGAGCGGCAACACCACACATCTATCATTCTGGACAATATACAACCAAAAGCCACATAGTTCACTCTGCTCTGACACAAGTACACCCAAGAGCGTCGACGACAAGAATTTTCCCACAACAAAAACAGTTTAATAAGCGAATTAAATGCAATATCAGCAAAACGCGAAACCAGGTTCCGCCAACAGCTTGAAAACTGCTCTATAGACAGAAAGTTTACAGTTTTATGACAGAAAGGAATGTTAAGTGGAAAATACTCCATTGATTAAATCATTTAGAGGCTGGTAAAGATAT
>CM063507.1:31174087-31176587 GCA_032207245.1 Pardosa pseudoannulata
ACATATATATATATATATATATATATATATATATATATATATATATATATGTATATATATATATATATATATATATATGTATATATATATATATATATATATATATATATATATATATATATATATATATATATATATATATATATATATATACATATATATATATATATATATATATATTATATACATATATATATATATATATATATATATATATATATATATATATATATGCATATATATATATATATATATATATATATATAAATATATATATGTATATATATGTATATATATATATATATGTATATATGTATATATATATATATATATATTATATATATATATATATATATAATATATATATATATATATATATATATATATATATATATATGTATATACATATATATATATATGTATTAACATTAAACACCTGGTTTAACTTAGGGAAAAAATCCTTAGTTGAGACAATGTTATGAAATATATTAAAAGTTCTGTTTATAAATTGTTTACTGTTTCCAACAAACTTTTCCATTTGATGGACGTATAAATTCAATATCAATTATAGACACCCTTGATAAATATATGTAATACATTAATATAAAAATAACACACAATACCTTGTTTAACTAAAGAAAAACTCTTGGGTTGAGTTAATGGTAAAAAATATTTTAAAAGTTGATTTTGAAATTGTTTACTGCTTTCAACAAACTTATGTGTTAATCACAATATCAGCTATAGATACCTTTGATAAATATATACAATATATTGCTATACAATTAAAACTAAACACCTTGTGTAACTGAGGGAAAAAAACCTTAGTTGAGATATTGTTTTAAAATATATGTAAATATCTGTTTTTAAATTGTGTACTGTTTTCAAGAAACTTTTCCTATTGATGAACGTATAGATTCAGTTTCAATTATGCACACACTTGATAAATATATGGAATACATTTATATAAAAATAAAACACAATACCTTGTTTAACTAAGAAAAAAAACTCTTTGGTTGAGTTAATGTTAAACAGTCTTTTAAAAGTTCTTTTTAAAATTGTTTTCTGTTACCAACAAACTTATGTGTTAATCAAATTATCAGCTATACATACCTCTGATAAATATATACAATATATTGATATACGATTAACACTAAACACCTTGTTTAACTTAGGGAAAAATCCTTAGTAGAAACGATGTTACAAAATATATTTAAAGTTCTGTTTTTAAACTGTATACTGTTTAAAGTACATCTAAAGTACAAGACGAGGCGAAAGTGTAAAAGTAATCATCTCATCCTATCTGACATTATCTATATTCGAAAAATAACTTCTGTTTTGACTCTTGAAAGAAATCAATGAATTTGGAATTTAGGAATGGAAAACAGTAATTTTCTGATATTATATATATATATATATATATATATATATATATATATATATATATATATATATATATATATATATATATATATATATATATATATAAGCATTCATATATAATCTGAAAATTTTTTTTTCTTTCATTTAAATATTCTTTTTAAGTCGAAACAGAATATGTTGCGAAATTTTGCCTTTCTGTCTCATTTCGCTACACATTTATTAAAGAAAATATGTACCATGCATTTCAGACAGAGATTTCACTTAATATGGAATTTGCCTTTTATTTTTATTTTTAATTAAATTAAATTTTTCCTTCCGAAGATTCCATATCCCTATATTACTTTTTGGAAAAGTGCAGTTTCTTTCTGAGACAGAAATTAAATTAACATTTCGAGCGCATGCTCTAAAAATATTTCGTTTCAAATGAAACTAAAGTGCAATTTAAGGTATTTAAGAACTCTGTTTAGCATAAGGAACTTTAGTTCAAACATATCAATTACATTATTTTATATTTAAGACTTTCCCTTCTCTGCCCAGGTCTTTCTTTTACGACTATATATTTTCAGAAAAATTAAGATCCAGGAAATGTTAAAACTCTTTTAAAGCTCTTTTCTGAATTTTTTTTCTATTTTCAACGAACTTTGCGTTTGATGGCCGTATGAATCCAATAGCAATTATACATATTCTTGATAAAGATATGAAATATAGTGATATCTAATTACCTTGTTAAACTTAAGGAAAATAACCTTGAGACAATGTTATAAAATATATTTAAAGTTCTGTTTTTAAATTGTTTACTGTTTCCAAAAAAAACTTTTTTGATGGATGTATAAATTCAGTATCAATTATGCACACCCTTGATAAATATATAAATACATTAATATAAAAATAAAACTTGTTTAGCTAAGGAAAAACTCTTTGTTTGAAAAATGTTAAAATTTATTTTAAAAGTTCCTTTTAAATTTCTTTACTGTTTTCAAATACCTTATATGCTAATCACATTATCAGCTATACATACCTTTGATAAATATGTACAATATATTGATATACATTTAACACTGAACACCTTGTTTAACTATGGGAAAAATTCTTAGTTGAGACAATGTTATAAAATATATTT
>CM063507.1:31186587-31221587 GCA_032207245.1 Pardosa pseudoannulata
TAACTTAAGCTTTTATTATTATATTGGGGATATGGATGGTCTGGATAATAGTCTTTAGGGTTGCCTCTTTAGTTTATCATCAAGTTGCGGCTCCAAAGTGGTACAAAAATGTCTTTAGTACTAATTTGGCCCTGTGAAGTCGCTGCAAAACCAACAGTCAGTAAGCGTTATTAATAGTCAGAAATATACTAAAGTAGTTTAATTCAGCTCGAAAATACGGCCAGTGGACAGAAAATTAGCATTTAGTCTATCATTAGTTTTGGGAGACGGGTAGAAATAAAGAAAAGGGGAAAAGGAGAATTCTAGATAAATATTTTAGGTTTCATAATTTTGATTTATTATATGCGAAAATTTTAGGAAACACAGTTTACACAGTTACACAGTTTTGAGATTCGGGTAGAAAGAAATTAAGTCAGAGAACACTCCTTCAAATCTGTTAATAAGTAACTGTGAAATTAATTAAGAAAGAATGATAAGAAGATAAGGAGAATTTTAGGTAGATATATTAGGTTTAATAATTTTGATATATTACATAAAAACATTTCGGGAAACACACTGCACACAGTTACACAGTTTTGGGAGACGAGTAAAAAAAATCTTAAGTTAGAGAACGCTCCTTCAAATCTGTTATTTTGTTATTGTGAAATTAATAAGGAAAGATAAGAAGATAACTAGAATTTTAGATAGATATTTTACTTTTAATAATTTTGATTTATTACATGCAAACGCTTTCGGAAGAACAGTTTACACAGTTGCACAGTTTTGGGAGACGGGTAGAAAGAAATTAAGTCAGAGAACACTCCTTTAAATCTGTTAGTTTTGACTGTGAAAATAATTAAGAAAGAAAGATAAGAAGATATGCAGAAATTTAGATAGATATTTTAGGTTTAATAATTTTGATTTATTACATGCAAACGTTTTGGAAAACACAGTTTCACACAGTTAGACAGTTTTGGGAGACGAGTAGAAAGAAATTAAGTTAGAGAACACTCCTTTAAATCTGTCATTTTGTTATTGTGAAATTGATTAAGAAAGAAAGATAAGAAGATAAGGAGAATTTTAGATAGATATTTTAGGTTTCATAATTTTGATTTATTACATGGAAACGTTTATGGAAACACAGTTTGCACAGTTACACTGTTTTGGGAGACGGGTAAAAAAGTATCATTTTTATGGCCATGACTGCAACCACCCATCTAGAAGTCCATCTGATTACACACAGACATACACACACACACACACACACACACACACACACACACACATATATATATATATATATATATATATATATATATATATATATATATATATATATATATATATATATATATATATATATATATATATATATATATATATATATATATATATATATATATATATATATATATATATATATATATATATATATATATATATATATATATATAAATATATAAATATATATATATATATATATATATATATATACTATATATATATATGTATGTATATGGTATATATATTACCCAATTTCGGGCATATGTGATTGAATTTCTCCACATATATATATATATATATATATATATATATATATAAAATATATATATGAGATATATTACCCAACAATGTGATTGAATTTCTATATATTGAGTTTGTTTTTTATATAATAAAATAAACTTTAGGTTTTCTTTCTCCAAGAAATAAAAACTGTTTAACTATTTCGAAAGTTACTTTACAGTTTCAATATTAATTACTTTTTAAAAAAAAATCTTTAGGTTTTCTTTCTCCAAGAAATAAAAACTGTTTAACTATTTCGAAAGTTACTTTACAGTTTCAATATTAATTACTTTTTAATACACAAGTCTTATTGATAGAAAATACTCACATAATTTTGTGCTTACTCTGAATCACTGAAAGAAGCATAAAATCAATTGATTGTACTTGCTATAATTTCAAACATTTCAGAATATAGTTTAGGAAATGAAATCTCTCATGATAGGAGATTTATTTTCTAAGTTATTGAAATACAGGACTCTAAAACAAAATCTAATAATCGATATAGATATTCAGCATAATTTCAAGAATTGTACCTGCTGAAAAAGTAAATGAGTGTAAGAATTTAATAAGTTATATAATTCGGATCCAAATAACAGAATCATAAATAACAACACACATTTTTTTTTTAAAAATTTGAATGGTTTACAGTTTTGCCAATTTCTTTTCTAAGACGAATTCGTTCAAAATGTATAAATCTAAAGTTACTTTATAGTTTCAATAATAATTATTTTTTAATACATATGGCTTAACGATAAAAAACACTCACATAATTTTCTATTTAAAATTTTATTATAAAAAGAAATCTCTTATCTTAAGAGATATACTCAAACCAGGACACCAAAACAAAATCTAATAATCGATATAGATATTCAGCCTAATTTCAAGAATTGTACCTGCTGAAAAAGTAAATGAGTGTAAGAATTTAATAAGTTATATAATTCGGATCCAAATAACAGAATCATAAATAACAACACACATTTTTTTTTAAGATTAGAATGGTTTAAAGTTTTGCCAATTTCTTTTCTAAGACGAATTCGTTCAAAATGTATAAATCTAAAGTTACTTTATAGTTTCAATAATAATTATTTTTTAATACATATGGCTTAACGATAAAAAACACTCACATAATTTTCTATTTAAAATTTTATTATAAAAAGAAATCTCTTATCTTAAGAGATATACTCAAACCAGGACACCAAAACAAAATCTAATAATCGATATAGATATTCAGCCTAATTTTAGGAATTGTACCTGCTGAAAAAGTAAATGAGTGTAAGAATTTAATAAGTTATATAATTCGGATCCAAATAACAGAATCATAAATAACAACACACATTTTTTTTTAAGATTAGAATGGTTTAAAGTTTTGCCAATTTCTTTTCTAAGACGAATTCGTTCAAAATGTATAAATCTAAAGTTACTTTATAGTTTCAATAATAATTATTTTTTAATACATATGGCTTAACGATAAAAAACACTCACATAATTTTCTATTTAAAATTTTATTATAAAAAGAAATCTCTTATCTTAAGAGATATACTCAAACCAGGACACCAAAACAAAATCTAATAATCGATATAGATATTCAGCCTAATTTTAGGAATTGACAATACTGAAAAAGTAAATATGTAAATTTAATAAGTTATAAATCAACCAAATAACAGAATCATAAATAACAACACACATTTTTTTTTAAGATTAGAATGGTTTAAAGTTTTGCCAATTTCTTTTCTAAGACGAATTCGTTCAAAATGTATAAATCTAAAGTTACTTTATAGTTTCAATAATAATTATTTTTTAATACATATGGCTTAACGATAAAAAACACTCACATAATTTTCTATTTAAAATTTTATTATAAAAAGAAATCTCTTATCTTAAGAGATATACTCAAACCAGGACTCTAAAACAAAATCTAATAATCGATATAGATATTCAGCCTAATTTTAGGAATTGTTCCTACTGAAAAAGTAATTGAGTGTAAGAATTTAATAAGTTATAAAATTCGGATCCAAATAACAGAATCATAAATAACAACACATGTTTTTTAAAACTAGAATGGCTTAAAGTTTTGCCCTTTCCTTTCCTAAGACGAATTGGTTCAAAAAGTAAAAACCTAAAGAAAACACTCACATAATTTTCTATTTCTTCTGAATCAAGGTAGAAACATAAAACCAATAGATGGTAAGTGCTATAATTTTAACCATTTCAGACTATAATTTATAAAAAATTAATTTTTTATGATAAAAGATATATTCAAACTCAGGACTCCAAAACAAAATCTAATAATCGATATAGATATTTTGCCTAATTTCAAAAATTGTACCTGCTGACAAAGTAAATGACCGTAAGAATTTAATTAAGTTATAAAATTCGAATTTAAATGAAAGAATATTAAATAACAACACATATTTTTAAAAATTAGAATTGTTTAAAGTTTTGCCATTATCTAAGACGAGTTGGTTCAAAATGTATAAATCTAAAGTTACTTTATATTTTCAATAATTATTATTTTTTAATACAAAGGTTTTAACGATAAAAAAACACTTACATAATTTTCTATTTTTTTTTAATCAAGACAGAAACATAAAACCAATAGATGGTAAATTTTATAATTTCAAGCATTTCAGAATATAATTTATAAAAAAGAAATCTCTTATGATAAGAAATATATTTTCTAAGTTATTCAAACTCAGGACTCCCAAAACAAAATCTCATAATCAGTATAGATATTCAGCATTATTTCATGGAATGTACCTGCTGAAAATATAAATGACCGTAAGAATGTAATAAGTCATAAAATTCAGATCCAGATAACAGAATCCCCTATATAATAATAGCTGTTATAAGTTATCTGTCCGTCTTTTGTCTAATTTATAAAGTGGTTGTACCTGGAATGGATAGAGGCATCCATATTAGATCCTTAATGAGTTAGGGCTAGCAGCGTTCGAAATACACCCCTTTCACTCTTTACTAGCATTTAATGCCATTATTTCAAGCCCTTTTTTCCCCGGTTAGGAGCAGGTGATTAAATTTATCAATTTGTCACTTAATAAATAGGTAACAATAATATTGTTTTCTAGCATTATGACGTCATTCCTTTGACCATCTCAATTTATCATTTCATACTTTAAATTATTTAAATATCGTCTGCATTATTTTCATACGTTTTATCACTGAACTTATATGTTATATAAATAGTTTTCTTTTATATTTGGCTTAAAATATAGATTAGGTACATATGTGATAACTTTAAATTTAATCGTCGATTATTTTTGTTACAATGAAAATTTTATCACCGGTATAAACAAAAACTTCTATCTCCCTCCAGGGTCTAGTAGAAATGATAGTTTCATTTCTTTACTTGCATTATTTATTGTGGCAAAAAATTGGGAAGAACTTAACGATAATTTCGACGTAACTAAGAAAACTTTGAATAATCTTTCTAAATGAATTCAAAATGATTGTAAACTGCATTCACAGTATCGGGAGACTTTCGAGGAGTATGAAGATAAAACAATTATTGGGCTTGTACCAGATCATTCTGAGCCAAAACTCATTTTTTTTATCTGCCTTATTGGGTGCTTTACAATTCTGAGAAATTAAAAGTGTTAGTGATCTAGTCATATGACGGGCTATTTGTTAGTAATATATAACAACACATATATAACAAATTAGAATTGTTTAAAGTTTAGCCATTTTCTTTTCTCAGCCGAATTGATTCAAAATGTATAAATCTAATTATTTTAAGTTTCCTCAGTTAAGGGCATTAGTCAAATCTATATATATAAAATGAATTTGTGTGTGTCTGTCTGTCTGTCTGTCTGTCTGTACTCAATAGACTCAAAAACTATGCATCCAATCGCCGTGAAAATTTGGGAAATGTTTAGGTATATCCCTGGGAAGGTTTTTGTAAATTTTCAACGTTCGAAATCCATTCCTTCCCCCTTTTTCGAGCATTTCATGTCATTATTCCAAGCATTATTTTCCCCGGTTAAACGCAAACGATTAAGTTTTTAATTTATCGCATCATATCTAAGGGAAAGAAGCAATCTTTCTAGCAATGTGACGTCATCCCAAGTAATTGTTTTAAACGCAGTTTTCCACGGTTAAAAGCAGGAGATTAAAATGTTCAATTCATCACATAATAAATAGGCGAAAATGATATTTTTCTATCATTATGACGTCATTCATTTAAATATTTCATTTATTCATCTTATTTTATATTATTTAAAATCGTCTGCTTAGTATCTATTCGATTTGAACTGAAATTTGAGATATAAAGTGATTCACTTTCATTTCTATGTGACGCAAATTATAGCATTTTTATATGAGAACTAATTTTAAATTTAATTCTTGGTTCATTTTTATGTTACAATGAAATGTATATCAACAATATTCTAAGTACAAAAAGAACAAATTTCAGTGACTCTCATGGCCAAATAAAACCTATCATTTTATATAGTTATCTTCATATTCATATGGTTGTCGATATGAATGTGTGTTTCTGTTTCATACAAAACTATGTGGTTTGTCATAAATTTCCTTAATTTTGGAAAACATTTATTACTACCAACAAAATTAGCACTGTTGCTGTCAAAACCTGTGCTTCCTATTCTATCACGTAATATGTTAAGATCTGTTAACTTTGCTAATCAACGTACAGTAGTAATACAGTAATGCAATTTAGGGTTAAGCTTATATTTTACAATAAAAAAAGTTTGAGCAAATTTAATATAAGACAAATTCGATTATAAAAACTGAATAATGTTATAATACGCTTATGATAGAAATATATAAACATGCCAATGACTCGAACTGAACTGTGACGAATTTAGAGAGTTATTCACGAAAAATAAATCTTTGTTTAAAAGTAATATATTAAGTTCACCGTAGCGAAGCACGGGCAAACTTGCTAGTTATAAATAAAAGATTTTTTAACGTAAATAAATACTCTTTAATATTTTCATTACGGAAAATAAACAATTTTAATTTAAATGCATAAGTGAAAATGTAAAATAAATGAATTAATTATAATTATTCTCTTAATATTTTAAGTAATGTTTATAGAAAATATTTATATATTAAATTATTTACCTCCATAATTGAGATACTTTTGCTATTTAAAGTGACTTCTTTTATAGAAACACGAAACAATGACTTATCGTAAAAGCCACTTCTATTTTAAGTAATTGATACTTTAAAATCAGCAATAATGATCCCAGTGTATCTCATAGCGACTAATTAGATATAAATTGTAAAAAAAACTAGTTGTATTTTGTAGTTAATTAATATACAATTCATTTGCTACTAAGATAATGATTTAAGATATTTTCATGTTTTAATTTCATGAAGCAAGCCGTATTAGGCAGTATTATTTTTAATAGAATGATTCTATCCTAATTTATGAAACGTTTAAAAAAATATTTTGTTTGCAAGATTTTGGGGTAAATCTATGAATTATTTTTAATAAATATATGATGTTCGGAAGTTAATCTTATCACCGTGTCGATGACCCAAGTTTCGCTGTAGGAAAGGGTTATTAATTACTCTTTCTTAAAGAAAAAAGACAGCTAAAAGTTTGTTCTAAAGCTGTATTATTCTAGCCGTTCTTATTCGCAGCTTTTCGTGTGGAAAATTTAAATTTCAGATCAAGATTTTATTTTAAAACCTTGTTCTGAATTTTTATTTTATTACAATTGCCGAGGAAGGTGTAGAATATTTATTTTCGGAGGAATTAGGCTCCGAAATGATTGCTTTGCCACATGAAGTGGATGAATTAACATGAAGAAGATTTTGATGACACTGAAACTCTTATCAAGGTTTTCTTTTAAAACCTTGTTCTGAATTTTTATTTTATTAAAATTGCCGACGAAGCTGTAGGATATTTATTTTCGGAGGAATTAGGCTCCGAAATGATTGCTTTGCCACATGAAGTGGATGAATTAACATGAAGAAGATTTTGATGACACTGAAACTCTTATCAAGGTTTTATTTTAAAACCTTGTTCTGAATTTTTATTTTATTAAAATTGCCGATGAAGTTGTAGAATATTTATTTTCGGAAGAATTAGGGCCCGATTTCATTGCTTTGCCATCTGAAGTGGATGAATTAACATGAAGAAGATTTTGTTGACACTGAAACTCTTATCAAGGTTTTATTTTAAAACCTTGTTCTGAATTTTTATTTTATTAAAATTGCCGACGAAGCTGTAGAATATTTATTTTCGGAGGAATTAGGGTCCGAAATGATTGCTTTGCCACCTGAAGTGGATGAATTAACATGAAGAAGATTTTGATGACACTGAAACTCTTATCAAGGTTTTATTTTAAAACCTTGTTCTGAATTTTTATTTTATTAAAATTGCCGACGAAGCTGTAGAATATTTATTTTCGGAGGAATTAGGGCCCGATATCATTGCTTTGCCATCTGAAGTGGATGAATTAACATGAAGAAGATTTTGTTGACACTGAAACTCTTATCAAGGTTTTATTTTAAAACCTTGTTCTGAATTTTTATTTTATTAAAACTGCCGACGAAGCTGTAGAATATTTATTTTCGGAGGAATTAGGGTCCGAAATGATTGCTTTGCCACCTGAAGTGGATAAATTAACATGAAGAAGATTTTGATACACCGAAACTCTTATCAAAGTTTTATTTTAAAACATTGTTCTTAATTTTTATTTTATTAAAATTACCGACGAAGCTGTAGGATATTTATTTTCGGAAGAATTAGGGAAAGATATGATTGCTTTGCCCTCTGAAGTGGGTGAATTAACATGAAGAAGATTTTGATGACACTGAAACTCTTATCATGGTTTTATTTTAAAACCTTGTTCTGAATTTTTATTTTATTAAAATTGCCGACGAAGCTGTAGGATATTTATTTTCGGAAGAATTAGTGTCCGAAATGATTGCTTTGCCACTTGAAGTGGATGAATTAACATGAAGAAGATTTTGATGACACTGAAACTCTTATCAAGGTTTTATTTTAAAACCTTGTTCTGAATTTTTATTTTATTAAAATTGCCGACGAAGCTGTAGATATTTATTTTCGGAGGACTTAGGATCCGAAATGATTGCTTTGCCATCTGAAGTAGATGAATTAACATGAAGAAGATTTTGATGACACTGAAACTCTTATCAAGGTTTTATTTTAAAACCTTGTTCTGAATTTTTATTTTATTAAAATTGCCGACGAAGCTGTAGAATATTTATTTTCGGAGGAATTAGGGTCCGAAATGATTGCTTTGCCACCTGAAGTGGATGAATTAACATGAAGAAGATTTTGATGACACTGAAACTCTTATCAAGGTTTTATTTTAAAACCTTGTTCTGAATTTTTATTTTATCACAATTGCCGAGGAAGGTGTAGAATATTTATTTTCGGAGGAATTAGGGTCCTAAATGATTGCTTTGCCACCTGAAGTGGATGAATTAACATGAAGAAGATTTTGATGACACTGAAACTCTTATCAAGGTTTTATTTTAAAACCTTGTTCTGAATTTTTATTTTATTAAAATTGCCGACGAAGCTGTAGGATATTTATTTTCGGAAGAATTAGTGTCCGAAATGATTGCTTTGCCACTTGAAGTGGATGAATTAACATGAAGAAGATTTTGATACACCGAAACTCTTATCAAAGTTTTATTTTAAAACATTCTTCTTAATTTTTATTTTATTAAAATTACCGACGAAGCTGTAGGATATTTATTTTCGGAAGAATTAGGGAAAGATATGATTGCTTTGCCCTCTGAAGTGGGTGAATTAACATGAAGAAGATTTTGATGACACTGAAACTCTTTATACATCTGTAAGAGATTTTGCAGGTATTATTGAAATTGAGAGTTGTAAAAAATGTTTCAGCGAGTTATTGATCCCAAGAGTCATATAGTTTATTCTGATAATTTTTTTATTCCTATAATTTGTTTGTTGACCTAAGAGAGATTGAATTTCGAGCAACAGGAACTATAAGATGTGGCAGAATACAGCATTGTCCCCTGGAAATTGATTCTATTTTCAAAAAGACTAGTCATGAATCACATGATTTCTACTTTTATGCGAAAAATAAAATTACTGCGGTAAAGTGAAATTATAACAAATGCTTTACACTTGAGACAAATTTTGACATAGACCCACTAACATCAGTTTCAAATTCTGAAAAATGAAAAGCTGGAAAAAATGAAATCGAACAGCCATGTCTCGTAAACAATTATAACAAAAACATGGGTGGTGTAGATTCTCATGATTGGTTTTTAGAGAAACATACCATAAAAATCCGTGGAAAAAAAATGGTATTGACCAATTTTTAAACGAATTGTAAAACTGGCTGTTGTACTATTAGACTTGATGGAGTTGGCCATATAATTGGCAAAAGAGAAAAACAAAGACCATGTCAAATGTATACTTGTTCGGGAAAATCTCTCACATTTTGCATGAAATATAATGTAACTCTATGTACAAAATGTTTTCCAAATTACCATAAACAGTGTTTTAAACTTAAAATGACAAATTTATTTGTGTTTCATTATATTTAGCTTTAAATACTAAAGTTTGTTAATTGTTTGGGAACAGAAAAGTAATCAAGTAACTAGAAACAAAAGAGAAGTACTAAGTGTTCAAAAACTTTCATATCCGCCCAGCATCCTATTTACAGAACATTAGTTATCTCGGATCTTAAATTAATGGTGTGGAGTTTAATTCCATATTATATTTAATTTAAGTGTTTAGAACATAATTTGAATTTTAAATTAAGTTGGGAGTTAACGGGTTAAACCAGCGGTCGGGGTAAATTACACCAAATGGGGTAAAAATGAAACTTTTTTCAGTAAAAAGTATACATTTTTAATTTGCTATTTTATAAACTTGTTAATATTTTTTTCAACTTAAACAATTTAGCAAAATAAGCAGGCCACGACATCTCACTACCCACCACACTAAATGTTCTCTTTGAGCAATAAAGCACATTTTATTTTACTTTAAATTAATTTTAAATGTGATATTGCTATGATATCAGAAGAACCTTCAGGTATGACAGAAGCAATTCTTGAACTTCGATCTAATACTGAAGTACGTATTCAAGTTGAGAGTAAATCAAATTTGAAGTCTTTTTGGATTCCAAAATTGCACATGAAGAGGCGGTTAAAAAATTGCTGCCATTTGGAACAACATATTTGTGCGAACAAGGCTTTTCCACTCTAATGAACATATAAGAGATTTGAAAAAAAATTTTCAATTTTACAACTCCTCTTCAACCTCTACTCAAAATACGTGTTCTGCAAAGATCGGTCGATTTACTTGAAAAATTGAAATAAAAAATAAGTATCTAACGTGTTCTGCAAAGAGTATCTAAAAATTTATTATTTAATTTAATTTAATTTAATTTATTAAAAATTTATTATTAAAAGTA
Organism: Pardosa pseudoannulata; assembly: GCA_032207245.1. NCBI lineage: Eukaryota > Metazoa > Arthropoda > Arachnida > Araneae > Lycosidae > Pardosa > Pardosa pseudoannulata. Next base: position 31,197,540 of record CM063507.1, read on the forward strand.
TTTAAAATAATCAAATTTTGAAAAATGTTTCCTCAAAATGTTGTTTTTGATTAAGAATCAATTTGTTGAGTTACGATCCCCTCGCCAGATTTCAAACGCCACGCTGCAAGCACGCCACGCACGCAAGCTGCAAGCACGCCAATTTCGCCAAATGTGGTTGAAGCACCAACAAGATCCATGATTAGAAACAGGAGAGTGGGCTAAGAAGAGGAGTTGAAAAAACGAAGAACAGAAATAGATTATACGCCGAAGACTGCATTCAAATAGCTCTTACATCAAAAAGGTCCTAATTTTGAAGCAATTGTATCGAACATGAAACAACACCATTTCTCCAAAACGTGAAAAAAAATTATTCAATTATTCTTTTTTTTAATTTTTTCACTTCTAATTGTTTGTTTTTGCTTTATTATTATTATTATAATTTGTTACAATACCGTTATGGATTACTAGGTATTCCATTGATATATCGAATTAATGAGGTTTAAATAAAATTTTTAGTTGTTTTCTTTTCAAAATTATCATGGGGGGCTATAATAAAAAAGATGCTAAAAAGAGGCGATTTCGTTTTTTTTCCCTCTTCGCCATGGAGTAATATCAACTTACACAAAAATATTTTGGGGTAATGATTAAAAAAGTTCCCCGACCGATGGATTAAGCAGAAATTAATCGCTGTTAGCGATTTGATGAGAATGACCCTTATTCTAAACAAACTAATGAAAAAGCAGTAACGGGTTTGCGACATTATTTTAACAAAAGAAACATATCTGTAGATTAAGTTCTTAGTCACATGGTAATAATGTTAAATACTTTTTCAAACAATGTATCTCATTTTGATGTAAAAAGAATAGCCTCTAAAAATTCTATTTAAAGGGGAGCATCTAATTTCAAAATGAAATAAGTTTACAAAAAATAAATCGATAAAACGAAATGCGTCACGTATATATGTCCAGAAATCAATAAAAAGTATTAGTAATTAGTATTAGTTAGTATTTGTTTTGTTTTTTAAAAGCAATCAATTAATGTGTGGGTAGTTTTAAAAAATGTGTTTTTTTGTATACATAACACAGACATAAAAAATGAAATAGATTTCAAATATATTATAATACATATCGAAATTAATAGATAATAAAATACTTTTCAAATAAATAGACACAATAGTTGTTTATTTTTAACAATTATATTTTTCAAAAAAAAATTCTAATTTTTATTTAAGTAGCTGAAAAATTGGTTCTGATATTTTATTTCAAATAATGTTGATTATTTTGATAATGTAAGTGAGTGGTTCAAAAATATTGCCTAAATATTATTATTGTAATAAATTCATAACAAATTGTTATGTAAGAAATAGCATAAATACATATTTTCTAAACGTTTAGTAAATTAATTTTAAAAACATATTGAAATTTTCAATTTATATCATACTTTTATTTGACCTTTAACCTAAAAATGTAGATTTTTCATCAGCATTTTAAACCAGTAAGTCCAAGACATACTTTGAGGACATAATTTTATCAAACATATTACAAAATAATACAGAAACAAATATAATTTTCAATCTCCCATGCTTATTGAATTATTATCAAAACAATGAAAAGGAAAATTCCAGTCTTCCATGAATATTTATACCCTTTTCTCTACTTAATAATAATCTCGTATATTTAGCCTCAATAGGAAAAATGAATTATCAACATCAAATAAGCCTTTATTAAAGAAACTTTTACTATTTAAAGCAACAGAAAAAATTTGTTATTTTTTTTAAATTATAATTTCTGTTTATTTTTGAAACATGGCAGAGATATAAAAAATAAAATGCATTACAAATAGATGATAATACATTTCGAAATTAGTATATGATAAAGTACATTTCAAATAGACAAACACAATATTTGTTTATTTTTAACAATTACATTAAAAAAAATTCTTATTTATATTTAAGTATCTGAAAACCTAGTTCTGATATTTTATTTCAAATAATGTTGATTATTTTGATAATATACGTGAGTGGTTCAAAAATATTGCATAAATATTATTATTGTAATAAATAGCATAAATACATATTTTTTCTAAAATTTTACTAAAATAACTTTAAAAAAACTATTGGAATTTTCAATTTTCATCATAGTCTTATTTTTCCTTTAACCTAAAACCGTAGATTTTTCATGAGGATTTTAAATTAATTTCAAAGTCCATGACATACTTTAAGGACATAATTTTATCAAACATTTTACAAAAAAATACAGGCACAAATATAATTTTTAATCTCCTATGCTTATTGCATTATTATCAAAACAATAAAAAAGAAAAATTCCAGTCTTCCATGAATAATGATACCAGTTTCTATAGTTAAAAGTATTCTGGTATATATAGCCTCAAAACGAAAAATTAATTATCAAAATAAAATAAGCTTTTACTAAAGAGACTTTTACTATTTAAACCAAATACAAAGTTTTTTATTTAAAAAAATTTATCATTTTCGGGCTTTCTTTTGAATGGCAGGGATATAAAAAATAAAATGTATTACAAATAGATGATACTACAATTCGAAATTATGAGATGATAAAATACATTTCAAATAAATAAACATAATATTTGTTTATTTTTAACAATTACATTAGAAAAAATTCTTATTTATATTTAAGTAGCTGAAAACCTGGTTCTGACATTTTATTTCAAATAATATTGATTATTTTGATAACATAACTGAGTGGTTCAAAATTTTCCCATAAATATTATATTGTAATAAATAGCATAAATACATATTTTTTTCTAAACGTTTACTAAAATAATTTTAAAAAACTATTGAAATTTTCATTTCATATCATAGTCTTATTTTACCTTTAACCTAAAACCGTAGATTTTTCATGAGCATTTTAAATTAATTTCAAAGTCCATGATATACTTTAAGGACATAATTTTATCAAACACTTTACAAAAAAATACAGGATCAAATATAATTTTCAATCTACCATGCTTATTGAATTATTATCAAAACAGTGAAAAGGAAAAATTCCAGTCTTCCATGAATACTGATACCCTTTTCTCTAGTTAAAAATATTCTCGTATATTTAGCCTCTGAAGGAAAATTGAATTATCAAAATAATATAAGCCTTTACTAAAGAAACGTTTAATATTTATAACAAAGCACATAATTGGTTATTTTTTAAAAAATTATCATTTTTGTGCTTTTTTTTAAACATGGCAGGGATATAAAAAATTAAACGCATTACAAATAGATGATAATATATTTCGAAGTTAATAGATGAAAAAATATATTTCGAATAAAAAAACATAATATTTGTTTTTTATAACAATTACACTAAAAAAATTCTTATTTATATTTAAGTAGCTGAAAACCTAGTTCTGATATTTTATTTCAAATAATGTTGGTTATTTTTGATAAAATACGTGAGTGGTTCAAAAATATTGCATAAATATTATTATTGTAATAAATAGCATAAATACATATTTTTTCTAAAGTTTTACTAAAATAACTTTAAAAAAACTATTGGAATTTTCAATTTTCATCATAGTCTTATTTTACTTTTAACCTAAAACCGTAGATTTTTCATGAGCATTTTAAATTAATTTCAAAGTCCATGATATACTTTAAGGGCATAATTTTATCAAACACTTTACAAAAAAATACAGGATCAAATATAATTTTCAATCTACAATGTTTATTGAATTATTATCAAAACAATGAAAAGGAAAATTACAGTCTTTCATGAATATTTATACCCTTTTCTCTAGTTAATAATATTCTCGTATATTTAGCCTCAATAGGAAAAATGAATTATCAAAATCAAATAAGCCTTTATTAAAGAAACTTTTACTATTTAAAGCAACACACAAAATTTGTTATTTTTTTAAATTATCATTTCTGTTTATTTTTTAAACATGGCAGAGATATAAAAAATAAAATGCATTACAAATAGATGATAATACATTTCGAAATTAATATATGATAAAGTACATTTCAAATAGACAAACATAATATTTGTTTATTTTTAACAATTACATTAAAAAAAATCTTATTTATATTTAAGTATCTGAAAACCTAGTTCTGATATTTTATTTCAAATAATGTTGATTATTTTGCTTTCTTTTGAATGGCAGGGATATAAAAAATAAAATGCATTACAAATAGATGATACTACTATTCGAAATTATGAGATGATAAAATACATTTCAAATAAACAAACATAATATTTGTTTATTTTTAACAATTACATTTAAAAAAATTCTTATTTATATTTAAGTAGCTGAAAACCTGGTTCTGATATTTTATTTAAAATAATGTTGATTATTTTGATAACATAACTGAGTTGTTCAAAATTATCCCATAAATATTATTATTGTAATAAATAGCATAAATACATATTTTTTCTAAACGTTTACTAAAATAATTTTAAAAAACTATTGAAATTTTCATTTCATATCATAGCCTTATTTTACCTTTAACCTAAAACCGTAAATTTTTCATCAGCATTTAAAATCAATTTCAAAGTCTATGACATAATTTTATCTAAAATCTTGCAAAAAAATACAGGATCAAATATAATTTTCAATCTCCCATGCTTATTGAATTATTATCAAAATAATGAAAAGGAAAAATTCCAGTCTTCCATGAATATTGACACCATTTCTCTAGTTAAAAATATTCTAGTATATTTGGCCTCAAAAAGATAAATTAATTATCAAAATAATATAAGCTTTTATTAAAGAAACTTTTACTATTTAAAGCAAAACACAAAATTGCTTATATTTAAAAAAAAATCTATCATTTCTGTGCTTTTTTGCTTTAAACATGGCAGGGTTATAAAAAATAAAACACATTTCAAATAGATGATAAAATACATTTCAAATAGATATATTTGTTTATTTTTAACAATTACATTTTTTAAAAAATCTTATTTATATTTAAGTAGCTGAAAACCTAGTTCTGATATTTTATTTCAAATAATGTTGGTTATTTTGATAAAATACGTGAGCGGTTCAAAAATAATGCATAATTATTATTATTGTAATAAATTCATAACAAAGTTTTATAAAAGAAATAGCATAAATACATAATTTTCTAAATGTGTACTAAATTAATTTTAAAAACAAATTGAATTTTATTAATTTATATCATACTTTTATTTTACATTTAACCTAAAAACGTAGATTTTTAATCAGCATTTTAAACCATTTTAAAAATCCAAGACATACTTTAAGGACATAATTTTATCAAAAACTTAAAAAAAAAATACAGGCACAAATATAATTTTCAATCTCCCAGTCTTATTGAATTATTATCAAAATAATGAAAAGGGAAATTACAGTCTTTCATGAATATTTATACCCTTTTCTCTAGTTAAAAATATTCTCCTATATTTAGCTTCAAAAGGAAAAATGAACTATCAAAATAATATAAATCTTTATTAAAGAAACTTTTACTATTTAAAACAAAAAACAAAACTGATTATTTTTTTAAAAAATTATCTTTTCGGTGCTGTTTTTTTTTTACACATGGCACGGACATAAAAAATTAAATGCATTACAAATAGATGATAATATATTTCGAAATTAATAGATGATAAAATATATTTCAAATAAAAAAACATAATATTTGTTTATTTATAACAATTACATTAAAAAAAATTTTATTTACATTTAAGTAGCTGAAAACCTAGTTCTGATATTTTATTTCAAAAAATGTTAGTTATTTTTGATAAAATACGTGAGTGGTTCAAAAATATTGCATAAATATTATTATTGTAATAAATTCATAGCAAAGTTTTATGCAAGAAATAGCATAAATACATAATTTTCTAAATACTTATTGAAAAAATTTTAAAAAAACAACTGAAATTTTTATTTTATATCACACTTTTATTTCTCCTTTAGCCTAAAAACTTAGACTTTTCATCAGCACTTTAAATCAATTTAAATGTCCAGGACATACTTTACGGACATAATTTTATCAAACACTTTACAAAAATTACAGGATCAAATATAATTTTCAATTTCTCTTTCTTATTGAATTATTATCAAAACAATGAAAAGGAAAAATGCCAGTCTTCCATGAATATTGACGCCATTTTCTCTAGTTAATAAATTCTCGTATATTTTGCCTCAAAAAGAAAAATGAATTATCAAAATAAAATAAGCCTTTATTAAAGAAACTTTTACTATTTAAGGCAAAAAACAAAATGTTTGGAATTTGAAAGTAACAAATTAACGTATGGTTAGTTTTTAAAAAAAATATTATTTCTGTGCTTTCTTTTGAAGAATGGCAGTGATAAAAAGAATTAAATGCATTTTAAACAGATGATAATACAGTTTGAAATTAATAAATAAAAAATACGCTTCAATTACATAAACATAATATTTGTTTATTTGTAACATTTACAACTTTTTTAATTTTTCATATTAAAAATAATTTGTGAGAAGTTTTAAAAACTACTATCATATCTATGGTTTTTAAAAAGTAAAATACATTTTAAATAGTTGACAATACATTGCAAAATTATTAGATGAAAAATATATCTCAAATAGATGATAAAATACATTTCAAAGAGAAAAACATAATATTTGTTTATTCATAAAAATTACAACTATTTAAATTTTGGTATTTAAAAGTAATCTGTTGTCTGGGTATTTTTAAAAAATATTATCAGTTCTGTGATTTCTGTAGTACACTTAACAAGGTCAAAAAATGAAATATATTTCAAATACATGACAATGCTATTCAAAGTTAATAGATGAAAAAATACATTTCAAATAGGTGATTATACATTTTAAAGTTAATAGCTTATAAAATACATTTTCAAATAATTAAACTTAATATATATTTATTTAGAACATGTACAACATTTTTTAATTTTTGGTATATAAAAATAATTAATGTAGGTGGGTAGTTTTAAAACATATTATCATATCTATGATGATCTAGATGACAGGGACATAAAAAATTAAATACACTTTATAGATGGTAATACATTTCAAATAGACAAACACAATATTTCTGTATATATATATATATATATATATATATATACATGCATATATATATGTATATGTATATGTATATGTATATGTATATGTATATGTATACATTTGTATATATATATATATATATATATATATATAAATATATATATATATATATATATATATATATATATATATATATATATATATAATATATATATATATATGTATATATATATATATATATATATATATATTTATATATATATATATATATATATATATATATATATATATATATATATATATATATATATATATATATATATATATATATATATATATATATATATATATATATATATATATATATATATATATATATATATATATATATATATATATATATATATATATATATATATATATATATATATATATATATATATATATATATATACATATATATATATATATATATATATATATAATATATATATATATATATATATATATATATATATATATATATATATATATATATATATACATATATATATATATATATATATATATATATATATATATATATATATATATATATATACATATATATATATATATATATATATATATATATATATATATATATATATATATATATATAATATATATATTATATATATATATATATATATATATATATATATATATATATATATATATATATATATATATATATATATATATATATATATATATATATATATATATATATATATATATATAAATATATATATATATATATATATATATATATATATATATATATATATATATATATACATATATATATATATATAGATAGATAGATAGATAGATAGATAGATAGATAGATAGATAGATAGATAGATAGATTGGATTTCGTATACAAAAACTTTCCTATAAAATACTCTATAATAGTTTGAACTTTGCTCTATGGTATTTAGAATAGAAATTGTACCTGACACAGAATCCTTAATGGTATATCAGTATTATTTCTCGTAAATCACTTTCATTTTAATCTTAAAATCTGCTTCCGCTTGTGCTTCATTTTGTGAATGGAGTTGCTTCAAATTAATGGCAGTTAAGTAAGGAATTAATCGAATGAATGGAAAGTTGAAATTTAACCTTTTCGGCAAAGAAATTACATAAAAGGGTATTTGAATTCAAGTTGACCTACTTTTGTCATAGGTAACTGTGTGTTGTTGAATAAAATTTAAAATGTCTAGCAAAGTGAGTGTATATAGTTATAAAAGAATAATTATTATTATCATATTAGCTTAATATCATACACATATTAATCAATTTAAAATTGTATTTTTAAATTGAGGTTCTGTGTCATTTATAGATGTTTTGGAAGATATGTACAAAATTACAAGATCTGTCAGAAAATAAATGAAAAAATAACTACATAAACTTAATAATTTACCTTACAAAAAAGCAGAGTGTTAGCCGCACACTTTTTTTTTTGTTATTTGTCTAAAATTTACATAAAAACATTTCTTATTAATTAAGGAACATACAGCGTATGAAAATTTAACTAAATAGAATATTTCAAATATTTCATGGGAAAATAATATTTTATTCCATGCTTTTTTAAGCAAATTATGCTTTTAATTTTTAATCCATGTTGTTATGTATATGCAGCGGAATTCTGTTTCCATATTACAAGAAAATATTATAATGTAGAAAAAAATGTGCTGTGTTTCATACAATAGTTTTGAGACAACAGAACTTTTCTCGTTGCTCTATCAGTCTTGATTTTTAATTTGTAAAATGTTATATCTTGCCATAACTTAGGATATATTAATAAATCCTCAATGCGTGGGTAATTTAGATGATAATAATAAAATAAAATTTATGTATATTGGATTAATTTTTATTTTCAAATTTATTTAAGTCGAGTTACATATTTTCATATGAGTATAATTTTATTTTAATTAAATCAACACAATATATTTTTTGTGAATAATTTAATAAATGTTTCTGCTTTATATTAATATGTTACAATTTAACAGCATACTTTAATGTTCTTTATTTGATGTGAACAAATTTTAAATTGTAATGAATTCATTTCTAATTATATGCCATCTATGACTATGATGACTATGATGCCATCTAATTAAAAAGTTATAAACATAAAGTTGTAAATTCTTTATTATTAAGTTTGTGCTGATTACAAGCATAATTTAATAACATTTTATACTTAATTAAGCTTAAATAAAGTCATTCTTGTTGCAAGCTATAAAAATCCGTAAAATGTTTTTACAAAACAAAAGTACTTTTATATACATTAGAATATACAGTTTGGAATCAATGCTTTCTAATGCTAATGTGTGATTCAGCTAGTCAATTAAAATTACTTATTAATAAAGTGTAGTCCGAAATTAATTTTGGGATAACTCGAAATCCGAAAAAGTACTATGAAAAATTAAATAACGTTTCGTTAAAATTTCAATCGTTAGGATTATTCTTGTTAGAAAATATTTGTATATGTCCGAAATAATTTTGAAAATTAATTTCGGGATAAATAAATTACGGAAATTAAAATTATCCCGATTAAATTTAATTTATAATGCTAATATGTGATTCAGCTAGTGAATTAAAAAATTTTATTAATAAAGTAAAGTATCGAATTACTCTTGTTAGTAAACATTTGTTTGTATCCATATTTTGGGTAAATTTCGGATACATTTTGGAAATTAATTTCGGTATAGTTAAAAATCCGGAAATTAAAACTATCTCGATTAGTTTCTAATGCTAATGTCTCTTTCAGCTAGTCATCTATAATCTCTTAGTAACTACACTTTATTAATGAGTAAAATATCTTATTAATAAAGTGTAGTTCGGAATTAATTTTGAGGTAACTGGAAATTCAGAAAAAGTACTATGAAAAATTAAATAACGTTGTGTTAAAATTTCACTTTAATGAGAGAAAATTTAACGAAACTTTATTAACAGAATTATTCTTGTTAGTAAACATTTCTTTATATCTCAAATAATTTTGGAAATTAATTTCGGGATAATTTAAATTCCGGAAATTAAAATTATCCCGATTAAATTTAATTTATAATGCTCATGTGTGATTCAGCTAGTCAATTAAAATTTCTTATTAAAATTTAATTTCTAATGGTAATGTGTGATTTAGCTAATCATTTAAAATTTTTTATTAATAAAGTGTGTTCCGGATTTAATTACGGGGTAACCCGAAATCCGGAAAAAGTACTATAAAAAATTAAATAACATCATGTTAAAATTTCACTCATTAGAATTATTCTTGTTAGTAAACATTTGTATCATCCGAAATAATTTTGAAAATTAATTTCTTAATAATTTAAATTCTGGTAATTAAAACTATCCCGATTAAATTTAATTTCTAATGCTCATGTGTGATTCAGCTAATCAATTAAAATTTCTTATTAATAAAGTGTAGTCTGGAATTAATGTTGGGGTAGCTCGAAATCTGGAGAAAGTACTATGAAAAATTAAATAACGCTGTTTTAAAATTTAACTCATTAAAATTATTCTTGTTGGGAAAAATTTGTTTATATCTCAAATAATTTTGGAAATTAATTTCGGGATTATACACTCATGTCCATGAATTAAGGATAATGAAGTTCAGGCAATGAAAGAGACAAAAGCAAAACAAATTTGACTTATTTGTAAAGTCTATTTATTAAACAAAAGGTAAAGAGCAAAAAAGATGCTATAAGTTTGACATAATTAATAAAAATTGCGATTTTTACTCCCTGGAGCAAATTTCAAAAAAGAACCTATTTACAGAAAACAGTATAACATGGTTAGTATGATGGTTAATACGGAGTATGTCTCCCGGACGATGCAATACAAGCGTTACAACGCCTACGCATGCTGAGTATCAGATTATCAATCTGATCTTGGGGAAAATTACACCACTCATCAAGCAATGCCCTCCGAAGTTCCGATAGACAGTTGGGAGGGGGTTGACGGGCTGCAATTCGTCGGCCAAGCATGTCCCACACATGCTCTATTGGATTCAAGTCCGGTGAGTATGCTGGCCAATCCATACGGGTGATATCCTCCGATTGAAGGCATTCGTCTACAATGTTTGCACGGTGAGGTCGGGCGTTGTCATCCACATACAGAAATTCAGGACCCATGGCGCCCCGAAACAAACGTACATGTTGTTCCAGAATGACATCCCGATAGATGTGGCCTGTCATCGTTACACTCTGATCATGCAGGTCAGTTCTGGAACCAAGAATAATTCCTCCCCAAACGAGCCATCCTGCACCACCGTAACGGTGTCGTTCAATGGTGTTCTCTTGGTGGTAACGGGTACCTGGCGCTCTCCATATGAAAGTCCGGCGAGAATCAGAATGTAAACTGAACCTGGACTCGTCGGAAAACATCACACAAGATCACTGTTGCGGTGTCCACAATGCATGCTCTCTAGCCCAGCATAATAGCAGGCGACAGTGAGTTGCTGTAAGGGGAACACATTTGAGAGGCCTACGAGCATATAGACCAATGTCTCCTAAGTGTCTGTACACGGTCTGCCTTGAAACTGTCGTACCGGTTGCTGAAGAGAGCTGACGAGACAGGTCTGATGATGTGCTCCGTCTGTTTCTTTTGGCAGTAACTGCCAAATACCGGTCATCATTCGGCGTAGTAACTCGGGGACGACCTGTGCTGTAACACCTACTCACATTACCATCATGTTTGAATCGTTGCCAAAGCCTGGAGATGACACTCTGGGCGATTCCAAGTTCCTCGGATACTTCCAGCTGGGTACGTCCACATTCCAGTCGTCCGATAATTTTACCACGTAAAAAATCATCCAAATGCTTCCTTTGTGCCATAACTATGCGGTTATTGCACTGAAAGGCTTTTAAAGAGCTTGTGAACAATTTTACTTCTTTGCTACCATTCCTTATATACCCCTTAAATTTAATTACCTATTAAATTTAATTTCTAATGCTAATGTGTGATTCACCTAGTCAATTAAAATTTCTTATTAATAATGTGTCGTCCGATATTAATGACGGGGTAACTAGAAAAAGTAGTATGAAAACTTAAATAACGTTGCGTTAAACTTTAAATCATTAGAATTATTCTTGTTAGTAAACTTATGCTTATATCCGAAATAATTTTGGAATTTAATTTCAGTATAATATAAATTATGGAAGACTAAATATGAAAAATTAAGTAACATTGTATAAAAATTTCGTTTTACTATTTTATCTATATTATAAATACGTTAATTTTGAAAATTATTTTTAAATGTATACTGCTAATATATTACAAATAACCTTGAGAGGAAAAAGTCATTTTTGTTTAATCCAAGAATGATTATTACGCGAAAAAATTACTTTCTTTTATAATTCTCTATGGACTAAACTTTATTAAAATTCTCTTCGGACTAAACTTTTGGCATTAAACACTTGAAAAGGGCGAAGGGGGGTTTCGAATGTTTTTGAAATCGCTTTGAATTTTGCTAACCCAAATCATGAAAAATACAATATGGATGCCTCTATGCATTCTAGGTACAACCGCTTCATAAATTCACATACGGACAGATAGAAATACAACTTAGGCTATTATTATATAAGGGACTTTTATTGCGTAATATTTTAGTAGTAGTTAAAAATGTTATTAAAATTTACTTTATAGTAATTTTTTATGAAAATAAGAAATAAAATGAATTGAAAATATCTTATGGTAAAAATAATAATACAGAAAAATTAGTTAAAAAATTTAAATTTTAAAATATTTCCTAATTTGATAAAATTATTTAAAATTAATTTTAATAAAATAATTGTATACTGTTTAATATATTATAAATAACCTAGAGAGGAAAAAGGGATTCTGTTTTCATCTAAGAATGATTATTACGTGATAGGATAGAGAGCAGAGGTTTTAATAATGACAGTGATTATTTGGTGGTATATGTGAATGATGTCCACAATTGAGCGAATCGATTGCAAACCGCGTGGTTATGCATAAAAAATAAACACATAAACCAACAAAATTCTTTATTTTCAAAGATATTTAAACGCTAGATACTTATTAGCCCGCGAAAAATATCCTAGACATTTATGAAAAGAATTTGTTCTTAATACCGGTGATAAAATTTTCATTGCAACAAAAAAATATCACGGCTCAAATTAAAAATTATTACATATGTACCTAATCTATTATTTAAGCCAAATATAAAAGAAAATTATTTACGCAATATCTAATTTCAGTATTAAAACATATGAACTTACTTTCTTAGTAATTTTTATGAAAATAAGAAATAAAATGAATTGAAAATATCTTATGGTAAAAATAATAATACAGAAAAAATTAGTTAAAGAATTTAAATTTATAAACATTTACTAATTTTGATAAAATTATTTAAAATTAATTTTAATAAAATAATTGTATACTGTTTAATATATTATAAATAACCTAGAGAGGAAAAAGGGATTCTGTTTTCATCTAAGAATGATTATTACGGTGAAAAAATTACTTTATTTCATATTTCTCTACGGACTAAACTTTACACTAGTTCATTTCGTCACGTCCTACAACCGTCATTTGTAAGGTGTCGCAGAAGAACTGTCCTTGAATATTTATGAAAGAGAAAAATAAATTTTTCCACTTCTCGCTTTTCTAAATCAACTTTCTTTATTTCGACTTCTTCTAGATTTTGTTATTGGCGACGTATGTGAATTGCATATAAAACTATCTCCTGATACATTAGGATTTCCTTTCACGCATTAGAATTTTAAGTTTCAGATCAATGTGTTTGAATAGTAATGAGCAGTTACAGTTAGTCGATATAAGTCCCTCATGAGTACAAAAATCTGCAAAAAGGAATTGTCAAATATGAGTAGAATTAAAGCAGTATTAAAAATTTTTAATTTTGTATTTTTCACTACTTATATGTTTGAAAAATAATTTCAAATAATTTAAATTTTAAATAATTTTTCATATGTTCTTATATTTCAATATATACATTTTTGTTAGTGTAAAATACAGAAATAAATATTATTAAATAGCATAGCCAATCATATACGATCAGTAAAATTTTTAATTTTTAGAATTGTTAAGTATATGCAGGTGAAAAAAATGTTTGATGGCTGAGAATAATTGGTACAAATAATAATAATTATTTTATCTATACTGAAGCATGAGTTGCCAACTTTTTATTCGAATTATGATAGGGTGGACATCAGAGGTTTTAATAAAACAGTGATTATGTGCGGTACATATGAATGATGTAAAAAATTTACGAATCGATTGCAAAGTGTGGTTATGAAAAAACAAAAATAAACAAAAACTTCTTAATTTCAAAGATATATAATTCGCTAGATATTTATTAGTCATAAATAGACTTCTAGATTTTATACAGAATATTTGTTAATACCGTATAATTTTCATTGCAACAAAAAATAATCGATATTAAATTTAATATCACATATGTACTATATTATTTAATCAATATAAAAGAAAATTATTTACAAATCTATTCAGCATAAAACGTATGAAAATATGCTTGAGATATTTAAATAATTTTTTTAAATAAGAAATGATTAAATGAATTTTAATAATAAATTATGTTAAAAAATGACTTTCTATTTATTATGTAATAAATTGATAAAATAATTTTTTAAATATTCTTGAAATAAAATAAAATTAAATAAATAGTTCAAACTTTTAAAAAGAAATATTTATTGTATGAAGCATATTTATACCAATTTACTTTAGTATCGAATAGATAGTTTAGGAGGATATGAAGTTTACTTGAATTGAATTTATAATTACCATCAAGAATCCAAAATGGCTGTTTTCGCTATCTTAACCAATCAGAGCTTGAAATAATACATTAAACACTAAAAGAAAAAGTGGATAATTTTAACTAGTTGAATTGTAATTAACTCATGAAAATACATATGTTGTCTACATTCCGGTACAATCGCTTCAAAAATCAGACAGACATAGATAGACAAACAACTTAGGCTTTATTATATAAGGGATTTTTATGTCATAATTTTTAATAGCAGTTAATTATTTTATTAAAACTTTTTCATAGTTTTTTTAAAAAAATGAGAAATAAAATGAATTGAAAATACTTTGTAAAAAAAATAATAAAGAAAAAATTATTAAGAATTTAAATTATAAACATTACTATTTAATAAAATGTTTAAAATAATTTTAAATAAAATAATTGTATACTGTTTAATTTATAATAAATAACCTAGAGAGAAAAAATGAATTGTTTTTAATCTAAAAATAATTATTACGCGAAAAAATTACTTTATTTCATAATTCTCTATGGACTAAACTTTACACTAGTTCTTTTCGTCACGTCCTACAACCGTCAAGGGTAAGGTGTCACAGAAGAACTGTCCGTGAATATTTATGGAAGAGAAAAATAAATTTTTCCACTTCTCGCTTTTCTAGATCAACTTTCTTTATTTCGACTTCTTCTAGATTTTGTTATTGGCGACGTATGTGAATTGCATATAAAACTACCTCCTGATACATTAGAATTTCCTTTCACGCATTAGAATTGAAAGTTTCAGATCAATGCGTTTGAATAGTAATGCGCAGTTACAGTTAGTCGATATAAGTCCCTCATGAGTACAGATTTCTACAGAAAGGAAATTGTCAAATACTGAGTTTAGAATTCCAAAAGCACTATTAAAAAATATTTAATTTTGTATTTTTTCACATGTTCTTAATATTTTTGAGAAAAAAATTTCAAATCGATTTAAAATTTCTAAACAATAATTTATATGTTTCTTACATTCAAAGTGTACATTTTTGTTGGTTGTAAAATACAGAAATACAAATATTATTAAACTAGCATATAGCCCGTCACATGACGGGATCAGTAAAATTTTTAATTTTCTAGAATTGTAAAATACCCTATAAAGCAGGTAAACCAAATGGTTTTTGGCTGAGAAGTATCTGATACACCCTCAATAATTTGTTTATCTTTACTGACCGCATGTTAGTTGCCAACATTATTTATCTTGTCATATTAAGTGATAGGAAGTACAACAGAGGTTTTAACATTGACAGTGATTATTTGGCGGTATATATGAATGATGTCCAAAATTGAGCGAATCGATTGCAAACCATGTGGTTATGTATAAAAAACAAACACACAAACAAAAAAATTATCAAAAATATATAAATGAAACGCTAGATATTTATTAGTCCGTGAAATAGACTCCTAGACTTTCATGAAAACAATTTGTTGTTGATACCTGTGATAAAATTTTCATTGCAACAAAAAGTAATCAATGATTCAATTTAAAATTCTCACATATGAACTTAATCTATTAGTTAAGCCAAATATAAAAGAAAATTATTGACGTCATATCTAAGTTCAATGATTTTCATACGAAAATAATGCAGACGATATTTAAATAATTTTAAATAAGAAATTATTAAAGAAATGACTTCATAATGCTAAAAAAATGTTATTTTTACTTATTTATTATGGGATAAATTGATAAATTTACTTGCCTGCTCTTAACCGGGAAAAATAAACCGTGAAATAATGACATTAAAAGCTCTAAAAGGGGGGAAGGGGTGGATTTCGAACGTTTTAAAGACGACAGTATTTTTCTTTGTGATATGAAGCATATTTATACCAATTTATTTTAGAATCGTATCGATAGTTTAGGAGAAGATAAAACTTTACTCGCTTTGAATTTTGCTAACCCTAACTCATCAAAAATTCAATAAGGGATTTCACGCAGTAGGGCAAATCTCCATTTATGACAGTTCTAGATTTAGTTTCGAACGGAAAGACAGTTTGTCTATTGGCTGTTGTAAACCTGAGAATGATTGCGAAGGGCATTATAGTAGTTCGTGACGTTGCGACAAATTGCTCTATATGGATGCCTCTATCCATTCCAGGTACAACCGCTTCATAAATTTGGTGACAGATGGACAGATAATTTAGGCTACTATTATATAGGGGATAAATTGATAAATTTAATCTTGTGCTCTTAACCGGGGACAACAGAGCTTGAAATAATAGCATTAAACACTTAAAAAGAAGGGAAGCAGTGGATTTCGAACTAGCTTTGAATTTTGCTAACCTTAACTCATGAAAACTATAATATTGTATCGTCTATCCATTCCAGGTACAATCGCTTCATAAATTCACGGACAGACGGATAGATAGACAGACAACTTAGGCTATTATTATGTAGGGGATTTTTATTGCATAATATATTAGTAGCAGTTAATTATTTTATTAAATTTTGCGTTCATAGTAATTTTTATGAAAATAAGAAATAAAATGAATTGAAAATATCTTATGGCGAAAATAATAATAAAGAAAAATTTTGTTAAAGAATTGAAATTTATAAGCATTTACTAATTTTGATAAAATTATTTAAAAATAATTTTGATAAAATAATTGTATACTTCCATAGCAATTTTTTATGAAAATAAGAAATAAAATGATTTGAAAATATCTTATGATGAAAATAATTATAACTAAAAAATTAGTGAAACAATTTAAATTTATAACTATTAACTAATTTTTATTCAATTATTTAAAATTAATTTTATAAAATAATTGCATACTTCCATAGCAATTTTTATGAAAATGAGAAATAAAAGGAATTCAACATATCTATGATGAAAATAGTTATAACTAAAAAATTAGTGAAACAATTTAAATTTATAACTATTTACTAATTTTTATTCAATTATTTAAAATTAATTTTTATAAAATAATTGTATACTTTCATAGTAATTTTTTTGAAAATAAGAAATAAAATGAATTGAAAATATCTTATGGCAAAAATACTAATAAAGAAAAAAATATTTAAAGAATTTAAATTTATAAGCCTTTACTAATTTTGATAAAATTATTTAAAATTAATTTTGATAAAATAATTGTATACTTCCATAGCAATTTTTATGAAAATGAGAAATAAAAGGAATTCAACATATCGTATGATGAAAATAGTTATAACTAAAAAATTAGTGAAACAATTTAAATTTATAACTATTTACTAATTTTTATTCAATTATTTAAAATTAATTTTTATAAAATAATTGTATACTTCCATAGTAATTTTTATGAAAATAAGAAATAAAATGAATTGAAAATATCATGTAATAAAAAATAGGTATAACAAAAAAATTAGTGAAACAATTTAAATTTATAACTATTTACTAATTTTTATTCAATTATTTAAAATTAATTTTTATAAAATAATTGTATACTTCCATAGCAATTTTTATGAAAATGAGAAATAAAAATAAATTCAAAATATCGTATGATGAAAATAGTTATAACTAAAAAATTAGTGAAAGAATTTAAATTTATAAGCATTTACTAATTTTGATAAAATTATTTAAAATTAATTTTGATAAAATAATTGTATACTTCCATAGCAATTTTTATGAAAATAAGAAATAAAATGAATTGAAAATATCTTATGGCGAAAATAATAATAAAGAAAAATTTTGTTAAAGAATTGAAATTTATAAGCATTTACTAATTTTGATAAAATTATTTAAAATTAATTTTGATAAAATAATTGTACTTCCATAGCAATTTTAATATATGAAAATAAATAAAAAAAAAAATGATTATAACTAAAATGAATTAGTGAAAAATTTAAATTGCTTGCTTTCATAATTTAATCTTTTATAAATTAATAGTTATTTGAGTCCTAGGATAATGTTACAAATATCGTTAGTGAAAAAAAATTATATAAGAAAAAAAAAAATTTTTTACTTCTAATTTTGACAAATTTTTTTAACTTCTATTCTTAAAATTGAAATTGGTGTTATTTGAATTGTATATAAAATTTTCTGATACATTGAATTGAAATTCAGATATGTCAAATAAAAATTTTAAAGTCGATATTTTTGGTTCGGTTTTGGATGCTATTATTTTGCAAATATAACGATAGATACTTTAAAATGAATACGAACTGAGATAGTATTCGAAAAACTGGTCTGAACCATATAACAAACATTCAGCCATCGTTCGCAGTTAATATAAAATCAATATGAGTCACTTTTTTACAGATATGAAATTCATAATATGCATCTCAAAATGCAGATCATCAGATGCAATACACTGTCTACAATAATATTTACATACGCAAATGAAATATCTGCGGTCCTGAATACGTCACTATCAGTATACATCGATAGGAAACAGCATCGGCAATATGCATGCAAGAATACAGTTCGAGCTCTCTAATTTTCGAGAAAGGTATAATATGAAACAAATGTGGCCGATTCTTAAACATACCTAGCGATATGAAGTATAAAATCGACAGTATACGTGATTAACCCTTTAGCGAACATTGGTAAACTGCAAAACTTTTTTTGGGGGGAGGGAGAAATATGAATGGCTTTTTCGGTTTTTTTTATATGGAATTTAAAACTTATAATAGATGATAGTACTGCATTTAATTTATTTTTTCTTTTGAAATATATATATTTATACTTGCTGTACCTGGAAAGTTAGTAATTCGTTTTTTTTCTCTTATGACCCCAAACAAAAATATCTATTTAAACAACTCTTATTGTAAAACTATTTGTTTATTATACTTTTTACGAAGACTCATTTATTGTTCTTGCAACATAATTAACCCTCTCTCTGCGTATTTTTTTTTCAACAAAATAGGTTCAAAATTTGCGTATTTTTTATTACATATTTCAAATCTATATGCATTTTAGAGTTAAAATATACAAAAAATTTTTGTTAAGGAGTTTTTTTAATACAGAATTAGGTCCTAAAAAAAGGTGTTCAGAATAATGAAATTGAAGAATTATGATATAATAGCTAAATTTTGAAAAGTAATCTTGGTTAAATTATCATTTATTTTATAAAATACAAAAGCAAAACGTATATACTAATTAAAAAATGCAAAAGACTTTAAAAAAATTTATTAGAAATGAAGTCTTGTATGTCAAATTTCGAAACAAGGCTCGAGGCAAAGTCCTACCTCGCAATCCTTGCACCAAATTCGCGTTTCTGTTCGAGTTTTTGTTCCACCTTCAGTTTTTTTAACAACAGACAGCCCACTATCTACGAAGCTCTTTCTTGAGGGGATTTGGGTTCATATGGCTAGCAAAGTGTCAAGCAGTTAATCTCGTGGGTGTTTTACTCTCATGTACTGTTGGTTTCTTTTACTATTTTTTACAACATAACATCGTCAAAATAAAGTTCAAAATAGTCCAAAACAGTTGCATTATTTGCCATAGTGAAATTTAGTCCGGGATTTCCAAGGAAAGGAAATGAAGCAGGAGCTGGTGCAATATTTTGCATACCAATTTTGCTCCATTGTTGAACATTTGAAATAGAAAATGAATTTTCAGATTCATCATTATCCGGAAAGGAAACCGAGAAATTCTCATCAGTTTCGCTATAACGATCTTCAATATACTTGATATCAAAGTCAGAAGTTCTATCAGTGAAGGAAATATCGTCAGGTGTATAGGTTATATCACTCGCGAAACGCTTCCTTCCATACATCTCTCAGCTATAAAAAACTCTCTCAAAATGCTACAAAAATTCTATATTTCGCAGAAATGTGGACAGTTAAAGCCATCTGCTAGTTTACAGCTAAATAAAAAATTGAAAATCACAGTAAAGCCAAAATGAAAGAATAGACGGTGAAAGAGCATGTTGAACAGTTAAATAGACGAATAAAATGCATGCCAGCGAAAATCGCGCGTTCCGCAAATTTTGCTATATCTCTTGCCCGTAGAAATCGCGGGATGCGCAGCGAGAGGGTTAAACTTTTAAAAAGTATTATGATCACGTTGTACAAGGGAATAGGTTTGTCAGTTAACCCCCTCCCCCTAATCCCTTCTACGGTGTTCTCTAAGGCAGACCCTTCTAAAAATTGTAAAGGAAAAATTTTAATACATTTTTGCATCTATAAGGTTTATAGGTAATATTTATAAACTAATTTCATTAAAATCCAAAGAGTTTATGTAGGTGACCTTTAAAGGATAAAGAAGTGGAAAGAGAGCGGTGATTGCAGGAATGTGCCCCGAGTCGGCAGACAAACGAAACTGGGAGATAGAGACCGACGAGTGTTGTTCAGAGAAATTCGGAAGCACCGCTCCCAACCGATGGCCCTCCTCCCCGAGGAGTTTCAACAGGTATCCGGGAGTATTGTTTCAATGAATACCATTCGTAAGGAAGCACATCTGCTTGATTTTCATGGTCGTGCTGCTGCCCATAAGTCTTTGATCAGAAAGTCCAACCTCGATGCTCGGTTAATGTGGAGTTTCAACAGGCATCCTGGAGTTTTGTTAAATACAGTTAATAAAGTTATTTTTTCTTTTCTATCACATGTGACCAAATACTTATAGGCAGACAGTGTTCTTAAAAAATAACTACTTTTAGTATTTGTTCATTGGTGCTTAATAATTTTGAGAAAGAATGTCAAATTGATTTAAAATTTCTAAATAATCAATTTTATATATTTCTTATTTTCAAATACAGAAGTACACATTATTAAATTTATATTACATAATATTTTTAAAAGCAATTACTTTAAGAAGCTTACTAGCATTGCAATTTCTATGAAAATAACAAATAAAATTAATTGAAAATACTTTGAAAGGAAATAATTATAAAGACAAATTTAACTAAATTAAGTTTACAAATAGTTGTTATTTTTGATAAAATTATTTCAATTTGCTCATCACTTTTGATTAAAATTTTTATTTTATAATTAATCATAGTTTTACTGTTATATAAGAGGTTTCTCAGCTTAAAATTTCTGAAAATTTCCTTTAAATCTATAAAATTATAACTAGTTAAAAGAAAAGTACACTAATAGAAAATATCTTAAATTTTGAATATGAAATACTTAAAATAAATATAACTAAAATATTTCGAAAATGTTAATTCAATACAAAAATCTTTAAAGTGGAAAATACCATATTTAAAAAAAATTAAATAAAGGTGTATGACAGAAAAAGAAGATTTAAGCTTAGTAAAATAACCGTTCTTAAATCTATAGTTATGCTCCAATTGCCTAAAAATTCTGTAAATGTAAAACTTACTTCCTTGAAAAAATATTTTTTCGTATTTATTTCTTATTTGAAAGTACCTCTGTAAATTATAAATATATTAAGCTTTTTAAAACATTAAAAATATTCTTAAATATTTTGATTTTGTAAAGTTTATAAAAAATCGCTCATAGAATCTACGTATTAATTATAGGTTCCTAAAGCTTCTTGCCGAACGCTGGCCGATTGGTTAGGGTGCTGATCGTCGGTACCAGAGTTCGTGGGTTCGAATCCCACTATGGCATGGATGTTTGTAGCCGTTCGGAATCGGCTTTAAGCAGTAGGTCCCGGTCTCATTAGCCCACGTGTGCAAAACAGTAGACCGTAGCGCTCCAAACCAAACCAAACCTAAAGCTTCTTAAGTACGATGGTCACTCTGAAATTTTTGAGATACAACTAGGTTTTTAAAGTTATACTTACCAAATTTTAGGCTTGTTCAAAGTAGTTTCCTCCAGCATTGGTGCACATTTGTAGGCGAATTTTCCACAGATTAAATGCCTCAAGCCATTCATTTCTCGGAATGGATGAAAAAATGCATTTATAGCCACATCAATCTCTTCTTTTGAATGAAAACGACGTTCGCGTAAGTTCTTTTTTAGATTAAAGAATAACCAAAAGTCCCACATAGCTAGATCAGGTGAATACGGCAGATGTTCTATCACTTTAATTCGTTTTCGTTTAAGAAACTCAACTGTTAATCCGGCCGTATGTGAAGATGCATTTTCATGGTGAAGCATTAGTCCCCTAACATTCACTTTTTGTAGAATTTTTGGAAGACATTTAGTGGTATACCAGTTTACTGTTATTGTCTTCTGTCCTTCCAACTTGATGCCTTTGACCCATCCCGTACTTCTGAAGAAAACGGTATGCATCCCTTTTTAGTAAGCGTTGTCTTTTCACTATTGTGGCCATGGGATTATCTTCCCATACTTTGCTTTCTTGACGTGTTGGAACATCAAAAAACAGTATGTTTGTTTCATCACCCGTTACAATTTTAGAAATAATGCGGTAGCCACCATCATTTAGCAATTTAGGAGTTTCTTTACTGATTCCGACATGCTCCTCCTTTTGGTGCTCAGTTAAATTATGGGGAACGCAAAGGCAAACTACGTTTTTCATATGTAATTCTTCATTAATAATTTTGTGTATGACTGCGGATCAAATGTTAAGTTCCTTTTGTATAATTTGATAGCTACAGCGATTACCATCCATTTACATATTTCGTATGGCAGACACATTATCTGGGATGACTGCCGACGGCGGCCTTCCTGTGTGTTCTTCATACCGAAGAAAATGGCGATCTCTGCTAAATTTTTTCAACCATCTGAATACAGTAGCACGAGCTGAAGATTCATCACCAAATGCCAATTGCAACCGTTGAAAGCATTCTTCTGCATTTAATCTTGCTTTAACCCTCCAAGCGGAACACATCGAAGAAAAAAGTCTCCAAAATATACGCTAAAGGTTTACTGTGTCAGTGGCCAAAGCGTTCTATGTTTTTTTCCTTCATCTTTGTCAACAAGAATAGAATATGGGAAACTCACCCTCGTTATTGTCCCTTTAATTCCGATTATAAACATACATATAGATATTATAGATTCTTAATTTTTAATACACATATAGCACGTCAAGTCTCGAAGGTCATCCCATAAGAAATAATGGGTTCTAAAAGTAGAAATAAAAATATTCTTTGAGAGACTTGTTTATATTTTTTTACGAAAGTCATCCAAGATATTTAAGTGGTGCAATTAGAGATACATCTGTTATCGCAAACGAAATGCTTCCAAATGGAGATTTACAAAGCCATGAAAAGCTTTCACCGTCTTTGTTTCAGCGCCTCAGGGGGTAGGGGTGCATCCCTCAATAAATGCCAGTCGAAGAGGAGTGCAGCTCCTAAACAATCGACCTGAATAAAACTTCATGGGGGAAAGCACTAACAGAATTGAATATTACAGCAATTTTCGCAGCGTTTTTGGAAGT
>CM063507.1:31241587-31251587 GCA_032207245.1 Pardosa pseudoannulata
CGTTTGCTCGAGGACAATTCATATCTGTGGACCAATCAATTGCTTTTAATACCTCACCCACATATACCGTTTTCGTAATTGATACTTCAGTTATAATCTATAGTCTAGGTTTTAATTGTGATTTCAGCTAAATCTATGCACACATTCACTAATGTTGTAATTTTACCATCGTTTGTGACCCTCCTCGTAAAACATAAAGTGGTTTCAAACAGATCATTTTGCTGATTTTAACATCTTTCTGGGCATGGACTAACCATTTAACAGTTTCATTTTTTTCTCGAATTCGATCCCAAAAATGTCACATTTTTTATTGCCTACTTTTGTTCCTTTTACATTTCTAAGCTGGAAAATGTTATTAAAAGTAATATTTCTAAATATTTTAAGCATTTATACCAACTGATTTAAAGGAAATTACGGTTCCTTTTCTCACTTATGTACACTAGACAGGGAAGGGACGTTTACAGTTATGAAGATAACAAATATTGTCGATTACAATTGCTACACAATTATTTTCGAATGCAACTACTACAAATACATTTATTTAACTGGTTTTTTTTAAAGATCAGATTTAGTGCGATAAATCTTGAAAGAAGGTAAGAAACTTAGTCCAACATCCCAGCCCGGACAAAAATATCCAGTTTCTTTTCGAATTCTTTTGCTGCTGTCAGTTTTCTTCAATAAACACACATAGCACTTGTTTGTAGGTCTTAGTTTTTTATCAGTAAGTAGAATTACCTCTAAAAAGTCTCTCTGAGTCAGTCTCCCAAAACATCAAGCCAAAAACTCAAAGATAAAAACTCGCGGTGAAATTCAAAACCTATCAGAAAGCCCGAGCTTTCAAAAGAAACAGAATACACTTCGAAAACTAACATCTTGTGGACATCTGTACAATTAATTTAACCTTAAAAAGCAAAAGATACAGACAAAACAGTGAGGACGACAAAGAAATCAGATTACCCGTATGCCGTGGCAACTACTTTGCAGCTAAAAAGTTCCAACTGCGATAGTTCTGCTTGGTGGCAATCACAAAGTGAACCTCGATGTCTTCATTTCAGCAGTATGTGAGTTAAGATATCTGAAGAGTATCCTTTACATGAAATCTTAGCAAAATTATTTTCTTATATTAAAACAGTTTTTACCACATTTTTCTACTGGATACTTTTAAGGATTCGACTATAAGGTATGAAACAAATTCATCTTGAACTAGCAAATTGACTGCTAACTACAAACCACGATCCACTGTTCATTTTTCCATTCATTTCATTATCGTATATTAATGATACTTTTTTATGTAAATAAAGATTACCGTTTTCCTTCCTTATAATATATAGGTCTGCAATAAATAATAACAATAATTATTATAATAAAGTATGTGAAAATGTCATACAATGGTTCCGTTACGGGTATGTATAGTGATGCTTTGAAGTTTTAAGTAATGCTTTGTATTTGCTTCACAGTGTATAGTTAAATTATCATTCAAACCCAATGATCGAATCTTGCTGAAATCTACTTGTTGCAAGGGATTCATTTCATTTCAATACAGCTGATACATTGAAACTTGTTCTAAAGGGAACAAGGGACTAGAAATATGGTCAAAATCTTTGAATTATGTGATTAAAGAATACTTGTATGATAACTAAATAAATAAATAAAAGGGGAGAATAATTTTAATTTATATATTTATAAGTTGCATTCACTTCAAGAGAGAAAAGTTTAGAAAATATACTTTTGAAATTTATATACAATTCAAATTATCTATTTTCAATCCTATATAATTAATATTAACATATTTAATCATTATTAAACTTTTATAGATAAGAATATAATAGAACTTGAATTAGATTAAAATGTAAGTCTTATGAATTAACATTCCGTGTCCTTCAAGGGATAACATTAAGAAAAATTTCTTTTGTAATTTACTTGCAATTCAAATTAATTATTTACAGTTGTATATAGATAATATTGGTAATTATTATCAAACTTTTAGAGTTAAAACAAACTGGAGATTAATCTTTATATTAATTACATTAAAATGTTATTCCAATGTATTAAAGACCCACGTCTTTTAAGCGTTAAACATTTAGAAACTATTCTTTTGTAATTTACTTGCAATTCAAATAAATTATTTACAATTATATATAATTAATATTGATAATAATTATTAAAATTTTAGAGTGAAACTCAAACTGGAGATAAAACTTTATATGAATTACATTAAAATATTATTTCAATTTATTAAAGATCCACCTCTTTTAAGCGTTAAACATTTACAAAATATTCTTTTGTAATTTACTTGCAGTTCAAATTCATATTTTACAATTGTATATAATTAATATTGATAATTAGTATTAAACTTTTAGAGTTAAAACAAAGTGGACATTAAACTTTATATGAATTACATTAAAATGTTATTCCAATGTATTAAATTCCATGTATTTTATTGTTTAAATATTTAGAAAATATTCTTTTGTAATTTACTTACAATTTAAATTAATTATTTACAATTATATATAATTAATATTGATAATAATTATTTAACTTTTAGAGTTAAAACAAACTGGAGATTAAACTTTTTATGAATTACATTAAAATATTATTCTAATGTATTAAAGATCCACCTCTTTTAAGCGTTAAACATTTACAAAATATTCTTTTGTAATTTACTTGCAGTTCAAATTAATTATTTACAATTGTATATAATTAATATTGATAATTAGTATCAAACTTTTAGAGTTAAAACAAACTGGAGATTAAACTTTATATGAATTACATTAAAATGTTATTCCAATGTATTAAATTCCATGTCTTTTAAGCGTTATACATTTAGAAAATATTCTTTTGTAATTCACTTGCAATTCAAATTAATTATTTACAATTATATATAATTAATATTGATAACAACTATTAAACTTTTATTGTAAAAAACAAACTAGAGATTAAACTTTATATGAATTATATTAAAATGTTTTTCCTATGTATTAAAGTTCCACATCCTTAATTCGTTAAAAATTAAGAAAATATTCTTTAGTAATTTACTTATAATTCAAGATAATTATTTACAATTGTATATAATTAATATTGATAATTATTATCAAACTTTTAAAGTTAAAACAAACAGAAGATTAAACTTTATATGAATTACATTAAAATATTATTCCAATGTATTAAAGATCTAAGTCTTTTAAGCGTTAAACATTTAGAAAATATTCTTTTTGTAATTTATTTAAATTCAAATTAATTGTTTACAATTACATATAATTAATATTTACAGTTATTATTAAACTTTTAGAGTTAAAAACAAAATGGAGATTAAACTTTATATGAATTACATTAAAATGTTATTCCTATGTATTAAAGTTCCACGTCGTTAATTCGTTAAAAAGTTACAAAATATTCTTTTGTAATTTACTTGCAATTCAAATTAATTATTTACAGTTATATATAATTAATATTGATAATAATTATTAAACTTTTAGAGTAAAAAACAAACTGGAAATTAAACTTTATATGAATTACATTAAAATATTATTCCAATGTATTAAAGATCCACTTCTTTTAAGCGTTAAACATTTAGAAAATATTCCTTTGTAATTTACTTGCAATTCAAATTAATTATTTTCAATTATATATAATTAATATTGATAATAATTATTAAACTTTTAGAGTAAAAAACAAACTGGAAATTAAACTTTATATGAATTACATTAAAATATTATTCCAATGTATTAAAGATCCACTTCTTTTAAGCGTTAAACATTTACAAAATATTCCTTTGTAATTTACTTGCAATTCAAATTAATTATTTTCAATTATATATAATTAATATTGATAATAATTATTAAAACTTTTAGAGTAAAAAACAACTGGAGATTAAACTTTATATGAATTACATTAAAATTTATTCCTAATGTATTAAAGGTCCACGTCTTTTCGTTAAACATTTTAAAAAAATATTTTTGTAATTTACTTGCAATTGAAATTAATTATTTTACAATTACATATAATTAATATTTACAGTTATTATTAAACTTTTAGAGTAAAAAACAAACTGGAGATTAAACTTTATATGAATTACATTAAAAAGTTATTCATATGTATTAAAATTCCACGTCTTTAATTGGTTAAAAATTTACAAAATATTCTTTTGTAATTTACTTGCAATTCAAATTAATTATTTACAATTATATATATTTAATATTGATAATAATTATTAAACCTTTAGAGTAAAAAACGAACTGGAGATTAAACTTTATATGAATTACATTTAAATTTTATTCCTATGTATTAAAGGTCCACGTCTTTTATTCGTTAAAAATTAACAAAATATTCTTCTGTAATTTACTTGCAATTGAAATTAATTATTTAAAATTATATATAATTAATATTGATAATAATTATTAAAATTTTAGTGTTAAAACAAACTGGAGATTAAACTTTATATGAATTACATTAAAAAGTTATTCATATGTATTAAAGTTCCACGTCTTTAATTCGTTAAAAATTTACAAAATATTCTTTTGTAATTTACTTGCAATTCAAATTAATTATTTACAATTATATATATTTAATATTGATAATAATTATTAAACCTTTAGAGTAAAAAACGAACTGGAGATTAAACTTTATATGAATTACATTTAAATGTTATTCCTATGTATTAAAGGTCCACGTCTTTTATTCGTTAAAAATTGACAAAATATTCTTCTGTAATTTACTTGCAATTGAAATTAATTATTTAAAATTATATATAATTAATATTGATAATAATTATTAAAATTTTAGTGTTAAAACAAACTGGAGATTAAACTTTATATGAATTACACTAAAATGTTATTCCTACTTATTAGAGTTACCTTTCTTTCACTCGATAAAATTTAGAAAATATTATTTTTAAAATTAACTTACAATTCATGTCATCTATTTTCAGTTTTTTATAAACTTTACTAATATTAAAGTTAATAGTTATTATCGTAACGTTAATAGTTAATAGTTATAGACATTTATATTAAAAAATTAAGCATAGTTCAAACTTTATATAAATTATTTTAAAACGTAAATTCTCTCAAGCCTATCGCAATTTCCCTTAATTAAAAAAATTGCGTTTATAAATTTAGCTATAGGTAAAAATACGCATTACCTACTATAATTTATATAAATGATAACTTACACTATTACTTCTGCTATTGTTTTATTATTTCTGTCTGTAAAAGTTTGGAGAAAACTTAATTTTAAAATTATCTACATTAAATACACTTTCCACATAAAAAATTTTATAAAAAGAATGAAAGCATAAAAAATACCTTTTGTGAATTTATTTTAACTTATCCATTGTCTATTATTACTTGAAATATTTAGTAGCTATTATATTAATTGCTGCTGTTTTTATTAGTAATGTTTTCTGTAATATATAGTAAATTCTGACATTGAATTGAATTATTTAACTTAAAATGAAATTGTAAAGATCACTACTTTTCACGAGATAAAATTTACAAAATTTTCTTTTGAAATTTACTCAAAATTTCTACTTTCAAAAACATATAACTAACTTATAATTTACATTAATTACTTTAGAAACTAAATCCTAAAATTCACGTCCTTTATGAGATAAAATTTAGAAAACATTCTTTTGAAATTTACTTACAATTAAAATTATATATTTTTATTTCCATGTAACTAATATTATCATTATAAGAAGGTCATTGATATTTATATTCTTATATTATTTTTTAAAATAAATGGACCTTTCGCCTTAAAATGTTTCAAATATGCATAAAACATATGTTTGAGAGTTTATTTTAAATTATTCAATGTGTATTATTTTTTTTGAATCATTAGGTTTTAAATTAATTGCTGCTACCTTTAAAAGTAATATATTATTTTTTATATATAAAGAAATTCCCTTATTTACATTTTTTTTAATTTAAAAGGAAAAGTTCCTCATTGAGAATATCTTAATATATTTAAAAAATTTCAATATAGATATAACAAAAAATAAGTCACGTTGAAAATAATGGAATCTTGTTCAATTTTGAATCAAAAACTGTAAGAATTCATTGCAATAATGGAGCAAAAATGTACATATTTAAGTATATAAAAAAGCAAATAAATTTAACACTAGAATTACGGAAGGAGTCATTTTGACACCTAGCGAACTTTTATCTCTGACAGCTCTTCTATTTTTTTGCAAATATCTTAATCCTTTCTTGACTTTACCTAAATCATTGTGATTTACGAAATAGTTAAGATTTCAAGATAATCGTATTTTTATTTTAGCCCCAACAAATGATTATTCCTAGAAATACGGCAGGCTATGTACTGATGTTGAAGACAAATGTAAACTTCATAATGACTCTTTCGCTACTTTATTATCAGAACTGGAAGCATTCAAAGCGTTGTTGTACGTAAGGGGGCATTAGCCGCCAAGGGCTTACAATTCTTAGTTTGTGGTCCAAGACTTGGGGACCAAAGTTTTTTCATGAAACTATGAGTAGAGATAGGTTTCCAGAAATTATGAAATTTCTTCGTTTTAATAATAAACTAACAAGGTCTTCACGTTTGCAGTGTGATAAATTTACACTAATATCCGATGTATGGAATACTTTTATAGAAAACTGTAAGCTTTGCTACAAATAAAATGAAAATATTACGTTTGATGAACAAAAACAAGATGCCGTTTTTTGCAGTATATGCCTAACAAGCTCGATAAATTCGGAATAAAATTTTGGCTAGAACAAAAGGACAAAATACTTATTAAATGGATTTCCATATTTAGGAAAAGATGAAATGAGACCAAGTGATCAAAGTTTAGGAGAGAACGTAGTAAATCGTTTAATGGATCCTACATACCTGCAAAGTTTGTATAATTTTAAAAACAAACTGTAGTTGTCATAATTTGCGCTATTTTAATTTATTTTTCACAAATATATTATATCATATAGAGAAATATGCAGATATCTTATCCAGGGGTCAAAATTACACCCGCCGTAATTCTAGGTATACAAAGACCACCTTAATTCTAGTGTTAAAAAACGTAAATTTCTTTGAAGAAATGTAGATGGTATGTTTTAATGGTAACATTCTCTAACAGAGTAATTATATTATTCTAAATACATAATATTAAAAAAATTTTAAATCTTAAAAAACAATATTTCAGAAAACATAGATAAATTTTAAACAGATAATGTACACTTAAATACAAATTTTATTATAAAATTTTAATTGTCACTGTATATATTGTGAAGCCTATAAATAATATATAAAAAATTCTCGTTTTCGTATATGTAAAGATTGCTATGGATATATTTATATATTTAATAACATAATAAAATTTAATAACATTAAGATATATAACAGTTACATATCTTAATGTTATTAAATATTTAAATATAAAAGATATGTAAAGTTCATAGATTATTTTTACAATTAATTGCAACGGCATGAATAAAAGCAAAATATTTTACAAATTATTTATTTCACAGCTTGAAATTCGATGAACAATTTATTAATGAGCTTCTTTGAAAAAATTGTAGACAGTCAACAATTGATCAATTTTTTTAAATTATGCATACAATTCTTATGTTTTAAAAGATAATATACAGTACATAAATATAAGGTGAGTGTTTTCATTTTATTTTTAAACTAGCTGCTTCGCACCCAGCCTTCGGTCTGGGTTTTAAAATATTTCTATGAAATATTTTGAACCACTATTAAAGATAATAAGACGTATTGATAGAAATGCTGAACAAATCTCGTATATTTCAGATTGTTGACGATTATAACAGTTTATTTTAATAGCTGAATGTCCAGTAAGTGCACTGTGTTCCCCGTGAGCCGCTGCATAATTCCCAATTCCACGACTTTTTTTTAATGTAGGAGTCAAATTTCAAAATGCTGTAGAGAGTAATATATATGTACTGTTCGGAATGGGATAATTCATTTCCGAGATTGAATGTCTTTTAGTACATTTCATTGTAACGTAAAAATTAACTAAGAATTAAAATAAGTTCTCATATAAAAATACTATAATTTGCATATATAATACTATAATATAATATATAATAAACTCATATATAATACTATAATATATAGAAATAAAAGTTAATCACTTTATATCTCAATTTCCAGGTCAAATCGAATTGATACTAAGCAGACGATGTTTAAATAATATAAATAATAAATGAATAAATCAGATATTTAAATTAATGACGTCATAATGATAGAAAAATATCATTTTCACCTATCAATTATGTGATAAATTGAAAATTTTAATCTTCTGCTTTTAACCGAGGAAAACTGCGTTTAAAACAATTACTTGGGATGACGTCATATTGCTAGAAATATTGCTTCTTTCACTTAGTTATGATGCGATAAATTAAAAAAATTAATCGTTTGCGTTTAACCGGGGAAAATAATGCTTGGAATAATCACATGAAATGCTCGAAAAAGGGGGAAGGAATGAATTTCGAACGCTAAAAATTTACAAAAACCTTCCCAGGGATATACCTAAACATTTCCCAAATTTTCACGGCGATTGGATGCATAGTTTTTGAGTCTATAGAGAACATACAGACACACACAAATTCATTTTTATATATATAGATTTAGAACTTGTGAATTAAACGGGGAGGGGAGTTAAATTTATCTAATTTTGAATATCGTTTTTTGTTATCAATCGGTTATTATTATCAAAATCATGGTGTCCCAAACTCATCACATTAACCGGAGTCCACTGTATTATCCTTTTTCAAAAAATATTTATGCTCATCTCTGTAAGTTATGTGTATTTATAACTTTTATGTCATGAAGCTAGAACGTAGTTTGGCAAAAACTATAGAAATATTTACATCTCCTCAAAATTCGATATTTATTAGTAATGAAACAACTTTTTTTTCATTTAATACGTGTTCCAATAATTATTTTATGCATACATCGCTATTTTAAGGAGTCATACAACTGTTAAATCGACAAAAAAATCGATTTTTTTCAACAAAAATGAATGTAAAAAGAAATTTAATTCAGAACATTTTTAAATAATTCGCTTAAAAAAGTTCCAATATTGACAGGAGGTAAGAATAAAATCGTGTCAGCTGTTTACTGTAAACAATTTTAAACTTACTCTTTAACTTGAATTTCCTCAAATTGTGTTTTTTTTTTATTTAAATATTTAATAACATAATAAAATTTAATAACATTAAGATATGTAACAATTACATATCTTAATGTTATTAAATATTTAAATATAAAATATATGTAAAGTTCGTTGATTATTTTTACAAATAATTGCAAGAGCATGGATATCTGTTAAAAAGTAAAATATATTTCAAAATTATATATTTCGCAGCTTTAAATTCGATGAATAATTTTAGTAATAAATACGAAAATATTGCAACTCAGCTTTAAATTTTAAAGGAAATTACTAAAGTTTTAAATGAAAGTCCCTTATTCCCTTAATGACTTTAAAAATAATAAATTTAAGGACATGTTTTTTTAATAACTGCGTATTTTGCGAGCCTGTAGGGAAATCCATCGCAATTAAATATAAAATTTATTCATGCTGCATCGATAATAAAATTAACAAACAGTATCAAATTTTTAAGGGATAAAAAATTTCTATAAACATTTTCAAGCTTTTTACATGATGGAAATTATTCTTCTGGAACTAAACTTACATAGAAAATATCATTATATCATAACATGCAATATAGCAAATTAATTTTCTAACTTCAAACAGCAGGTTTTTAACACAAGTTGTCAGAATTTATGCCATGAACACCATTTGTGTTACATTACTTATGCTTAAAAGATACCTGATAAGTTTGTTTCTGTTAAGAAAAAAGTATCCGAAACCATTTTTAATTAATTAATAGTAAAAATAGTTTATTGAAAATTGTAGTTTCATGTTACACTCTGAAGCAAGTTTTGCAGTGTATATTAAATTAAGATGCAGGTGTTATTAAAAGAACAAATACATTAGATTCCGCTTAATGTTTTCAATCGCTTT
>CM063507.1:31256587-31264087 GCA_032207245.1 Pardosa pseudoannulata
TAATGCGGAACTTATAAAAGTTTTACTTGTTTATTTGTGTATAAAATTTCGTGATAATTTCTGTTTATATATGTATATTATACTTGCAGATCAGTTTGATATTAATGTTGATAATTTGCTTTTATTTATATGCTATTTAAATTAAACTAAAACATTAACTATGTGAATCGTAATTAATATAAAATATATATTTTAACTTTTTCCAGTGCATTATGAAACTATAAAATACATATAAAATATTTATTGTCTTAAGCGTTTTAGTTAAAAATAACATAGAATTTATGGTCCCTTGTTCCCTAAATGAACTGTTATATAAAATTAATAACCTGCTTAATTGCATAATGTCATTTAACATATTATAAATGAATGCCCATTGCTTTATTTTATGATATCATAATTTTCTTTTGGTACATCGGAAACTACCTGTATTATATATAAACATGTATGATAACTGTGCATAATTTTTGTGTCTTATCCATGATGTGTTTCAGATATTTTTCAGATAAGTTTTAAAAGTTTTATTAGTTTGATTTGCTCGTCTGTATATATATATATATATATATATATATATATATATATATATATATATATATATATATATATATATATATATATATATATATATATATATATATATATATATATATATATATATATATCTTATAATTATTATGACTTTTCTACTATTTATACTCTTACTATCTGTTGTCTTATAATGACTGTATTATAGTTATTATAATCATCTTACTTAATTATAATTATTATACAATTTTCCAGTAAGAATGGTATGAAAATGATGCGAAATTTTTAAAAAAGTTTTATTATTTGGATTTGTACGTCTGTATGTTTGTTTTGTCGGTACCTTTTTCAGTCAAAATTCAACATATTTATCATATATATGTATATATTAAATATACATATATATGATAAATATGTTGAATTTTGACTTCAAAATTCGAAATATTTCTATTTATAAATTAATCCTATTTTTCTTTAGTATTAACTTTTGAAATTGTATGAGTGTGATTAAATATAAAACTATACATTTTGACTTTTTTAATGTACTATGGAACTTTAAGATAATTATAAAAAATATAATATACATAAATGACTTCTCTGTCAAAATGATATGAAAATGGTACGAAAATTTTAAAAGTTTTTTTTTTTAAATTTGTATAAGTATGTAAATTATGGGTATATGTTCTGCTAATGTATATATATATATATATATATATATATGTATGTAGCTATATATATATATATATATATATATATATATATATATATATATATATATTATATATATATATATATATATATATATATATATATATATATATATATATATATATATATGTATATATATATATGTATATGTATGTATGTGTATATGTATAATTTTTTATTCATTTATAAGCTAATTATTTCAACTTGAATTATTAAATGGATAAATTTTAATATAGTGAAAAGTATTTAAATATATATTTTAATTTTTTCCATTGTGAAATGAAATTGTAAGATAATTATAATAGCTATAAGATATATAAACAACCTCTCAATGAGAATGATATAAACATGATGCGGAACTTATAAAAGTTTTATTTGTTTATTTGTGTATAAATTTCCTTGATAATTTCTGTTTATATATGTATATAATACTTGCAGATCAGTTTGATATTAATGTTATTAATTTGCTTTTATTTATATGCTATTTTCATTAAACTAAAGCTTTAACTATGTACATTGTAATTAATATAAAATATATATTTTAATTTTTTCCAATGCATTATGAAACTGTAAAATAATTATAACATATTTATTGTCGTAAGAGCTTTAGTTAAAAATAATATAGCATTTATGATTCCTTGCTCCCTGAATGAGCTGTTATATGAAATTAAAAACCTGCTTAATTGCATAATGTCATTTAACATATTATGAATTCATGCCCACTACTTTATTTCATGCAATCATAATTTTCTTTTGGTACATCGGGAACTACCTGTATTATATACAAACATGTATGATAACTGTGCATAATTTTTGTGTCGTATCCATGATGTGTTTCAGATATTTATTTCATCAAAATTAGATCAAAGCGCTACAGTTACCCTGAACTCATGTTTTTTACTTACCGTGTGCCAAAAATCTTGCTGCAGTAATTCATCAAAGTAAGAAAGTTCGGTTGCTTCAAACACACAAAACTTTTTTGCTACATATTCAGCAGTAGTTTATTCAAATAATCTTCTTTTAAGGTATCCGTAAAGAAACTTCATCAGTGGTTTGAGACTTGTGTTTCGATATGTCTGCATAGGAATAAATAATTCATTAACTACTTGTCAAAGAACTTCATAAAGCTAAGGTTTTTATAATGTTTATTTCACGTATCTTTATTGCTTTTAACTTTTTCAGTGTTGCGTAGACTTTTAGTGTTTTTATAGTGCTGAAATATCGTACTTTTAAACTCTGGTATTCATGGCATCGTCATGGGAAACATCGCTTTGTATGCTTATAAAATATTATTAAATAAAATTATATAGCTAATGTTTAGTTTTAAATTACATTTTTGAAAAAGTTGAATCCATATAACGGTTTATATAACCGTTATATAACCGTTTATATAACCGTTTATTTAATTGATTTGAATTTATTTTTTAATCGTATTTAATAGTATTGTAATAATTATATTTTGATGCCAATAAATAGAAAGCATTGAATTTGAAAAGAAAAATTTTAGCTAAATTTAAAGTATAAAAAAAAAATTATAGATTAAGAAGTATAAAAATTAAAAACCAACTTATGCTAAAAGCTGAAAAATGTATTTAATTGATTTGAATTGATTTTTAAACGCATTTAAATGTATTGAAATTATTATATTTTGATGCCAATAAATAGAAAGCATTGAATTTGAAAAAAAATCTTAGCTACATTTAAAGTACCAGAAAATTCATAAGTATAAAATTAAAGACAAGCTTGTATGTATTGTAATTACTATATTTTTGATGCCGATATATATAAAGCATTGAATTTGAAAAATTCTTAGCTACATTTAAAGTACCAAAAAAAATTCATAGATTAAAAAGTATAAAAATTTAAAAACAAGCTTATGTTAAAAGCTGAAAAATGTATTTAATTTATTTGAATTTATTTTAAAAGGCATTTAAATGTATTGTAATTACTATATTTTTGATGCCGATAAATAGAAAGCATTGAATTTGAAAAATATCTTAGGTGAATTTAAAGCACCAAAAAGATTTATAGATTAAAAAGTATAAAAATTAAAAACAAGTTTATGCTATAAGCTGAAAAATTTATTTAATTGATTTTTAAAAGCATTTAAATGTATTGTAATTATTATATTTTTGAGGCCAATAAATAGAAAGAATTGAATTTGAAAAAATTCTTAGCTACATTTAAAGAACCAAAAAATTCATAGATTAAAAAGTATAAAAATTAAAAACAAGCTTATTCTAAGAGCTGGAAAATGTATTTAATTGATTTGAATTGATTTTTAAACGCTTTTAACTATATTGTAATTATTATATTTTTGATGCCGATAAATAGAAAGCATTGAATTTGAAAAAATTCTTAGCTTTATTTAAAGGACCAAAAAAAATTCATAGATTAAGAGGTATAAAACTTAAAAACAAGCTTATGCTAAAAGCTAAAAAATGTATTTAATTGATTTGAATTGATTTTTTAAACGCATTTAAATATATTGTAATATTTATATTTTTGATAGCAATAAATAGAAAGCATTGAATTTGAAAAAATTCTTAGCTGAATCTAAAGTACTAAAAAAATTTATATATTAAAAAGTATAAAAATTAAAAACAAGCTTATGCTAAAAGCTGAAAAATGTATTTAATTGAGTTGAACTAATATTTTAAACTTATTTAAATATATTGTAGTCATTATATTTTTGATGCCAATAACTAGAAAGCATTAAATTTGAAAAAATTCTTATCTGAATTTAAAGTACCAAAACAATTCAAAGATTCAGAATTATAAAAATTAAAATAAGCTTACGCTAAAATCTGAAAATGTATTTAATTGATTTGAATTGATTTTTTAAAAGCATTTAAATGTATTGTAATTATTATATTTTTGATGCCAATAAATAGGAAGAATTGAATTTGAAAAAATTCTTAGCTACATTTAAAGTACCAAAAAAAAAGGATTAAAAAGTATAAAAATTAAAAACAAGCTTATGCTAAAAGCTAAAAAATGTATTTAATTGATTTTTAAACGCATTTAAATGTATTGTAATATTTACATTTTTTGATGCCAATAAATAGAAAGCATTGAAAGTTTGTCCTCGTGTCTAGATTTGCTAGACATTATGATACGATTATACTTTTTTTTACTAATGCAAAGTACGCCCTTTTATCAGCATTCTACCATAT
The DNA here is from genome assembly GCA_032207245.1 of Pardosa pseudoannulata. Classification (NCBI taxonomy): domain Eukaryota; kingdom Metazoa; phylum Arthropoda; class Arachnida; order Araneae; family Lycosidae; genus Pardosa; species Pardosa pseudoannulata. Next base: position 31,260,991 of record CM063507.1, read on the forward strand.
AATCAGTTGGTTCGTTACCTTTTTTTATTATTGGAGCACTATATAGGTAAGGAATTATCGCTCCCTATATAGAGACAAAAAAAAATCATAGTCATCATAAAACAAAAGCCTTACTCTAGAATCGAACTTAAACCCTCCGGGCACAATACGGATACAATAGGCTTATCACTATACAACTTGAACTTCTAAACTAGACTTCTAGTTAAAGTAGTCTAGTACACTCAAAAATGAAAGAACAATCATAAAATCCCCTTAAGTTATCTATCTCTCTGTCCTCGAATTTATGAAGCGGTTTGATCTGGAATAGATAGGAGTACCCATATTGGATTCTTGGTGAGTTAGGGCAGTGGTCAGCAAAGTGCGGCTCCAGAGCTGCATGTGACTCTTTGGCTCCTTAAGTGTGGCTCTGGCACAAATATCCACGGAAGGCGCAATAATTTTTTCCTTTAAAAATAATTGGGAAGAAAAAAATTACATTTTACAAATTATTTTGATGTATAAAAATTCTTCTATAAATCGGTAACATGTGTAATTTTTTGTTTAAGTTAAAAGATAGATACGTAATTAAAATTTTATAAATAAATTATTGTAAAAATACGTAACGAACATCGAGTTTAATTTTATTAGTTTTCGTAAACGTAAACACAAACCATGTACTAGCTACCGGCTGAAATTGTTCGTGAGTTTTCGGCGTACTCCGGTGTGATACAAAGGTACCACAAGCATGCGCGCGCATACTTTTTCTAAAGTAGTGAGGGGGGTACAAATTGTCATCATAGACCAGCAGTTGCAGTGTGAACAGTTTTGTCTTATCTACCGTGTCTGCCGTTGTCCTGTCTTATTAAAAAGTTGTACTTTTTAATCTAGCTGCACATCTTACAGGTATTTTTATAAGATTTTATTACACCTGCTATATATGTTCATGGTACAAAGTTTGTAATCGGTTTTTGGATAATTTCTATTTGTGCAAATGTTGGAATTTTTCTTCTAATTTTAGTCATATTAAAAGTTTAATTATTTTGATGATGGAAAAAGTTATTTTTTCTTTTTATTGCAGTTGCATATATTAATAAACTTTTATTTTTTAAAAAGATTTTTTAAAATTTTCATTTTCATGAATTTAATAATGATAATAATTTTGTACTAGTGGCTTTATAAAAAATATATATTTGGAGTATTTTTATCACTAAATAATTATAATATTAATTATAATAATAATAATTTTACTAAACAAGCAAATTTAGCTCCCATTTTTTTTAATTATTGTAATGTTCATATATGGCTCTTTGGCTAATAAGTGTGCCGATCACTGAGTTAGGGTTAGCAAAATTCAAAGCGAATCTTTACAACATTCGAAATCCACCCCCTTCTTCCCTTTCTGAGATTTTAATCAATTATTTCAAGTCTTATTTTACTCGGTTAAGAGCAGGTGATTAAATTTACCAATTTATCACATAATATGAATAGGTAAAAATTACATTTTTTCTAGCATTATGACGCCATTCCTTTAACTATCTCATTTAATCATTTCTTATTTTAAATTAATTAAATATCGTCAGAAAACGTACTAGTACGTTTCCAGCATACAATGTGTTAATATCGTATGTCTCTTTAATAGATATAAATATAATCACATAAATAGATATTTAATTATAAAAAATTCGAGTATCAATTTATTTTAAAAACTAATTAGTAGTATAAATAAACAGTATAAAAAAACAGAAGCATCTATAATTTAAATATTTTTCATGAATCATAATGTAAACTTCGATGGTGACTTACCGGTGAAATATTTTGACCTAGTACGTTTCCAGCATACAATGTGTTAATATCGTATGTCTCTTTAATAGATATAAATATAATCACATAAATAGATATTTAATTATAAAAAATTCGAGTATCAATTTATTTTAAAAACTAATTAGTAGTATAAATAAACAGTATAAAAAACAGAAGCATCTATAATTTAAATATTTTTCATGAATCATAATGTAAACTTCGATGGTGACTTACCGGTGAAATATTTTGACCTTAATGACGTTTCCAGCATACAATGTGTTAATATCGTATGTCTCTTTAATAGATATAAATATAACCACATAAATAGATATTTAATTATAAAATCTTCGAGTATCAATTTATTTTTAAAACTAATTAGTATTATAAATAAACAGTATAAAAAACAGAAGCATCTATAATTTAAATATTTTTCATGAATCATAATGTAAACTTTGATGGGGACTTAAAGATAAACATTTTGGCCTTAATCAAATTACACTCTTATTTTATTTAATACATCTTTTGGTTCCCTATATAATTTTTAATACTTCCGTTTGTTTTGCTGTTCTTTGTTTGGGAAATTTTTAATTAGTGATATCAATATTTGTATATTGAAAAACTTTATTTTGTTTTTTAATTAGCTTTTATTAAAATGACATTTTCGTTTGTGTATTTATCTATTTTAAACATGACAAAAATCAGAAAAAGAGAAGTTTTTTAATATAAATAAGAACAAAATAATATCGCCATTTCCTGAATTACAGTGAGATTAATTTGTTTTGTCTTCCACATTTAGGTTACAGTTAAGGTATCCTTCTACGTTCGGAGAACTTTTTTCTTTAAACGTAGGAACTAGTTCATGTTTTTACATTTTTAGATTTATTTTTTATATTATCATAGAGAATTGCACTTAAAAAATTTATTCCTGGAGAGGTTTTTATAAAACCTCTAAAAATGAAGAAAATTAAGTAAAAAAATCGGGTTTTTTCAAAAGGTCTAATTTTTTAATAAATTAAATTATTTCAATACTTTTTGATGCAACACAATTCTTATACACTGGACTAGTGAATCATCTAAAATCTTTGCTTAATTTACGTTTGGTAAACAATTTTGGTCCTTCAAAATCATACACATGGAATTTTTAACGAATTTCCATTAACTTTATATCTAACTAAGAGTGTAACACCATTAAAAATTATCCAAATTTAAATCTTTTACGTCATTCGCTAGTAAATACTATCAAAAGCATTCATAATAATTTTCAACACAATATTTTAAGAATTTTTTAAGAAATCACATTTTTCAAGTTTCAACATTT
>CM063507.1:31269087-31281587 GCA_032207245.1 Pardosa pseudoannulata
TAATTTTTTAATTTAGTATAATCCATCTTTTTCAATTCATATTTTTGTCTATTTCAAGTAAAACTTCATTCACGTATTTTTTAATAAATTCTTTTTAAAAAACTTAGTAATTATATTTTATTTATTCTCTATTTTTAAGAGTATTTAAACTGAAAAACGAAATAAACTTAGTCGACAGCGCTGTTATAATAAAGTTTTTGAGTTTCGAAAGGTACTGTGTACCCTAATGTTGTTGTTGGCTTCAAATATATAACAATATAGATATAAAAATCAATAAAAATATATATCCCAGTAAAAGTACACCGAACGATGGCCGATTGCTTAGGGTGCTGACCTTCGGTACCAGAGTTCGTGGGTTCGAATCCCACTGTGGCATGGATGTTCGTAGCCGTTCGGAATCAGCTTAAAGTTCTAGGTCCCGGTCTCATTAGTCCTCGTGTTGCAAAAAGTAGACCGTAGCACTCCAAACCAGACCCTGTAAAAGTATTGTTTATATATTTTAAATTCTTTACTTCTAACTGATAAATGTTACATTATTTCTGAGTTTATATTATGTAATAGACACAGGTTTTCCATTTCAAATATGTAGAATTTGTCTACATTCAATAAACAAACACAAAACCGCTAGAAATGTATAAGATACTGCTTCTGAATTCTGCAGATTAAAATATGAAACTTTCTCTCTCTAATACCGGTTATAAATCTCAATTTAAACTTTTTGTTTAAATAGCTAAGATTTATTACACAGTTGGGAAGCCTGACTTCGCAACTTTAACATTAGTTTCCTATAATCTGCAAATCTAAATCTGAATCTTCATTTCTTATTCAGACATTTATAAAATTCTGTTCCGGATACATATCATTAAGTATTACTTCCGATAATAAAGCAAAAATAAATATTCTAGTTTTAAAAAAGATTGATTTATTTCTAAGAACTCCATATTTAGATTCAGTTTTTTAGATCAATAGAATTTTTTTATGGAGTTTCATGCTAAAACATCGATACTTTTAAAAGCATTCTTATTCATGATGACCTACTTTCAATGCTTTCATAAGTTAAAAAAGTATGTTTTACTGTTACTTTAAAAATCTTTATTCGCTTCAATTATTAACGCACTTTAAATTTATTATAAAATCAAATTCTTTTCTATATTTTTAATCAAACACTGCATTTATTATAGCTATCGCAAAAATATTATATTCAGTCATTAATTTAAAATCTATTTTTTCATTAATTCCTTAGTGATTTAGGGTGTAATAATCATAAAAGTAATATTTTTACTCTAATGATTACAAATAATCATAAAAGTTATACAGTATTTTGCGACTTTAAAAATGTTCATTACAAATTGAATATAATTAGTTTTTCTAAATTCATATTATTTTGTTTATTTTAGTCTAAAATCCTTTCCCATACTTTGTAATAAATTATGCTCTTACAAAGTTAGTTATTTCAATTCATTTAATCTAAATTTTAAGAGCATTAAAATTCAAAGCGCAATAAAATATACAATTTTTAAAATTTAATGTATTTTAATGGAAAATTATAAAAATGTTATATAAACTTAGAACAAAAAGATTCAAACTAAATTTTAATCAATGTTATTTCGATTTATAGTATATTTTTTTAAATTACCTGCTTTCTTAAATCAAGATGAAGAATTTTTAACTGATAAAGAAATTTAGATTTTACTGCACTTTTAATAAAAATTCATTCGCAAGAATAATAAATAATTTCTCATTTCTGCATAAATTATTTTATGCTGTTTTTATGCTATAATTCTTAAAAAATAAATTCAAAAATTTTTTTTATATCCTGACGTTTAAAAAATTATAAAACTCTCATTTTAAAGTATGCATATTAATTCGTGACCAATTGCAAAAATTATTTGATGTAGTAATTAATTTTTTGTTATAATTCCTGCAGGATTTATTTTTTCTAAATCTGCAAAGTTCAGTAAACGTACAGTTATACTCAATATGCTATACTTTTTCATCACACTTAACAAGGTAAATTTGAATTTTAGAGTAAAAAACGCAGTAGCAGTTCTTTCATATCTACCACTTGTTACTAAATCACTTGTGAACGCATATCACTTATTCAATTTCATTCTATATTCTTTCCATTTATCTTTTACACAAATGAATTCTATGGTGCTGACAAACATGTATTTCACTTTTATAGTAAGAGCATGATTATATATATATATGTCATGTGTAACATATATTTATCTATATTGATCTATATTTACTGTTACGGTCGTTCACGAATTTGATTTTTGTAAAAAATATATTCGTTCTACTATCTTGTTCATGCTATCTTGTTTACGCTATGTGTACTCGAGAGTGTAGAGCTTCTACCATATGTAGAGTGATGTAGTGCTATATATAGTCTAACATATGCTCATTTTTTGTTCTGAGGAAATAGTAAAATAAAGATGTGATTTGTAATTATTAAATGACTGTGTTTTTTAATGAGTAGAGTTGTTTTTATTTTTATGCCACACTTTTTTTACCATATTATCTCTTAACCCTTGTTATCCTGACGGTACTTATACGTACCGCTTCAATCAAACACCTATATATTCCTAATAAAGCCATTTTTCCTGACGGTACTCACAAGGACATGAATGATGCAGTTCCTACAGTAGAAAAGAAATAATAGCACTAATCAGGAATACTTTTTATTCGCATAGTTGGGATGTTATAATTGGCGTGCTGCACTCGAATGTCATTTTGTGGTACAGTTGATACACATGTTGTTCAATTGAGTAAATTTAGTAGTTTATTACCAGTTATTTGGTACTACTATTTTTAGAGCCTTCTATACTTTGCACTTAAGCATTTCATTTGTTTTATTAATAACTAGCAAGTTTGCCCGTGCTTCGCTACGGTGAACTTAATATATTACTTTTAAACAAAGATTTATTTTTCGTGAATAACTCTCTAAATTCGTCACAGTTCAGTTCGAGTCATTGGCATGTTTATATATTTCTATCATAAGCGTATTATAACATTATTCAGTTTTTATAATCGAATTTGTCTTATATTAAATTTGCTCAAACTTTTTTTATTGTAAAATATAAGCTTAACCCTAAATTGCATTACTGTATTACTACTGTACGTTGATTAGCAAAGTTAACAGATCTTGCCATATTACGTGATAGAATAGGAAGCACAGGTTTTGACAGCAACAGTGCTAATTTTGTTGGTAGTAATAAATGTTTTCCAAAATTAAGGAAATTTATGACAAACCACATAGTTTTGTATGAAACAGAAACACACATTCATATCGACAACCATATGAATATGAAGATAACTATATAAAATGATAGGTTTTATTTGGCCATGAGAGTCACTGAAATTTGTACTTTTTGTACTTAGAATATTGTTGATATGCATTTCATTGTAACATAAAAATGAACCAAGAATTAAATTTAAAATTAGTTCTCATATAAAAATGCTACAATTTGCGTCACATAGAAATGAAAGTGAATCACTTTATATCTCAAATTTCAGTTCAAATCGAATAGATACTAAGCAGACGATTTTAAATAATATAAAATAAGAAATGAATAAATGAAATATTTAAATGAATGACGTCATAATGATAGAAAAATATCATTTTCGCCTATTTATTATGTGATGAATTGAACATTTTAATCTCCTGCTTTTAACCGTGGAAAACTGCGTTTAAAACAATTACTTGGGATGACGTCACATTGCTAGAAATATTGCTTCTTTCCCTTAGATATGATGCGATAAATTAAAAACTTAATCGTTTGCGTTTAACCGGGGAAAATAATGCTTGGAATAATGACATGAAATGCTCGAAAAAGGGGGAAGGAATGAATTTCGAACGTTGAAAATTTACAAAAACCTTCCCAGGGATATACCTAAACATTTCCCAAATTTTCATGGCGATTGGATGCATAGTTTTTGAGTCTATTGAGTACAGACACAGACAGACAGACACACACAAATTCATTTATATATATATAGATTTAATGCTTTATTTTCTGTCATAGAGTCAAAAATATATGATGGTACTAGAAAGTACCGCCAGTTCATAAGAAAATTTCTTCCAGTCATTTTCAGAAAAGAACGATGCTGTTCCTACACCAGAAAAAGAAATGACAGCACCAATCAGGAACTCTTTTTATTCGCGTAGTAGGGATTTTATAATTGTCGTGCTGCATTCGAAGTCATTTTGCAGTAGAGTTGATAACCGTGTTGTTCAATTGAGTAAATTTCATGGTTTATTACCAGCTATTTGGTCCTGTTATTTTTAGAGCCTTCTACACTTCGCACGTAAGCATTTAATTTGTTTTATTAATAATTTAATGTTTTATTTTCTATCCTAGAATCAAAAATATGTATTGGTACTAGAAAGAACCGAATTTTCATTTCTTTTTTGGAAAAGAAAATATTGGATCTACTTGTATTTGAATGCATAAAAATTTAATAAAATGGGAGATAAAACAAAGGGACGGTTTTTAAATGGAGAAGATTGTTAGTATTCATTATTCGTTTCTGATTTTTTAGTAATATTTCATTCGTAGGTCGTACAGTATTGAAACATTTTATTACCAATATACGGGGTGGCCATAATTAAACTGACAGTGCTCACATTGTTCTGTATCTCGATCTATTTGCGAGAATGACGCCACATTTTTTAGGAAGATTAAACAAGACAAGGACGAAAAATTCGGCGAAAAAAAATTAGCTTCAAAAGTCACCGCTAGGGGAAGATTTGGCTTTGTGTAATAGAAAATAGAGCGTTAAACAAATGTAAATCAATACAGAAATTAAATTCTTAACTGTGCCAATGGATGTAAATTGAAATATGAATAAAGAACTTATTCGGTTCAGCGTACGTGATATTGAAGATCACGAGACTTTATCGGTGTTTATGTAGATTTTACGCTTTTTTAAAAGTGTTGCCATATTGCACTTGAACTAAATCAGAAAATGTGCATAATAAAAGGTAATTTTATTCCGTATTAATTTGCATTTGTTAACACTCTATTTTCTATAAAACAGTGCCAAATATTCCCCTAGCTGTGACTTTTGGAACTAATTTGTTTTTTCGTGGAATCCTTCGTCCCCCGTCTTGTTTAATCTTCCTACAAAATGTGGCGTCATTCTCTCAAATAGATCGCGCTACAGAACACTGTGAGCACTGTCAGTTTAATTATGGCCACCCTGTAGATACACGATATTCTTTATTTCCTTTCGATAACCTCTGTTTAGTTATTTGAACACCTGAAGGCAAACAAGATACGTGCCTGTGGAACTGTTCATCCCAATAAGAATCATCTTCCCAAACTTCAAGAAGATAAAGAAATGTGGAGAGGTGATTTTGATTATCTCTCAAATAACCAGGGGATTCCATTCTTCAACTGGAAGGACAACAAGTATCTATATGTTATCAAAGACTCAAAGATCGATGTATGACAAAGAAAGATGCTGTAGCTCCTATAATAGTCAGACTACAATTAATCAATGGCTGAGTGGACAGGTCGGATATATTCCACTGACTATATGACAGGGACAGAAAAACTAAAAAATGGTGGCAAAGACTGTTATTTGCAATGCTCGAAATGGCATATGTTAACATATAAAGTAAAATGGTTAATAATAAGGTAGTTCAATAATCTTATGATAAGTCATTTTAAAAGTGTTGGTACAAAATGTATAAAGTTGTAATGTAGCTCAAAGGAGTATCAATTTCAATTGAAATTAAGGTTTGAATTTTGATTTAATATGTATGAACTTAACTCTTTTTCCAGAATTCGGTCAAAAAAATGTCACATCTTTTTTACTGTATTTTTTTGTTCATTTTACATTTTTAAGTAAAGATATGTTATTAAAATTAACATTTCTAATATTTTTAAGTACTGATCCTGTCGTATGATGGGCTATATGCTGGTAGTAACATATTTAATAGAGGATTTCGTTTACTTCAGAAGAATGGGTCGATTTCGAATGTGGTAACTCTTTTATTTCAACCGAAATCTTTATCACAGCTGAACTAAAATAAATCTGCTGAAAAGTTTTCACTGCAAAAGCCTTATGACATATCAATAGGCACGTGTTGAAAAAGCAGAAGATTCAGTTTATGATTCCTTTCCCGTTGAAGATTATGTGGTGTTTTCGTGTTAAAGCGAAAAATTTACATGATCTTATCCCGAGTGAACTTGATCTAAAATAACCCTGTTGAAATTTCTTCACTGCAAGGACATGGCATCACATGGCAAATCAAACCGTTGAAAAAGTAGGAGATATATTTTAGAATGTTTTTTTCTCTTTGAAGAATATGTAGATAGTAGCATACAGCCAGCCATATGATGGGATCAGTAAATTTTAATTTTCCAGAATTGTAAATTACCGTATGAGGCAGATAAAAAAAAAAATGGTTTGTTTTCTGGCCGAGAATTACCTGGTACACGCTCAATAATTTGTTATTCATACACCTCTAAAGAAAAATTTGGCAGCGTCGAGGACAGAACCGTTAACCCGAGAAGTACGGCAGTAAAAGGGGCAGACACTCTACTGAGCGTGCCATGCCTACACATAGTGAAGAAACTAATTAGAATATATGAGGATCCCGTACGTGATAGAATTAATATCGATAGTGATTATTTGGTGGTACATATGAATGATATACAAAATGATAAATTTAATCTCCTGCTCTTAACAGGGGAGAATAAGGCTTGAAATAATACCATTAAATATTCAAAAAGTGGTGATGGGGTGGATTTCGAACTCGCTGGGAATTTTGCTAACCTTAAGTCAAAAAATTCATGCATCCATTCCAGGTACAACCGCTTCATAAATTCTAGTAGAGACGGACAGCTAACTTAAGCTGTTATTATATAGGGGGTACGATAGCAAAAGTTTTTCAACCTATTAACCCTCTGCCTGCTCATCCCGCGATTTCCACGGGCAACTCAAATGTAGCAAATTCTGCTCATCCCGCGATTTCCGCGGGCATGTGTTTTTCTTCCTTTATCGATGAGCGCATCCTGTTTATTCCCCGTTTAAGCTCTTAAATAAATCATATACAGTATTAGACGTTTAATTTACGTTTTGACCAACAGATACCATTAGTTATCAATTTAATTGCCGTATTTGAAGGCGCGTAGTATTACCGCTAACTTTTTGCCGCTGTTTTCTTATCAGAAATGGCTGCTAGAATACGTTGAGCGATTGACAAAGTGTATATTCCTTATTCAGATTCTGAAAGCGATTTTAATTGAGACAATAATATTGATAAAGAAGTTTTGGACTGCTTCTCATATAGCAATGAATCTGATAATGATTCAATAAACGTGCAAAGCGTTAGGCAGTGGTGCAAAATTGATAGGAACCCTACGCTCCGAAAACAACAGGGGAAGTATTATATTAAAATTTTCAGGCGGTTCTTAGATCAATCGTTGTGGAATGCCTATGTACTTTACAAAAAGCAAAACCCCAGACAAACTATAAAACTTTTGGAATTTTGTTTGAAATTTGTTGAAGAAAGTATCGAAAAATATTCGGACACAAATAAAAGCGGTTGTCCTGGAAGACCGAGTTCTACTTGGAACCCTTTGATATCGATAGCTCGTTATTTTCCAAGTCACATACCACCTAACCCATAAAAAGAGAACCTCGAAGACAGTGTCGTGTATGCTGTTCAAGAAAGATGCAAAAAAAACATTTGCAAAGAAACACGAATCTGGTGCAAAGACTGGGAAGTTGGACTTTGCCTTGAACCTGCTTCAAACCCTATCACAATAAACTGCATTTCTAAGATATTTTTAGTCAGTCCTTTATATATTTTTTGTATTATTTAATAAATAGAAACTAACTGTAATTCAATTGAAATTTATTTTAAAAAGAATTATTTTGGTGAAATCATCTGAAATTAGTTTCTAATGATACTTACAACTTAGTTTCTAAGGATAAAAATCTATATAAAAAAATATTTCCTGGAAAGAAAACATGCATTTTTCAATTCTCCAATATATATAGATTTCAAATAGGCAATAAAAAAATATGTCATTTTTAAAGCGATTTCGGTCTAAAAATTGAGCAGTCAGAGGGTTAAAGACCGTTTAGCACGTAGACATGTACATGTTAGTTTGTGATTCCTTTTAATAGTCAAGAATGTGAAGCTTCTATGTGCTACGGTGAAAGGTTTTCAACGTATTTATTTTAGTTCATGTTGAATTGAGATAAGGCATTTAATCAGGTAAAAATGTTACGCCTTGACACTAGATAGCTCCACATTCTTCAACGGGATAAAGTGTCTAAAAAGAAACTGCTGCTCATTCTGTATATTTATAGTGACGTGTGATAATATCTTTAAAATACAGCTTTAAATACTGTAAGGAGTCTTACTATGTCGCAGAATGCTAAATTTTACAGGTTACAAATTGTAATTTTCCTCTTTATATACTCAGCAAATTTTAAGGATATTTTTACCAACAAGTACTTAAAATATGTGATATTTATTTTTCAGATCATAGAAAATAAATTCCAATACTAAACGATATCGATAAGTTTAATTCATATTTTAACCTCTTTCCTGATTATCCCGAATTATCTTAGGATTACATATATTGCAAATAATTCTTATCCCGGGAAAATTTGGGCGAAGTCGAATTTGTCAATAGAATTTGTTTTACCACGATTTTTACTTGGTCTGGAGGAAATGAAATAAAATATTCAGTTTTGATGGGCAGTTTGCCAAATTTTGTTGGTTTCGCGGTTCTTTTGGCGGGACTAGTCCCGTGTTTTACAAAGCTAATAACTGAAAATCACCGTGATGAGTTTCTGCCACACCGGGAAGACTAAGCATTAGTTCTACACAAGTTAACCTCCAGGCATTTTTCAGATGTTTTACCTGCTACTGAAAAACAACAAATTCAAAGCGACAGTGTACTATGTGCTGCCGTAAAACAAATTCTAGAGATAAGCCAATGTGAGAGTGCAGCTATATTTGACATAAGGTTTGTGAAACTGATTTGCTCGCCACACTCACACGTTTGCGGGTTGAATGCTCAAGTTTTTTTTCGCCACTCCAAAAAGCGTGTGGTGTGGCCAGTGAAAAACGATTGCACTTAAACTACACCAAGTTTTGGAGAGTTGTGATTGGTCTCCAGGAGGTAATTCAGGGCCATAATTGGAGTCCCGGTCCTTCTGGGCAGAGCCGAGAAAGGGCGCATTGTGCAAAGGACAATGGAACAACGAACGCATCAGCGCAGGATAATGGAAAAAGTATAGGGTTGCCTGAGTAGAATGCAGAGTTCTCTTGAACATTGGCAATTTTTTTTTCAGGCGTAGCACGTGGGGTGCTTCTTTTAATTTTAAATTTTTAAAAAATGTTTTTTTCGCATATTTCTTTGTCTTTTCTTCAATATTTGAATTTTGTAATATAGATCAGTGATATTTTACTATAATTAAAGACGATATAAAGTAAACTTGGGTTTATTAATGACTTTGAAATAACAACAGCAATGTACTACACCACAGCAGCCAATAAGAAAAGAGATCAGATACCAGTGTACATAATGCTATGTGTAATATCTCTTTGTGTTATCCCGCTTGCTTCAAAAATTATCATACAAAGGCAAATATTTAAATTTTTCCCATTTGCCCGAGATAACTCGTGATAGTAAAATAATATTAAAACTAAATGCTTTTACACCTGTAAAAAATTAAAAATTCTACCAAAAACCTACATATTTTGTTTTGTTTTATTTCCTTATATTTAATAATAAGATAAATAATTTTTGTGATCTGATGACTTTTTTGCATTTAAAAAAAAAATGTAAGGGAAGCTGTTAAAATCAAAAATTTTAGTATCGAGTGTGTTCTAATATTGTGTCAGTTGTCTATGAGAGTGTGTTTTGTTCTCTTTGTTGTTTTGTGTTGTGTATTGTGGAACTTCGCAAGGAAATAAAAAATGGTTCCTAAAAAATAAACTAAATTAATTCTAAACGCCTCTTTTGATATAAGAGTCTCGTCCTTCTACAGTGACCCTACGTTGGGCGCCACTATAGAAGCACAAGTTTCTCTATATAAAGAGGCGTTTAGAATTAATTTAGTCTATTTTTAGGAACCATTTTTTATTTCCTTGCGAAGTTCCACAACACAAAACACAAAACAACAAAGAGAACAAAACACACTCTCATAGACCACTGACACTATATTAGAACACACTCGATGGCTTTCTAGCGCCACCTATCTTAAAAAAGAGAAGGGAGTAATTGTACCCACTACAAAATTGAGAAAAATGCAATAAAGATAAAAATGACTGGCACCAAAATGCACAAAAAGGTTATAGTTTTATTTATAAAAAAATTAATCAAAATTTTAGAAGTTTCAAGATTCTTGTGACTCTTTAATCAATATACATCATTCGATTTGTAAGTGAAAGCTGTATTTTCATAAATAATAAACGACACGTAATGATAAATAATGCATGGATAAGAAAATGTCAATATTTTTTTTTATAATTTCTTGATATAACTTCCATTTTATACACGTATAATTCAAATTCCCATTACACGTAAATTACACGTAAATGCTTACACACATTAACATGTGATGAAAACTAATATACTCTTCATATACTCAGCAAATTTTAATGAAAATCTTTACCATCAAATACTTAAACTGTTCAAAATTATATGATATTTTTTTAGATCATAAAAAAAAATAAAATTCCAATACTTGATTCATATTTTGAAATAAAAATTTATCAAAATTTAAGAAAATGAGAAAAATGCAATTAAAGATAAAAAAATTTCCCTTTCACTGTTTAACGGTAATTATACATTTAATCATTACTCGAATTCTATTTGGAATTTCGAAAACAGACTGGCACCAAAATGCACAAAAAGGTTATAGTTTTATTTATAAAAAAATTAATCAAAATTTTAGAAGTTTCAAGATTCTTGTGACTCTTTAATCAATATACATCATTCGATTTGTAAGTGAAAGCTGTATTTTCATAAATAATAAACGACACGTAATGATAAATAATGCATGGATAAGAAAATGTCAATATTTTTTTACAATTATTTAATAAAACTCCCAGTTCATACACGGTACGGAGTGCAAATTCCCATTACAACGTAATTGCTTTATCACACGTCAACATGGGATGTAAACTAAAAAAATTCAATTTAGGATTCCTTTTCGAGTTGAAAAATACGCAGATTTCTCGTGTGTATAGTGAAACAATAGTAATCGATTTAATACCTTATCACACATCAACATGTATGTGTTAAAAAAGGCAATAAATTCAGTTTTAGGGTTACTATTTCTCGTTGAAAAATACAAAGATTTTCGTGTTATAGTGAAACAATAGAAAAAGATTGTAAGGCTTTATAACACGTCAACATGTACGTGTTAAAAAGTAATAAAATGAGTTCAGGTTTACGATTTCTCTTTGAAGAATGCGTAGATTTCTCGTGTTATAGTCAAACAATAGAAACCCAATAAACGGTAAGTAATGATAAATAAAGCATGAATAAAAAAATGCCAATATTTTTTTACAATTATTTAATAAAACTCCCAGTTCATACACGTACGGAGTGCAAATTCCATTACACGTAATTGCTTTATCAAACGTCAACATGGGATGTAAACTAAAAAATTCAATTTAGGTTTCCTTTTCTCGTTGAAAAATACGCAGATTTCTCGTGTGTATAGTGAAACAATAGTAATTGATTTAATACCTTACACACATCAACATGTATGTGTTAAAAGGCAATAAATTTAGTTTAGGGTACTATTTCTCGTTGAAAATACAAAGATTTTCGTGTTATAGTGAAACAATAGAAAAAGATTGTAAGGCCTTATCACACGTCAACATGTACGTGTTAAAAAGTAATAAATTGAGTTCAGGTTACGATTTCTCTTTGAAGAATGCGTAGATTTCTCGTGTCATAGTTAAACAATAGAAACCCATTTAAGGCCTTATGTGTTAAAGAGTAATGAATTCAGTTTAGGTTACTGTTTCTCCTTGATGAATACATCAGCTTTCTCATATATAGTGCAACAATGGAAAACTGATTTAAGCAATTAGTATATGTCAACAATGTACGTGTAAAAAGTAATAAATTCGGTTTAGGCTACGATTTCTAGTTAATGAATACGCATATTGCTCGTGTTGTAGTGAAACAATAGAAACCGATTTAAGGCCTTATCACACGTCAACATGTATGTGTTAAAAAGTAATAAATTCAGCTTAGGTTACTATTTCTGGTTGAAGAATAAGCAAATTTCTCATTTTATAGTGAAACAATAGCAACCTATATAAGGCCTTATCACACGTCAACATGTATGTGTTAAAAAAAGTAATAAATTCAGTTTAGGCTACTATTTCTCGTTGATGAATTAGCTGATTTCTCGTGTTATAGTGAAAAAATAGCAACCGATTTAAGGCCTTATCACACGTCAACATGTATGTGTTAAAAAAGCAATAAATTCAATTTAGGTTC
>CM063507.1:31289087-31299087 GCA_032207245.1 Pardosa pseudoannulata
CAAACCGTAGACCCAGCAAGACTCTTCGACTCGCCCGCAGTCAATGCGCTGCTGACCAATCACGGTCCATACCCCTTCTACTTTCAAAGACAATAATTACAAAGCTACTGTTCCTTTGTCAGAATGTGAGATTCTTTAACCAGGATTTGAATCATTTTTCACCCTAGTAAATCCTTAGGAAAATAGAGAGATCGTAGATTATCCAACTGATTTTTAGGTGTAAATGAATATTTATTTATTTATTTATAGATATTCCCTCTATATAATAATAGCCTAAGTTACCTGTCACTCTTTCCTTGACTTAATGAAGCAGTTTGACCGGGAATAGATAGAGGCAATCCTATTAAATTCTTGATGAGCGAGGGTTAGCAAAATTCAATACAAGTAAACTTCAATAGAAACTAAACCAAATGACAAACACTTTCTACATTTTAAAATTACCTGCCAATAAGCACACTTACGTGATCTGTAATTAAGTATATACGATCATTCAGCCATCGTAATACTTCATTCAATTCCGCTAACGATTAAAAAATTTATCTGTCTCAAATTACGTAACATCGAATAAGCTTTCCGACGAAGAAATTTTCCCGATCACTGGACCAGATTCTCCGTTTCAAATCAAAACAAAACATCGACTGATACACTCCGTTACGAAATCAAGTCACTGGTCAAAAAACGTAAAAAACAAATTAATTAATTCCTGAAACATTTGCCATTTTTCCGCTCCGGAGGAAGATTACAGATCCAATGGAAACCGGAGAACATGGCAAATACATACGCTTAAATGAATGTGCTTCAAGCCAAGTGAGATACGAAAGGGATGTTGTCTTTCCAATTACAAAGCTACTGTTCCTTCGTGAAAATGTGAGATTCTTTAACCAGGATTTGAATCATTTTCCACCCTAGTAGATCCTTAGGAAAATAGAGAGAGCGTAGATAATCCAACTGATTTTTAGGTGTAAATGAATATTTAATTATTTCTTTATAGATATTTCCCCTATATAATAATAGCCTAAGTTACCTGTCAGTCTTTCCTCGACTTTATGAAGCAGTTTGACCAGGAATAGATAGAGGCATTCATATTGGATTCTTGATGAGTAAGGTTTAGCAAAATTCAATACAAGTAAACTTCCATCCAAAGTAAACCAAATGACAAAAACTGTGTACATTTTAAAATTACCTGCCAACAAGCGCACTTGGGTGATCTGAAATTAAGTATATACGATCATTCAGCCATCGTAATACTTCATTCAATTCCGTAAACGATAAAAAAAAATGATCTCTCTCAAATTACGTTATATCGAATAAACTTTCCGACCGAGAAATTTTCCCGGTCACTGGACCAGATTCTCCATTTCAAATCAAAACAAAACGTCGACCGATACACTCCGTTACGAAATCAAATCATCGGTCAAGAAAGGCAAAAAACAAATTAATTAATTCCTGAAACATTTGCCATTTTTACGCTGTTGATTATGATAACAAATCTAATGGAAATCTGTGAACTTGGCATGCACTTACGCTTCAGTGAATATGCTTCAAGCCAGGTGAGATACGAAAGGGATGTTGTCTTTCCAATTACAAAGCTACTGTTCCTTTGTGAGAGTGTGAGATTCTTTAACCAGGATTTGAATCATTTTCCACCCAAGTAGATCCTTAGGAAAATAGAGAGAGCGTATATAATCCAACTGATTTTTAGGTGTAAATGAATATTTAATTATTTCTTTATAGATATTTCCCCTATATAATAATAGCCTAAGTTACCTGTCAGTCTTTCATCGACTTTATGAAGCAGTATGACCAGCAATAGATAGAGGCAGTCATATTGGATTCTTGATGAGTAAGGGTTAGCAAAATTCAATAAAAGTAAACCTCCTTCCAAACTAAACCAAATAACAAAAACTGTCTACATTTTAAAGTTACCTGCCAACAAGCTCACTTGCGTGATCTGTAATTAAGTATATACGATCATTCTGCCATCGTAATACTTCATCCAATTCCGTAAGCGAAAAAGACAAAACAAATTATCTGTCTCAAATTACGTAACATCGAATAAACTTTATGTCGGAGAAAATTATCCGGTCACTGGACCAGATTCTCCGTTTCAAATCAAAACAAAAATTCGACTGATACACTCCGTTACGAAATCAAGTCACTGATCAACAAACGCAAAAAAAAATAATTAATTCCTGAAACATTTGCCATTTTTCCGCTTCGCAGGAAGATAACAAATCCAATGGAAACCGGTGAATTAAGATCACACTTACGTTTAAGTGAATGTGCTTCAAGCCAGGTGAGATACAAAAGGGAAGTTATCTTTTCAATTACAATGCTACTGTTCCTTTGTGAGAATGCGAGATTCTCTAAACAGGATTTGAATCATTTTCCACCCTAGTAGATCCTTAGGAAAATAGAGAGAGCGTAGATAATCCAACTGATTTTAGGTGTAAATGAATATTTAATTATTTCTTTATAGATATTTCCCCTATATTGTTACCTGTCCATCTGTCCTCTATATTATGAAGCAGTATGACCAGCAATAGATAGAGGCAGTCATATTGGATTCTTGATGAGTAAGGGTTAGCAAAATTCAATAAAAGTAAACCTCCTTCCAAAGTAAACCAAATGACAAAAACTGTGTACATTTTAAAATTACCTGCCAACAACCGCACTTGGGTGATCTGTAATTAAGTATATATGATCATTCAGCCATCGTAATACTTCATTCAATTCCGTAAATGATTAAAAAAATTATCTGTCTCAAATTACGTAACATCGAATAAACTTTATGTCGGAGAAAATTATCCGGTCACTGGACCAGATTCTCCGTTTCAAATCAAAACAAAACTTCCACTGATACACTCCGTTACGAAATCAAGTCACTGGTCAAGAAACGCAAAAACAAATTAATTAATTCCTGAAACATTTGCCATTTTTCCGCTTCGTATTAA
The DNA here is from genome assembly GCA_032207245.1 of Pardosa pseudoannulata. Lineage (NCBI taxonomy): Eukaryota > Metazoa > Arthropoda > Arachnida > Araneae > Lycosidae > Pardosa > Pardosa pseudoannulata. Next base: position 31,292,042 of record CM063507.1, read on the forward strand.
GATAACAAATCCAATGGAAACCGGTGAACTTGGCATATACTTAGGCTTAAGTGAATGTGCTTCAAGCCAGGCGAGATACGAAAGGGATGTTGTGTTTTCAATTACAATACTTCTGTTCTTTTGTAAAAATTACACAGGAGAGATTATTTAACTAGGATCTGAACCATTTTCCACCCTAGTAGATTCTTAGGAAAATAGAGAGAATATATATAATCCAACAGATTTTTAGGTGCAAATGAATATTTAATTATTTATTTATAGATATATTTCTTCATAGCTTTTGGAATACAAATATAAATTTTTCCTTTTAGCTGTCGTGCAGTATATTTTATGAGCTGTTATTTTATTGTTTTTTGTGTAAAAATGACAGAAATAAATTAATGAATAATATATCTAATGAATAATAATAATAATAATGATAATAATAAGGATATTAATAATAATGATAATAATAATAATGAATAATAATAATTTGCTGAGAAAGGGTGATTTTCCTTATTACTGCAAAATCCTGTTAGGTCACATTCAAAAGAATATTAATTAATTTTAAATACTTATATTAGTAGCTATGTATCAAAGCAATGATGTATTTCAATACAGAAAACTCAACAACTATATCTTAAAAACGAATAAAGTTTAAAATTCATTAAAAATAAGTATAAATAACTGAAAAGAGAAAAACATTCACCTCGGACTGAAAAAATATAGTTTTAGAAATATTTCTGAAAGGAAATTGGCTTCTAAGACATAAATGTAAAAAATAAATGATTTATTGAAAAAAGTAATTTTAATGGCTCTGTCTATTGAAAATCTCTATTTTTGAAAAAATAGAATAATTTAAAAGATAAAATAATAGATTTAAAATATTCTTGACTGAAATAGATATTGAGATTAAATCCAAATGTTTCCTTCCAAGCTTTTCCATGAAATATTTTTTAAGGAATTTGGAAAAAAATCAGTTAGTTGAATAACTTTTTTTTGGTCTGAAAGCTGAATAAAAATTATAGATTTGACTTTATACAATTAAAAATAATATATTATTAATGTAAAAATTATACAGCAAGTTTAAAAACATATATTTGAAAATAAAAAATCGATTTATTGTAGTCTTGCCATCAGTTGTACTTTTAAAATGTTAAAAACATGAAAAAAATAGCAAAAAAAATCATCCATATGTCTCAAAAAGCAGAGAAAAATGCTTAACACAAACTGCGCTGGTACATTTCGCTGCGGAATTGTACCGAGAACGGGTGTTTTTCGCATAAATTTAGTTATTCAGTAAAATCTCAATAGATGGTAAATTATTTCATATTTAACCTACTTTCGTATTTTACATTGAAATATATAAATAAGTATATAAATAGAAATATATAAATAACAACTATAAAATTTTTGAAAACAAAAAATATCTTTTAGTGGATAAATTTATAACAGTATCGTAAATATGAAAAATTAAATAAAAATAGTAGTATATAGTTTTTCGAATTATGTTATATGTAAACATTTTTACATTATAAAAAAATGAAAAGAGCAATCATGAAACTAATAATGTAAAAATTAGTTTTTATTTGTCTAAGTTTTTCCAGAATCTATGTAGTAGACAAGAACATTCGGCTTCGTTTTTCTGTATCTACCGTTATTTTTGTACCCACAAACAAACCATGATGTTACACTAACCAGTAGTTGTTCGTGACTCACGCTCAAGTATCAGTCGTCAGAAAATTAACTAGTACTTGTCCAGCGCTCAAGTATTAATCGTCAGAAAACTTACTAGTACGCGTACAGCGCTCAAGTGTTAATCGTCAGAAAACTTAATAGTACGTGTCCCCCACGCTCAAGTATCAATCGTCTGAAAACATACTAGTATGTGTCCAGCGCTCAAGTATCAACCTTCAGAAAACGTACTAGTAGGTTTCCCTCGTTTAAACATCAATCGTCAAAAAACGTACTAGTATGTGCCTCGCCTACAATGTGTTAATAGGTAGTTTTGCTGGAAAACCTATGTCCGCTAAAGAGTTAAAGCATGTTTAATATAGATTTCTTAAATTTGTTTTTAAGAAAACAATGATAAAAGAAAATTAATATTTTCTTTTATCACTGAATTTTCTAACTCTAAAAATTAAATTATTGTTAACGCCCCATACTTCCCACGTCTTTCAATCAAAGTCTTAACAAAAAAAAATCTATTTTCAGAAAGTAAATATTATTTAGCTTAAAAAAATTTTAATGTTAATACCGTTCATTCATTGGCTTAGAAATTTTCGTCAATTTTTTGTGACGTCAATTAAGAACTTTACAGCGCCTCTCGACTTATAATAATCTTAATTATTTTCTATGTTTTATTGCAATCACAGTAATTCCCCCTGACTTAAGCGTATTAAACCTTCCTAATTAGGATTTGCAAAGAAAAGGGATTTGAAAGAAAAAAAATTAAATCTTTTCAAGGTTAAAAGTGCTTTAAATCATTACCATCACAAAGTGTCTGGTAAACCTGATTCCCTTAGAGAATTTATTTTATTTTAGAAAGAAATTTTATATGCTAATTGATGTAATGCGCTGTTATATAAAAGTATGATAACTTTAAACCTTAATTTAAAGCCCATGCTGTTACACAAAAAATATGAAGAAATTAAATGATTTTTTAGTTAGAAATGCTTTAATTTGATGTGTTTGAATAGTTTCAAAATGAAAATGTTCTGTCTTTTAGATGTTTAACATTAGCTGCATTCTTAGTATAAAAAAATAACCCTGTTATATAAGATGCATAAAGCTTTAAACAAAATGCATTTTAATTAATTAGGGAGCATTTCTTAAAAATAAATCATTCAACTACATTCTTTAAAAATATCCTCTATGCATTTGATGGCATGATTTTTTTGCAAGATGCATGCTTTAAACAAAATGCATTTTAATTAATGTAATGAGTATTTCTTAAAAATAAATCATTCAACTACATTCTTTAAAAATATCCTCTATGCATTTGATGGCATAATTTTTTTCAAGACTCATGCTTTAAACAAAATACACTTTAATTGATGTAGGGATTTTTTTTTAATAAATCACTCAACTACATTCTTTAAAAATATCCTCTATGCATTTGATGACCGGATATTTTGCAGGATGCAAGCTTTAAACAAAATGCATTTTAATTAGTTTAAGAAGCATTTCTTAAAAATAAATCATTCAACTATATTCTTTAAAAAATATCCTCTATGCATTTGATGGCATGATTTTTTGCAAGATGCAAGCTTTAAATAAAATGCATTTTAATTAATTTAGGAAGCATTTCTTAAATATAAATCATTCAACTACATTCTTTAAAAAATATCCTCTATGCATTTGATGGCATGATTTTTTGCAAGATGCAAGCTTTAAACAAAATGCATTTTAATTAATTTAGGGACCATTTCTTAAAAATAAATCATTCAACTACATTCTTTAAAAAATATCCTCTATGTATTTGATGGCCTGATTTTTTGCAAGAAGCAAGCTTTCAACAAAATGCATTTTAATTTATTTAGGAAGCATTTCTTAATAAATCATTCAACTACATTCTTTAAAAAATATCCTCTATGCATTTGATGGCATGATTTTTTGCAAGATGCACGCTTTAAAGAAAATGCAATTTAATTAATGTAGGGATCTTTTTTTAAAAAATAAATCCTTCAACTACATTCTTTCAAAAAATATCCCTATGCATAAACCATGAAGAGAAAGAAAAGGTAATAATAAATATTAAATAACAATGAAACATTCTGAAATTGTTTCGTAAATGCAATGATTCTTTTACTGTGTACAAAATAAATAAAACCATTAAATGAAAGAAAAGGACATTATAATTATATTTTATAACATGGGAAATGCTGAAATATTTCGTAATTAAAATGACTCATTTACTTTATGTATAAATTTAAAACCATCAAATGAAAGAAAAGGATAATATAATAATAAATATTTTATAACAATGAAAAATTATGAATTTTTTCGTAATTACAGTAAATTCTTTACTTTGAATTAAAAAAAGTAAAAACCATCAAATGAAAGAAAAGGATATTATAACAATAAATATTTTAAAGAACGAAAAATTCTTAATTTTTTTTGTAATTGCAAAGATTTCTTTACTTTTTACAAGAAAGTAAAATCATCAAATGAAAGAAAAGGATATTATAACAATAAATATTTTATAGCAATAGAAAACTATGAAAATTTTCGTAATTGCAAAGATTCCTTTACTTTATATAAGAAATGTAAACCATGAAATGAAAGAAAAGGATAATATAATAATAAATATTTAATAACGAATAAATATTTTGAATTTTTTTGTAAATCCAATTATTCTTTTATTATGTACAAAAAAAGTAAAAACATCAAATGAAAGAAAAGGATATTATAGTAATAAATATTTAATAACAATGAAAAATTCTGAATTTTTTGTAATTGCAATGATTCTTTTACTTTATATAAAAAATTAAAACTATGAAATGAAAGAAAAGGATAACATAATAATAAATATTTTATAACAATGAAAAAGTCTGAAATTTTAAAATTGCAATAATTTCTTTACTTTGAATAAAAAAAGTAAAAACCATCAAATGAAAGAAAAGGATATTATAACACTAAATATTTTAAAGAATGGAAAATTCTGAAAATTTATGTAATTGCAATGATACATGTACTTTGAACAAGAAAGTAAAACCAACAAATGAAAGAAAAGGATATTATAATAATAAATATTTGATAACAAATGGAAAATGCTGAAATATTTCTTAATTGCAATAATTGCTTTACTTTGTATAAAAAAAGTAAAAACCGTCAAATAAAATAAAAGGCTGTTATAATAATAAATATTTTAAAGAATGAAAAATGCTGAAATTTTTCGTAATTGCAATGATTCCTTTACTTTATATAACAAATTAAAACCATGAAATGACAGAAAATGATAATATAATAATAAATATTTTATAACAATGAAAAATTCTGAAATTTTTCATAATTGCAATAAATTCTTTACTTTGAATAATAAAAAGTAAAAACCATCAAAAGAAAGAAAAGGATATTATAACAATAAATATTTTAAAGAATAAAAAATTCTTAAATTTTTTTGTTATTGCAATGATTCCTTTACTTTGTACAAGAAAGCAAAATCATCAAATGAAAGAAAAGGATATTATAATAATAAATATTTTATAGCAATGGAAAATTATGAAAATTTTCGTAATTGCAAAAATTCCTTTAATTTATATAAGAAATGTAAACCATGAAATGAAAGAAAAGGATAATATAATAATAAATATTTAATAACAAGGAAATATTTTGAAATTTTTTGTAAATCCAATGATTCTTTTATTGTGTACAGAAAAAGTAAAAACATCAAAAGAAAGAAAAGGATATTATAATAATAAATATTTAATAACAATGAAAAATTCTGAAATTTTTTGTAATTGCAATGATTCTTTTACTTTATATAAAAAATTGAAACTATGAAATGAAAGAAAAGGATAATATAATAATAAATATTTTATAACAATGAAAAAGTCTGAAATTTTAAAATTGCAATAATTTCTTTACTTTGAATAAAAAAAGTAAAAACCATCAAATGAAAGAAAAAGATATTATAACACTAAATATTTTAAAGAATGGAAAATTCTGAAAATTTATATAATTGCAATGATACCTTTACTTTGAACAAGAAAGTAAAACCAACAAATGAAAGAAAAGGATATTATAATAATAAATATTTGATAACAAATGGAAAATGCTGAAATATTTCTTAATTGCAAAAATTTTTTTCTTTGTATTAAAAAAGTAAAAACCGTCAAATAAAATAAAGGCTGTTATAACAATAAATATTTTAAAGAATGAAAAATGCTGAAATTTTTCGTAATTGCAATGATTCCTTTACTTTATATAACAAATTAAAACCATGAAATGAAAGAAAATGACAATATAATAATAAATATTTTATAACAATGAAAAATTCTGAATTTTTTCGTAATTACAATAAATTCTCTACTTTGAATAAAAAAAGTAAAAACCATCAAAGGAAAGAAAAAAATATTATAACAATAAATATTTTAAAGAATGAAAAATTCTGAATTTTTTTTTTCTTTTTGTAATTGCAAAGATTCCTTTACTTTGTACAAGAAATTAAAACCATCAAATGAAAGAAAAGGATATTATAATAATAAATATTTTATAGCAATGGAAAATTTTGAAAATTTTCGTGATTGAAATGATTCCTTTACTTTATATAAGAAATGTAAACCATGAAATGAAAGAAAATGATAATATAATAATAAATATTTAATAACAAGGAAATAATTTGAATGTTTTTAGTAAATCCAATGATTCTTTTATTGTGTAAAAAAAAGTAAAAACATCAAATGAAAGAAAATGATATTATAATAATAAATAATTGATAACAATAAAAAATTCTGAATTTTTGCGATAATTTCTTTACTTTGTATAAAAAAATTAAAAACCATCAAAGTAAAGAAATGGATATTATAACATTAAATATTTTAAGGAATGTAAAATGCTGAACTTTTTCGTAATTGCAATGATTCCTTTATTTTGTACAAGAAAGTAAAACCATCAAATAAAAGAAAAGAATATTATAATAATAAATATTTTATAACATTGGAAAATTATGAAATTTTTGCGTAATTGCATCGATTCCTTTACTTTATATTAGAAATTTAAACAATGAAATGAAAGAAAAAGATAATTTAATAATAAATATTTAATAACAAGGAAATAATTTGAAATTTTTTGTAAATCCAATGATTCTTTTATTGTGAACAAAAAAAAGTAAAACCATCAAATAAAAGAAAAGGATATTATAATAATAAATATTTATTAACAATGGATAATTCTGAAATTTTTAGTAATTGCAATAATTTCTTTACTTTGTATAAAAAAAGTAACAACCATCAAATGAAAGAAAATGATATAATAAAAATCAATATTTTAAAGAATGAAAAATTCTGAAAATTTTCGTAATTGCAATGATTCCTTTACTTTATACAAGAAAGTAAAACCATCAA
>CM063507.1:31321587-31324087 GCA_032207245.1 Pardosa pseudoannulata
TATATATATATTTATATATATATATTATATATTTATATATATATATATATATACATATAATATATATATACATATATTTATATATTATATATATATTATATACATATATATACATACATTTATATATATATATATATTTATATTAGAAAAAAATTAGCACTTAGTCATTTTTATTTTTACTGAAAGTGCACATTTTTACAAATTTTGAAAGAATGATTCAATTTTTGTTTGAATCCTGTTTTTGTTCATTTGGTAACTGCAAAAATCAATTTTACAGTTTACAAGTCCATTAAGCATGCTTAGGCATTTTTCTGCAGTGAAATCTTCAAGTTGCTCCATTATGCACTTTACATCGTCTTCCTTCAGAGTTGGGTAGTTTTCAGTTTCATCGTCACTTGGATCATCATCCTCTTTGCTGTCCGTTTCTCGTACCTTAGAGTCCTCGCTGTGCTTAGTCACAGAGAGCATCTCACTGAAGATTGAATCTGGGGGTCTGGTTCAAACGCATGTTTACTAACTCATCGTCCATGGTAACATAATCTTCAAAATTAACTCCATCAAAAACTGGCAAGGGAGATAGAGGAAGCTCATCCTCTTGCACCGATGTTGTAGCTGTAACAAATCCAGCTTTCTTGTAGCAGTTCTTAATCGTGGCTTGAGTAACTTTATTCCAAGCAGAATTAATCCAATGAACAGCATTCAAAGCATTTACTGACGCAGCTGTTGATGATGTCAATGCAGAAGGACCACAGGTTTGTACTTTCATGATCACCCATTCCAGAAGTTGAGCTCTATAGTGCACTTTGAAGGACTGACTAATGCCTTGATCTAAAGGTTGGGTTTTCGAAGTTGTGTTTGGAGGCAAAACTTTTAGCTTCACATTTGTGAGATTATTCACTTTTGGGTGGCTGGGCAGTTATCCACGGTAAGTAGAATAGACCTCTTCTTTTTCCTCATTTCTGCGTCAATTCCTCTAACCCACTCTTCGAATAAAGCACTGGTCATCCAAGCGGATTTATTCGCTCTCCAAAAAACAGGAAGGTCATCAGGTTTTACATTTTTAAATGCACGGGGTTTTGCGGTTTTGCCGATCACCATAGGCTTCAATTTTTCTCCTGTCATACTAGCACATAGAAGAACAGTAAAACGCTGTTTTGAAAGTTTTCCTCTTTTGCAAGAGTCACCCTTCATTACTAGACTTCTATCAGGCATTGCTTTAAAGAAGAGACCGCATTCATCAGCATTAAAGATGTCCTCATCTTTAAAACCTTTAGCAAAACTCTGGGAATTTTTCAATAAACTTCTCCACCACTTCAGCTGAAACCTCATTCGATTCCCCACACAAAACTTTTTGAGAAATCTCGTATCGTAGTTTGAATTTTTCAAGCCAACCTGCTGACGCTTGGAAGTCCTCAATTTCGAATTCTTTTGCTACTTCCTGAAGCATAGGCCCCGATATTCTTGCATTAATTGATCTCATCTCTGTAAACCAACGAAATGTGGCTTCATTCACAGCGTCGAGACACGTTTTTCCTTCCTTGCATTTTAAAATGTTGCTCACAGTTGTCTTACTCACACCAAATTTTTCTGCTGTCTTTCTTTGGCTGCTGCTTTCCAGAAAATTAAGAAGATCCACTTTCTCCTTTAATTTAAGTTTTCTTAGAGATTTTCTTTGGGCCATTTTTAATAAAAATTCTCAATCTTCAGTCGTTTACGACTGGTACTGCCACGACGCGATGTCCAGAGAAAAAGAACGTGTTTCACATGTGAGCGATACACGTTGTTTTCCAATTCTGCGTAGTTCGTTCAATGCTACACCGCTACACACATACCCCACTCTCCTGACCTTTTTCGACAGATTTCAGCAATTACAGCCAATCCAAGAAATGAAAGCATGCAAAGGGCTAGAATATCATTTCTCCTTAACAAAAGGGGGCTAGGTACATTTATTATTTCCCTCCCATTAGTAACAAACTGGAAGTGAACAATGAATGAAGCACCAAAGAGGGGGGGGGAATCGCGAGTGTTGCTCAGATAATCCGATTGACTGATAAAGAAATTCCTGGAAACCAGGTGTAGAACAGCGGGAGGAAAAATCTTATTCAAGGAAACATCAGTCAAGTTACAGAGAGTAAAACCTACTAAAAATTGATCAACATACAACTTACGGAGGTGGTCAACATAGAGAGGTAAATCGCCATTGAAAATGGAGTTTATGACCATTCAAACTAATAAATTTCAGGTCAACATAGAGAGGTAGTTAACGTACAGAGGTGGTCAACTTTGGAGGTTTTACTGTATATATATATATATATATATATATATATATATATATATATATATATATATATATATAATATATTTATATATATTATATATATGTATATATATATATATATATACATATATTATACATATATATATAATATATATATATATATATATATATATATATATATATATATATATAAGGCGATACTTAAACCCTAAAAATGACCCC
>CM063507.1:31351587-31356587 GCA_032207245.1 Pardosa pseudoannulata
CCGCCATTTTAAAGGGTATTACATTAAATATTACGTTAAAGAATTTTAATATCTCAGATTTATTAGGTGAGTACGGCGCAGAGTAATCAATCACGATTAATGAAGAAACTCTGTAACAGAGCAGAGTTTTCTGTAAAGTTGCAAAACGTGCACTTACAGGAATTAAGATACTTACATAATTAAACATGTTTTGTAGTGACCATGGAGAAAATATTTTCATGCTTACACTGGTTGATAAGATATTCAGTTTAAATATAACAAATAATTTTATGATAAAAGATATTAAATTTAATAGTTATAATATGCACGTAATCCAAACTGATATTATGATCCTTTCTGGTATGATCACTCTTACTCATAAATATTACAACTTAAGTATGTCGATATCTTTTTGAAAAGTATTGGCAATAATTTATGACTTTGTAGTATAATCTATTGTAAACATTCATAAGCATGTCATTCTCTTTTAAATAGTAGGTATCTCACATTATAGAATGCAATACATAACCAATTTTAGTAGGTTGTTTTACTTTTTGGAGAGCTTTCGGAAATATTTTATGACTTTGTAGTAAAATTATTGTAAATATTCATAAGCATGTCATTCTCTTTTAAGTGATACATATCTGACATAAAATGCAATTAATAACCAATTTTAGTAGGTTGTTTTACTTTTTGGAAAGCTTTCGAAAATATTTTATGACTTTGTAGTATAATCTATTGTAAACATTCATAAGCATGTCATTCTCTTTTAAGTGATACATATCTGACATTATAAAATGCAATTAATAACCAATTTTAGTAGGTTGTTTTACTTTATGGAAAGCTTTCGAAAATATTTTATGACTTTGTAGTATAATCTATTGTAAACATTCATAAGTATGTCTTTATCTGTTAGGCAGTAGATATCTCACATTATAAAATGCAATACATAACTAATTGTAGTTCGTTGTTTATCTTTTTGGAAAATTTTTGAAAATAATTTATGACTTTGTAGTATAATCTATTGTAAACATTCATAAGCATGTCATTCTCTTTTAAATAGTAGGTATCTCACATTATAGAATGCAATACATAACCAATTTTAGTAGGTTAATTTTCTGGTTGGAAAGTTTTTGAAAATATTTTATGACTTTGTAGTATAATCTATTGTAAACATTCATAAGCATGTCATTCTCTTTTAAGTGATACATATCTGTCATTATAAAATGCAATTAATAACCAATTTTAGTAGGTTGTTTTACTTTTTGGAAAGCTTTCGAAAATATTTTATGACTTTGTAGTATAATCTATTGTAAACATTCATAAGTATGTCTTTATCTGTTATTTCTTATATGGCTGAGAATTATCTGGCACACTCTCAATTTCTTTGTCTTCATACTCTTTTAAAATCTTCCAATGCTATGAATGCAGTGTAGAATCACGTTGAATTCATTTAGTCAACCCATGTTTAAAAAAGTAATACATAAACGAACAAGCTGAATGATGGCCGAGTGGTTAGGGTGGTTCAGCACCGGAGTTCGTGGGTTCGAATCTCACTGTAGCATGAATATTCCTATCCGTTTGAAATCGGCTTTAAGCAGTAAGTCCCGGTCTCACAACCAAATGAACAAACTTCTTAAATTTTAAAGATATATAACTAAAGATTCATTAGTTTTTGAAATAGACCCCTTGACTTTTTATGAAAGTAATTTATTGTTAATACCGGGGATAAAATTTTCTTTGCAACCAAAAATAATCGATGGTTAAATTTAAAATTCTCATATATGTGCCTAATATATTATTTAACCCAAATATTAAAAAAAAAATTATTTACGTCATATCTAAGTGCGGTGATAAAACTTATCAAAATAATGCAGACGATATTTAAATAATCTAAAATAAGAAATGATTAAATGAGATGGTTAAAGGAATGACGTCATAATGCTAGAAGCAGCATGTCCTTTTTACCTATTTATTATGCGATAAATTGATAAATTTAATCGCCTGCTCTAAACTGGATAAAATAGGGCTTGAAATAATGGCATCAAACCCGCCAAAAAACTGGGAAGAGATGGATTTTGGACATTTTGAAGACGACACTATTTTCCCTGTGGTATGAAAATTATTTATACCAATTTATTTTAGAATCAGATCAAACGTTTAGGAGAAAATAAACTTTACTTACTTTGAATTTTGCTCACCCTAACTCATCAAGAACGTATATGGAAATCTCTATCCATTCCAGGTCTAACCGCTTAATAAATTTGAGGACAGATAACTTAGGCTATCATTATATAGGGGACTACTAATCCTATATCATATTATTTTTTATCATACTGGACTAAGAATATCTCTAACACAATAACAAATTAAAAATCACATTTAATTATTAATCAGTACTGAATAAACCTATCACATTTTAAAATCTAATTTCTTACATATTAACGTAAGTATAAAAACATTTCACCTTATAAAAAGACTAAAACTTTAAGGCAGTTTAATTAGAGTTAATGTAAAAAATGAAAATTATGAGTTTGTCTCAAATCTCAGAAAATAAAATCACTAGAATACAAATTGAATAGCTTCAAATAACGATAATGTCTTTAGAGATTTATCGTTATTTCGATTATAGACAACATTTATTGAGCAACAGAAAATTAATTATTGCAAAGAATCAAATAAACAGTTTTTTATAATCTTCATTCTTATTTATTTTAATCTTCAATTAAATTATTATTTTAATTTACATATGTAATTGTTACATATGTATTATGTAATTGTTCGTTACCCAAATCTCTGAAACTATTGCACCGATTGGCTTGAAATATTTGTATAACGTTATACTAGGGATCCGGTATGTTTTTATATACACTATTTATATATAAAGATTAAAATCTGTGTCGAGAATAACTTTATAGCTTAGTTGAGTTTTATAACTTAGGATATTTCTGTATAAAACATCGCTTTTTGCTCTTGCAATGGGTTTGAATTTTTGGCATAACCTTGTACTAGAGTCAGAGTTTATTTTTATCTACACCCTTTTATAAATATAATTTAAAATATCTGAGTCGAGATTTTTTCGGACATAGAATGTTTATATATATAAAGCATCGTTTTTGACTCTTGCATGAATATTATAAACTACAATCTAGGTCTGGTTTGTTGATACAATACTTATCTTGGTACAATATTATACAGTAAAATCTGGATTTAAAAAGTAATCCAAATTTGCTTTAAGCTGTTTTTGTTGTGTAGATAAATAAAAATGCAAATGTTTATTCGTAACCCAAATCTCTGAAACTATTGCACCGATTGGCTTGAAATTTTTGTATAACGTTATACTAGAGATCCAGTATGATTTTATCCACATCATTTATATATAAAGATTAAAATCTGTGTCGAGAATAACTTTATAACTTAGTTGAGTTTAATAACTTAGAATATTTCTTTAAAAAGCATCGCTTTTTGCTCTTGCATGAATGCTATAACCTACAAATACTAGGTATGATTTGAAGATGCATATGTTTATCTTCATAAAATATTATATAGTAAATCCTGGATTTAAAAAGTAATCTAAATATGCATTAAACTAGTACTGTTGTGTATATAAAAATGCAAATGTTTATTCGCAATCTAAAATCACTGAAAATATTGCACCGATGGGTTTGAAATTTTGGCATAACGTTGTACTAGAGTCAGAATATATTTTTATCTACACCTTTTATAAATAAAATTTAAAATATCTGTTTCGAGACTTTTGAGGACATAGAACATTTATGTTTAATAGCTTTTGGCTCTTGCATGAATGCTATAAACTACAATTACTAGGTCTGGTTTGTTGATGCAAATACTTCTCTTAATACAATATTATACAGTACAATCTGGATTTAAAAAGTAATCTAAATATGCATTAACCTGGTTCTGTTGTGTATATAAGTAAAAATGCAAATGTTTATTCGTAATCCCAAGTCTCTGAAAATATTGCACTGATGGGTTTGAAATTTTGGCATAAAATTGTACTAGAGTCAGAGTTCATTTTTATCTACACCGTTTATAAATAAAATTTAAAATCTCTGAGTCAAGATTTTTTTGGGCATAGAATATTTATATTAAAAAATTGCTTTTGTCTCTTGCATGAGCTCTATAAACTACAAATACTAGGTATGATTTTATGATATGTTTATCTTCATAAAATATTATACAGTAATACCTGGATTTAAAAAGCAATCTAAATATGCATTAACCTGGTTCTGTTGTGTATATAAATAAAAATGCAAACGTTTATTCGTAATTCCAAATCTCTGAAAATATTGCACTGATTAATTGGAAATTTTGGCATAACGTTGTACTAGAGTCAGAGTATATTTTTATCTACACCGTTTATAAATATAAATTAAAATCTCTGAGTCGAGATTTTTTCGGACATAGAATATTTATGTTTAAAACATCGCTTTTGACTTTTGCATGCTATAAACTACAAATAATAGGCCTGATTTTTTTATGCAAATACTTATCTTGATACAATATTATACAGTAAAACCTGGATTTAAAAAGCAATTTAAATATGCATTAAGATGGTTCTGTTGTATATATAAATAAAAATGTAAATGTTTGTTCGTAACCCCAAATCTCTGAAAATGTTGGGCCTATTGGCTTGAAGGTTTTGCATAACTTTGTACTACAGTCAGAGTACATTTTTATCTACACCGTTTATAAATAAAATTTACAATCTCTGTGTCGAGATTTTTTGCGACATAGAATATTTATGTTTAATAACTTTTGGCTCTGGCATGAATGCTCTAAACTACAATTACTAGGTCTGATTTGTTGATGCAAATAGTTTATCTTCATAAAATATTATACAGTAAAACCTGGATTTAAAAAGCAATTTAAATATGTATTAAGCTGGTTCTGTTTTGTATATAAATAAAAATGCAAATGTTTATTCGTAATCCCAAATCTCTGAAAATATTGCACCGATGGGTTTGAAATTTTGGCATAACGTTGTACTAGAGTCAGAG
>CM063507.1:31375305-31392805 GCA_032207245.1 Pardosa pseudoannulata
GTAGCCGGTCTCCCAAAGGTTACAACCCCCGCGGAAGATCGATATATTGCTATTTTAGCCAATCGGAATCGCAGAGCGACCTCACGTGTAACATCTAAGGTTATAGCGTCCATTGGTAAGGCGATATCTGCAGCTACTGTACGCCGAAGATTATATATGAGTGGACTGTACACCCGAGTACTTTGAGTTTGTGTTTTTCTTTCCGTCTAATCAAAAGGGGCACGATTAAAATGGTACCGGGAACATATCAATTGGACTGTGTCTGAGTGGGGCAATGTAATTCTTACCGATGAGTCAAGATTTGCTCTGGAGCCAGATTACAAGCGTATAAGGATATGACTTAAACTAGAAACACGCAATCAGCCCCAAAACATCACCGAACATCACGAATTTCCAGGCGGAAGCATTATGGTGTGTTTTGTAACTTTTGAAAAGCATTTATCTCATTATTGGAAATTATTGTGTAAGTTTTAAAATCATAGATCGTATGTTAAGAAAGTTAATGTCTTTTGAACATTCCATTTATCTGACTATTGGATATGATTGTGTGATTTTTGGAAACATAGATCATATATTAAGAAAGTTAATGTCTTTTAAACATTCCATTTATCTGACTACTAGATATGATTGTGGGATTTTTGAAACATAGATCATATATTAAGAAAGTTAATGTCTTTTGAACATTCCATTTATCTGACTAGTGGATATGATTGTGTAATTTTTGGAAACATAGATCATATATTAAGAAAGTTAATGTCTTTTGAAAATTCCATTTAACTGACTAGTGGATATGATTGTGGGATTTTTGGAAACATACATCATATTAAGAAAGTAAATGTCTTTTAAACATTTCATTTATCTGACTATTGGATATGATTGTGTGATTTTTGGAAACATAGATCATATATTAAGAATGTTGATATCTTTTGAACATACCATTTATTTGACTATTGGATAGGGTTGTGTGATTTTTGGATACATAAATAATATATTAAGAAATTTAATGTCTTTTAAACAATGCAATGTTTACGAATTTTTATTCTCATTTTTCCTAAAATGTATATCAATATAATATCAAATTTATAGAAGAGTTTATGAGTATGCAAAGACAATACACTCTTACTGCGCCTGCTTGGTCAGGAAAAGGCCTCCTGCCTGTGCAAGCCTTCAGAGGGAGGGGGGAAAGTTGTCAGGATTTAAAATGTAGATTAATTTTAAGAGATTTTAATTAGGGATTCTTTTATTGAGAGTGACGCGACATGAGGAGTTAGCCACATAAATACGGCTCACGCGCAGTGATCTGTGCAGAGAGCAGTATGCACTTTCCCCAGTCAGACCTGCAGCTCCTCGAAGCAGTAAAACCTGCCTTTGTTAGAAGTTGGGCGCCAATGTGAGACGCCATTGTAGAAAGTAGTGTGTGATGAGATTTAAATAAAGAAATGAAGTGGTACTCAGGACTAAAGTGTCATTTTAGTGGACCCTGTCCATATATATATATATATATATATATATATATATATATATATATATATATATATATATATATATATATATATATATATAAAAATATGTATATGTATATATATAATATATGTATATATATATATATGTATATATATATGTATATATATATATATATATATATATATATATATATATATATATATATGTAATCCATTTTTTATAAAACTCCTTCACAAGGAGAAAGTTCAACAGCTAGCATTCATAAAGTACAAAGATGCAGTCGGGTCTCATATTCAAGAGAACTCAGAAGTCTAATTTAAAACTTTATTTCAGAGCGGTAACACTCACATCTGTCCTTCTGGACAATACACAATCAAAAGCCACAGAGTTCACTCTGCTCTCACACAAGTACATCCAAGAGCGCTGACAACAAGAATTTTCCCACAACAAAAACAGCTTAATAAGCGAATTGACTGCAATATCAGCAAAACGCGAAAACATGTTCCGCCAACACCTGGGAAATTGCTGTATAGACAGAAAGAAATATTTGTAAACATTCATTCCTCTTTCCTATAGACCCCCTTTATTTCGCATTATCAAATGTGGTATACCTATTTTCACGGTTGTGAGCCAATTTGACTCATATATATATATATAAAACATACGTTGGTTTTTAGTTAAGTGATAAAATATATGTAAATTTTCATTCCTTTTCCCAGCATACCCCTCCATTTCGCATTATAAAATGTGGTATACATATTTTCACGGTTGTGAGCCAATTTGACACATAAAATGTATATGAAAGTAAATAAATATAGCAGTAAATATAGTATAAAATAAATATAAAGTATAAAATATATAAAGTATAGTATAAAGTAAATATAGAGAAAAAAATTCGAGAACACTTCCATTGCAATGACAGAAATTCATGCTACTGACGTACGGAAGAATTGTCAATTTCAATAATCATTCAAAGAAATAGGTGTAGAAAACATTATGCTACATGCAATAGAAATGTTTGCGGAAAATGTGTTTCAAAAAGATTTTATGTGTCAAAATTTCTTTCCATAATTTTTTTTCATAATAACCATTTTATTTAAATTTATTTGGAACTATTTTCTTCGCAGAAAACTTCAATTTTCTTGTATGAGTCAAATTGGTTCACTTCAGTTAAAAATAGGTATATGATTAACATCCGTAAATCTAGTGTTAAATTAGATTGAATTGAGCATGATTAATCGATAAATTAAGGCAAAATATTTCATGATTTCATCACTTTGATACATGTCTTAAATTCTTTTCAATTTTATATAAATTTATTAAGTATTTAAAGATTTATAGACTCTCTAAATAGATG
This sequence comes from Pardosa pseudoannulata, assembly GCA_032207245.1. Taxonomy (NCBI): domain Eukaryota; kingdom Metazoa; phylum Arthropoda; class Arachnida; order Araneae; family Lycosidae; genus Pardosa; species Pardosa pseudoannulata. The sequence continues at coordinate 31,378,127 of CM063507.1, forward strand.
GAAGTTTAGTATGAATCAGGAATCCTGATGATAAGACCCCTTAATTGCAATTCATTTATCCATTGCCGAAATTTTTCTTTTATAACAATAGCTTGTTTGAGCCGTAGAAATTTTATTATCTGGAAATCAAAGTTCTTTATTGCTTACTTGCAAATTGAGTACGATTGCTTTTGAATTAGTTTTGGGAATTTGTTTCTACGGTATTCGATCTTTAGAAACATTATTCAAATAGACTTGTAACATGTTTCTAATTCTCTAAACACAGACAGAGTTAAATGCAGATAGATTTATTTCATAGAGTGGGTTTCATTTAGTGTTGAGAGAAATCGAAAATACCTATTACAAGGGAATAGATAAAATTTTACAAGAGTAACAGAAAAAGTTATGATTATTTTAAATAGCAAAATTATTTTTAAAAAAGGAGATATTTATTTTTCTATTTTTAGCATACTTCCGTACTATTTCCAGTTTACCATTTAAGCATCTTATTTAGGAAATTACATAAATAACCTATGGGAATACAGCATATGTAATTATCAAATTCACTCGTTATTAACCTTTTAGCTGACAGTGGTTTCACAGCAAAACCTAAAGTTAAACTTTTTTTTTTTTACTCTACGTTTTAGAAAAATATGAATTTTTTTTTCATTTTTTTTAAAGTTTTGACATTTAAAACTTACAATAAATGACATTACTACATTTATTTTTTTCTTTAGAAATATATGTATTTATACTTCCTGTAAATGGAAAGTTATTAATGAAATTGTTTTTCACTTATAACCTCAAACAAAAGTATCTATTCAAACAACACTTATAAATTGTTAATTTATTTATTTATTTTACATTTTTAAGAACACTTATTTATTGTTCTTCGAATAACTAAAATATATATAACATATATATATACATATATATATGTATATATATATGTATATATATACATATATATATATAAATATATATACATATATATACATATATATATATATATATATTTATGTATATATATATATGTATATATATATACATATATATATAAATATATATACATATATATACATATATATATATATATATATATATATTATATATATATATATATATATATATTTATATATATATATATTTATATATATATATATATATATATATATATATATATATATATATATATATATATATATATATATATATATATATATATATATATATATATATATATATATATATATATATAACCTATGGGAATACAGCATATATAGATATGAAATTCACTCGTTATTAACCCTTTAGCTGACAGTGGTTTTACAGCAAAACCTCCTGTTAAACATTTTTTTCGTTTTAGAGAAATATGAATTAAAATTTTTTTAAGTTTTGACATTTAAAACTTACAATAAATGACAGTACTACATTTAATTTTCTTTAGAAATATATGCATTTATACTTGTTGTACCTAGAAAGTTAGTAATGAAATTGTTTTTCACTTATGACCTCAAACAAAAGTATGTATTCAAACAACACATATAAATTGTTAATTTATTTATATATTTTACTTTTTTCAGAACACTTATTTATTGTTCTTTGAATAACTAAAATTTTAAATAGTATTATGTTCACGCTATACAAGGGGACGGATTTGACAGTTAACTCCCCTCAATTCCTCTTATGGTATAATCTAAGGCAAACCCCTCTAAGGATTGCAAAGAAAACCTTTAATACATTTGCATTTATAAGGTTCTTATATAATAATTATATTAACTAATTTCATTAAATTCAATAGAATTCATGTAGGTGACATTTAAAGGGTTAAACATATGTTAATAAAAGTATCTGTGACTTAGTAAGATGAACTTTTTTTATAATCAATTAAAATCAGATATTTCATGATATAATCAGATAATGCTTCTGAGAATTTGCATAAATTTATTAACCCTTTGACAGTTTCATTTTTTTGCAGAATTCGGTCAAAAAAATGTCACATTTTTTTATACATTTTTTTGTTTATTTTTCACTCTTTAAGTAAAGATATGTTATTAAATTTAACATTCCTAATATTTTTAAGCATTTATTACAACTTTATTTCTTTCTATGAAAGTATTATAGAACTGAAGTTTACCTTTAGTTTCATCGATATCCAAGTTAATTTTTGGAATTCCAGTGAAAGAAAATCTAGGAGGCGGATCCGAAGAATTATCACAATTAATTTTAAAAATTCCTTCTGTACTACTATCAGAGTCACTACTATCCAGGTCGTCTAGTAAACTTTCGCTGCTCTCATTTACAGATAATTCAGTTTCTGATTTCGAGTCACAGTTCGAATCACGAGAAATTAGCTCCATACGCTCTGAATTATCTATCATTTAAAAGTATAAATATATTATTTAACTCTTACATCAATAAAATTATCAGGTGGTAAGTAAAATATAACTAGAAAGCTATACACTGAAAGATAACAATTCGTCTTCTGATGCAAAACATGCCAAAAAACCCGCGCTTTTGAACCAGAGTAGAAAATACAATAAACTGCAAACTATCATTTACTGGAAAACTATTGCCATCTATACGAATAATTTGTTGCTAAAATTGGAAAAAATACGGCCAATACAGTGCAAGCGAAATAGAAATCAGATTGCCCGTACGCCGTACGGGTAATACAGTAAAGGCCCGAAAACTGTGCCAGTACGGCGTACGGGCAAAACAGGGAAGGGGTTAAGTATTTAAAGATTTGTTGATTATCGATGTTGATTTGCTCTATTAGCATGCAAGTCTCCTGATGATAAGACCCTCTTCAACGCAATTAATTCAGCCAAAAAAATAGCATCAGATTTGAAATTAATAATACATTGTATTCTTCTTTTCTCACCCAGACAGCAAACTTTTCTTCACAATAATAAAGAATAGGTAAATTGCAATTTGTAATTTTACCTACTCTTGCAATTCAAATGCAAGTCTCCTGATGATAAGACCCTCTTCAGCTCAATTAATTCAGCCAAAAAAATAGCATCAGATTTGAAATTAATAATGCATTTTATTCTTCTTTTCTCACCCAGACAGCAAAATTTTCTTCCCAATACTAAAGAATAGGTAAATTACGATTTGTAATTTTACCTACTCTTGCAATTCAAATGAAAGTAAGGATATTCGCGTTTTGAAGATATCCTATGAACCTTAAATCACTCTGCCCCTAACACGAGATAATGGCATGTCAGATATTGAAGAAACATAATTAAAATGAATAATACTCAGTCATGGAAATAATTGGAAAAAATATATCGCTTTATTGTAAGAAATGCCTAGGTTGCATTACTTTCTAACTGTATTCGTAGCTGTGGCTTTAGCGGACAATGAAACGCTTAAATCTCTGAAGACATCAACTGAAATATCAGTTGATTTCTTTAGAGAATTGAACTAAATATAATTCTGTATATTTGTAGGTTATCTTAGAAATTATTTGAAAATTGATAAATTAGTTCAATTCGAATAAAAATGTATTGCAAATTTATAGATTAATCTTTCTACCTATCTATATCTATATCTATCACATTTCTTCTCTTTAGTTTTATGCCATTTTCTCTCTTTCAATTTATTTTTTTTCTCTTTATCTCTCACATTTACTCTCTTTTTCTCTCTTTACATATCTCACATTTTCTCTCTTTCTCCCCCTCTCTTTTTATCTAACTTTCTCTCATTCTATTTCTCTTTCTATGTCTCTTTATATCTCCTCTTTCACTTTTCTCAATCTCTATTTTTCCCTCTTTCTCTTTTTTTCCTTTCTGTCTTTCTCCCTTTCTTTCCCTATCTCTCCTTCTCTCTTTTTTTCACTCTTTCTCACTTTTCCTCTCTTTCTTGAGCTTATCTTTTCCTTATATTTCCATCTCTCTCTATATATATATATATATATATATATATATATACATACACACACAAACATATATATATATATATATGTATGTATATATATATATGTATATATATGTATATATATGTATTATATATGTATATATATATATATATATATATATATGTATATATATATATATATATATATATATATATATATATATATATATGTATATATATATATGTTTTATATGTATATATATATATATATGTATATATATATATATATATGTATATATATATATATATATATATATATATATATATATATATATATATATATATATATATATATATATATATATATATATATATATATATATATATATATATATATATATATATATATATATATATATATATATATATATATATATATATATATATATATATGTATATATATGTATATATGTATATATATATATATATATATATATATATATATTTATATATATATATATGTGTATATATATATGTATATATATATATGTTTATATATGTATATATGTATGTATATATATATATATATATATATATATATATATATATATATATATATATATATATATATATATATATATATATATATATATATATATATATATATGTATATATATACATATATATATATATGTATATATATATGTATATATATATATATATATATATATATATATATATATATATATATATATATATATTATATATATATATATATATATATATATATATATTCTATGGCAGCCAATCACTCGCCTTTGTCTGCCAGTTCTTTACTCCAACTGCTTTTAAATCTTATGTAACTAAATCCATCCAATGAAGCTCAGGCTCTTCCTTATAGGACATAAAGGGATTGGAATAAAAACTTTCTTTACCAGATTTCATTTGTTCGATCTAGGGACATGATCAGCCAAGCTCATTCTTTTAATTTTAATTTTTTCATTATATCGGTCTCTAAAGGTTCTGCAAATTTACGAGTACATACGTCGTTCTCAAAACCCATTTCTACTATACCACCGGGGATGCTCCACAAGAGCTTTATTTCGAAAACTGAGATTTTGTATCCTCCAATTTTACTTAGGAACCAAGTTTTCTAATTAAGTACTAGGCGCATCCAGAAAGTAAGTTTACCAATGTTTTCCCCTTTAAGGTAAGAGTAATTAGCAGTGTCAATTGCGCGTGAGTAATAGATCTATGGAATATTAATCATATGCCAGCTGGACAAGTCCCGATACGTGATAATAGCAGTGGTTCGAATGAGGATGGTGGTTCTGTGCCCGACGACGACCACAACCCGCAAATTTTTCTAAAATTAAGTTTTTTGTTTTATTGCCTAATTAATTGTTATTTGTTATTTTTTAATGGTTAAGTACCGTTTTCATTATTTTTTGGCTTATTTTATTATAATTTTTTCGTTTTCCATTATTTTGGGTACCGTATACCGCTACTTTGCTCTCGTTTATTTTTTGCTTACGTAATGTATTGTCTTGTTTTATGTTTATAAAAATTAAAAACACTGAAAAATGCTTAATAAAAATTTTAAAATTTTATAAAAACCAAAAATATATCTTTTTGTTAGTGCTGTCACTTTTTGTTTATTTTTATTTAGCGGACCAAGTTGCAACTTTTTAATGTCCCTATTTTTTATTATTGTACTACTTATTTTATATATTTTCTGATCATCATGTTGTTGAATTCATGCATTGCTGTTAACCATACCGAATGGTCATAGTCAAGGTTCCAGTCTAATTATCCCCTAATTAGACAACGCGTTGTTTACTCATAATTTTTTATGAGAACGTCCTCACCTCCTCGCTTCCTTGTGAACTGGAGTGTATTAAATTTTTGTTTGGATCACTTTTTGCCTAGAGGCCTAAATTGATGTTTTCATCTGCTTAAGTTCAGAGGTTAACGTGAAGACCTTACACTTCGCTAGGTACTCCGTTTAACCCAATTACCTTGACCTTGACCTTGAATTCCTTCTCCCGCCGTCTGCAAGGTTCGGTCGGTGATGTTGAATGCACAAAGCATTGCGCCAATTAAAATTCATCGTCAACTCTTTCAGGTTCATCAGCCGAAAGTGACAAACGAACGCAAAATTCAACGCTTAGGAGCAGCACTGACATTTCTGATACGGTATCACGATGACGGCGACGAGTTCTTCGACAGGATCGTCACGGGCAATGAGACTTGGATTTCGAACTTTACCCCAGAAACCAAGCAGCAGTCAATTCATTGACATCATAGTGGATCTTCGATCAGGACCAAATTCAAACAGAAGCTGTCGGTACATAAAGGAATGTACACGATGTTCTGGTACAAAAAGGCTGGTTTCATTCACAGTCGGCATAGTTCTAAGACAGAGGTATACAAAAGTTAATTCCACAATACGACAAGTGTCTTAATTCTGGTGGTGGTTATGTTGAAATATAGCTGAAGCACTGCTGTACTTGTTGCCAACAAATATGTCTGTGAAAGTTTGAGTTCTTTTTTTTCTTTTAAGTAGGGAAACTTACTCTCTGAATACGCGTCGTATATACAGTGTGCTTCAATAGTTTCTGTACAAACTTGGAAGTGAGTTGGGAATACAGAAATCTTAATCATTAGGAAAGCATGGTTGAAAACGATTATGTGGTGACCTTGAAAATTGGCCCGTGTACTTTATCGTACATGCAATTTTCTCTCTTACCTTTTATAGACATGTGCATTTATTCAAAGAGATTAAGATGAAAATAAATGATTTTATTAAGTAATTTTTATTCTTGTGTATATCACAACATGCGTTACATTTACACGACATAAATTTTCGTTGACAAGCAAGTTCTAACAACTAAAATATATTCCGATGTAAATTAAAAAATCTAATACATACACACATTCTAGACATTACGAAATTTGTTTAACAGTATTTACATATATTTTCATTAAAAAAGTGTACATTATTTTTTTATTTATATTAACTTGATTTATTATTTCGACTAATGTATTTTAGCCTCTTTTTTACAGGCTTTTCCTATAGCCTTTCATAAACACCATACTGTATCCAAATTATATCAAGTATATTAACGTTGCCATGTAAATTTAAAAACTCTGGTCACATATTTATGAAAAGTTTAATTAAATTATGTTGATAGGGGATCTTAATTCATTCTTTTTAGCAAGTTTCTGCCCCATTTCCTCTTTTAACATTTACACATGTTATTTATGAAATTATATAAATAATCTACGTAAATATTGAAAAATAGCAAATGTATTCACATACGGTTTTCATGAAAGGTTTTCTAAAACTTTATTAACATGAGAACTTGTCTTTTACTAATTTTGAAGTTTCTGTTCCACTCAGTGTTTATTAATATAGTTATGTACATGATTAGCATATGATGTTTATAAAACTACATACGGAATATGCACTCAAGAGCCAAAACATTATGACACCTGTCAATAACGAGTTGGCCCACCTTTGGCGCGCAACACAGCTTCAACCAGCCTTGGCATGGATGCCCCAAGTCCTTGGTCGATGGCCGGAGACAGATTGTATCAGATGTTTAAGCAACGGTTACGCAAATTCGAGATATTGTGAATTGGTGGTCTTTGAACTCTCAGCTGCCCTCCCATGAGATCCCAAATGTTTTCTATCAAATTGAGATCCGATGAGTTAAACGGCCAGAACATTAACTGGAATTCATCATCATGTTCCCGGAACCAATCCAACACAATTTTTACCTTATGACACGGGGCGTTGTCCTGTTGGAACATTCCATTTTCATCTGGAAAAACAGAGGCCATGTAGTCCGCAATGATGTTCAGATACACTGTAGCATTCATTGTCTGCTCTACTACAACCATGGGTCCCAGAGACTCCCAACAGAACGTCCCCCAAAGCATAATACCGCCACCACCGACCTGTGTACGACCTACTGTACATAGATTGAGCATCTGTTTGCCTTGAAGACTACGTATTCTGACACGGCCATCGGCTTGATAAATAACAAACCGTAATTTATCTGACCAGGCAACTCTCTCCCACTGATCCATGGACCAGTCGCGATGTTCCTGGGCGCATTTGGCGATGACGCTTGGTCAGCAAAGGCAGAGTTTGGTACGTAGCCCTACATCCAACAGTGTCCGATGTACAGTGTGCTCTGATACTATTCTACTTAGCCCTGCATTGTATTGGGTTGTTAGCTGAGCCACTGTCTTGCTTAGGTTTTGCTTCACCATGCGAGACAGTCTCCGATGAACCTTTTCTTTGATAGCATGTGGACGTCCAACACCACGTCGTCCACTGCTGGTTTCACCGTCATTCATCCACTTTGCATAAGTACTAACAACTGTAGATCGCGAACAACCCACGACTTGTGTAGTTTCGGAAATACTTGTTCCGAGCCTTCGAGCCATTACAATCTGCTCTCTATCAAAATCGCTTAGATCAGCAGCCTTTCCTATCACACACAGAAGTAATTGAAAGAATGCTTCTTCAGACTCTCCATCAGTATTTAATACCACTTTCACCTGATCACGTGACTTCCACGTCATCCAAGTAAGTTCATTGCAAAATGTAGGGGTAGTCTTAATGTTTTGGCTTTTGAATGTATGTAAATTTCACACATATAAAAATAAATAAGAAATGTGCTTATGTTAGTTATGAAAAGGTATATTATAAAAATAATTATGTTATATGAAAATTATTTTAATAAAAGAAATTTAGTTGATTTCAATTTTTAACGGATTTGTGTTCCATATCCGGTTTTTAATATTTATTTTTATTACCTAGTCATCACAAAATCTATATTATATCTACTTCTTAATAAGGTAGAGACAGAGCAAACTTTTTTTGTAGTTCTAAAATGGTTGTTCTAGTGAATTAAATATTAAAATTATCTTGGTATTTTTATTCAAAGTTCATTTTTAAAACTATTTGGATGCCATAATATTTTTAATACTTTAACTAATTTCTCTCAATTAGCTATTCTTGTTTAAGGTATACTTTTTCCAGATAATGTAGAGATAATTTACTATTTTAGCTATATATTTTTCCTATGACATAGATAATGTTTTTACTCTTTTATTTATCAATTTTTATGTATAATATCATACCTTTTATTATTTTAAATAAGCTTTAATTACTTGTCTAACAATTTGTAAAACTATTTCTTTCATGCTTCCCTTTTATTCAGGCTATGTTCTCTTTTATAGTTTCGTCACTTTACATTTTCCCTATAATTTCCCTTTTTTAATTTAACGATCATTATTTCCCTTCCCGAATTTAATTTATTTTCCCTGGCATCATTACGTCAGCATTTTGTGGTCATGCCTGACAGCTCTGCATTTATTGACTTGACTGATTTGGATTTTTTTCCTCCATCAGTTATCGCTCTTATAAAAAAAATATGATTTTTATTTTCCAAACTTTGTCTAAATTAACTCTTTATCCAGGTTAAAGCTTAATCATCACGGTTAGTTGAGTTCGGGACAGGAAATTGTAGTTATTTTTTGTTGTATACTTATTAGAAATTATATTTCTCAAATGATTGCTTTTGTTGAGATATTTTGCATTGTAATAAAATTTTAGAAAGTGAAATTTTACTCTTAAAAGGGTAAATCTCATATTTAGAAGCAAATTTCTAACTTTAATAAAAATCTTCAATAAAAATATATGCTTTATTATTTTTTTAAAATTATTAATACAAAAAATTATATATTAAGTCAAGTAGAAATTCGATTGATTAGTTTTCTAGACATGGAAATACCCATGTTGAATTATGATTTGTATCTCAGTTTGCCTAATATAGTGATTTTAGATGATAATATAGTCTTTTCGATAAAGTACTATTTGGCATCCTGTTGTTCTCAGAAAATATCTCACTTTTTCAATGTATGAATAACCTTTTGATATGTAAAATACGATTTGGAATACTATTGGTTTCAGAAGATATCTTACTTTTTCGAAGTATCAATAACGTTGTGATGTGTAAAGTACGGTCTGAAATGCTTTAGTCTCACAAAATATATTATATTTTCCATGCATGAATTATCTATTGATGTGTAAAGTACGGTCTGGAATGATGTTGAACTCAGAAAATATCTTACTTTTTTCATGTAGGAATTATCTTTTGATACGTAAATTACGGTCAAAAATGCTTTTGATCTCAGAAACTATCTTACTGTTTCGAAGTATGAGTAATATTTTGAAGTGTAAAGTAGGGTCTGTAATGCTGTAGGTCTCAAAATATTTTACTTTTTCGAGGTATGAATAATCTTGTTATTTGCAAAGTATGATTTGGAATGCTATTGGTCACAAAATATTTTACTTTTCCCATATATGAATAACCTTTTCATGTGTAGGGTACGAACTGGAATGCTGCTCAGATGTTATCTTATTTTTGTCCATGTATGAATTATCTTTTGATGTGTAAAGTATGGTCTGGAATACTTTTGATCTGAAACATTATCTTACTTTTCCGAAATACGAATAACCTTGTGATTTGTAAAGTACGATTTAGAAGAAAATTGGTCTCAGAAAATATTTTACTTTTCCCATGTATGAATAACATTTTGATGTGTAAAGTACGAAATGGAATGCTGTTGGTTTCAGAAAATATCTTACTTTTTTGAGGTATGAATAACCTTTTGATGTGTAAAGTACGGTGTGTTCTTGGTCTCAGAAAATATTTTACTTTTTCTATTTATAAATTATCATTTGATGTGTAAAGTATGGTCTGGAATCGTGTTAGTTTCAGAAATTATCTTACCTTTTTCCATGTATGAATTATCTTTTCATGTGTAAACTACGGTCTGAAATGCTTTTGAACTAGGGAAATATCTTACTTTTATGAGGTATGAATAACTTTTTGATGTGTAAAGTACGATTTGGAAGGAAATTGGTTTCAGAAAATATTTTACTTTTCCCACGTATGAATTATCTTTTGATGTGTAAAGTATTTTCTGGAATATTGTTAGACTCATAAAATATCTTCCTTTTTCGAAGTATGAATAATCTTGTGATTTGTAAAGTACTATTGAGAATGAAATTGGTCTCAGAAAATATTTTACTTTTCCCATGTATGAATAACTTTTTGATGTGTAAAGTACAGTCTGTAATGCTGTTGCTCTCAGAAAATATCTTACTTTTTTCATGAATGAATTATCTTTTGATGTGTAAAGCAAAGTCTAGAATGGTGCTGGTTTCAGAAATTATCTCAGTTTTTCCATGTATGAATAACCTTTTGATGTGTAAATTAAGGTTCGACATGCTGTTGGTCTCAGAAAATATTTTACTTTTTCGAAATATGAATAACCTTTTAATTCGTAAAGTATGGTCAGGCATGCTGTTGGTCTCAGAAAATATCTTAATTTTTTCATGTATGAATTTTCTTTTGATGTGTAAAGTAAGATCTGGAAAAGTGTTGGTTTCAGATATTATCTTACTTTTTTCCATGCATGAATTATCTTATAATGTGTAGAGTACGGTCTGTAATGCTGTTGGTCTCAGAAAATATTTTACTTTTTCCGTATATAAATTATCTTTTGATCTGTAAAGTACAGTCTGGAATGTTGTTGATCTCAGAAAATATTTTACTTTTTCGACGTATGAATAACTTTTTGATGTTTAAAGTGCGGTCTGTAATGCTATTGGTCTTACAAAATATTTTAATTTTTCCATGTGTGAATTATCTTTTGATGTGTAAAGTATAGTCTGGAATACTGTTGGACTCAGAAAATATCTTGCTTTTTCGAAGTATGAATAACCTTGTAATTTCTAAAGATCAATTTGAAATGAAATTGGTCTCAGAAAATATTGTACTTTTTTCCATGTATGAATTATCTTTTGATTTGTAAATCACAGTCTGGAATGGTGTTGGTTTCAGAAATCATCTTACTTTTTCATATATGTATATGAATATATGAATTATCTTTTCATGTATAAACTACGGTCTGGAATGCTTTTGGTCTCAGAAAATATCTTACTTTTTAGAAGTATGAATAACCTTTTGATGTGTAAAGTACGGTCTCTAATGGGTTGGTTTCAGAAATTATCTTACTTTTTCCCATGTTTTAATCATCTTTTCATGCATAAACTAAGGTCTGCAATGCTGTTGGTCTAAGAAAATATTTTACTTTTCCCATGTATGAATTATCTTTTGATATGTAAAGGTCGGTCTGGAATGCTGTTGGTCTCAGAAAATATCTTACTTTATCGAAGTATGAATAACATTTTGATGTGTAAAGTACGGTCTGGAATACTGTTGATCTGAAAAAATATCTTACTCTCCCGAAGTATGAATAACCTTGTTATTTGTAAAGTACGATTTGGAATACTATTAGCTTCAAAAAATATCTTACTTATTCCAGGTATGAATAGCCTTTTGATGTGTAAAGTACAGTCTGGAAGGATTTTGGTATCAGAAAATATCTTACATTTTTATGTATGAATTATCTTCTCATATGTAAACTACGGTCTGTAATGCTGTTGGTCTCAAAATATCTTACTTTTTCGAGGTATGAATAACCGTTTGATGTGTAAATTATGGTCAGGCATGCTATTGATCTCAAAAAATATCTTACTTTTTCCATGTAGGAATAACCTTTTCATGTGTAAAGTACGGTCTAGAATGCTTTTGGCCTCAGAAAATATCTTACATTTTTATGTATGAATTACCTTTTCATGTGTAAACTATAGTCTTGAATACTATTGGCCTCAGAAAATATCTTACTTTTTCCAAGTATGAATAAACTTTTGATGTGTTAGGTAGGTCTGGAATTTAGTTGGTCTCAGAAAATATTTACTTTTTCCATGTATGAATAACTTTTAATGTGTAAATTATGGTCAGGCATGCTGTTGGTCTCAAAATATCTTACTTTTCCCATGTATGAATTTTCTTTTGATGTGTAAAGTAAGGTCTGGAATGGTGTTGGTTTCAGATATTATCTTACTTTTTTCTAAGCATGAATTATCTTTTCATGCTTGAACTACAGTCTGAAATGCTGTTGGTACCCAAAAATATCTTACACTTTCTATGTATGATTAAACTTTTGATGTGTAAAGTAAGATTTGGGATACTATTAGCCTCAGAAAATATCTTATTTTTCCATGTATGAATTATTTTTTGATGTGTAAAGTACCGCCTGAAATGCTCTTGGTCTCAGAAAATATCTTACATTTCCTATGTATGTATAAACTTTTGATGTGTAAAGTACGGTCTGGAATACTGTTAGTCTCTGAAAATATCTTACTTTTCGAAGTATTAATAACCTTCTGATTTGTAAAGTACGATTTGGAATACTATTGGACTCAGAAAATATCTTACACTTTAAAGGTAAGAATAACCTTTTGATGTGTAAAGTGCGGTCTGAAATAATTTTGGTCTCAGAAAATATCTTACATTTTTATGTATGAATTATCTTTTCATGTGAAATCTACGGTCTGGAATGCTGTTAGTCTCAGAAAATATCTTACTCTTTCGAAGTATGATTAACCTTGTGATTTGAAAAGTATGATTTTGAATGCTATTGGTCTAAAAAAATCTTACTTTTTCGAAGTATGATTAAACTTTTTATGTGTAAACTAAGGTCTGGAATGCTGTTGGTCTCAGAAAATATCTTACTTTTTTGAAGTATGAATAACCATGTAATTTATAAAGTACGATTTGGGATACTATTGGCCTCAGAAAATATCTTACACTTTAAAGGTAGGAATAACCTTTTAATGTGTAAAGTACGGTCTAGAATGCTTTTGGTACTCTTTCGAAATATGAATAACCTTGTGATTTGTAAAGTACGATTTGGAATGAGATTGGTCTCAGAAAATAATTTACTTATCCCATGTATGAATAACTTTTTGATGTGTAAGGTATAGTCCTTAATGCCGTTGGGGTCAGAAAAATCTTACTTTTTCTATATATTAATAACTTTTGATGTGTAAATTAAAATACGGCATGCTGTTGGTCTCAGAAAATATCTTACTTTTATCATGTATGAATTACCGTTTGATGTGTAAAGTACGATCTGGAATGCTGTTGGTTTCAGAAAATATCTTACTTTTTCCATGTATGAATTATCTTTTTATGTGTAAAGTAAGGTCTGAAATGGTGTTGGTCTCAGAAATTATCTTACTTTTTCCATGTATGAATTATCTTTTGATGTGAAAATTATGGTCTGGAATGATGTTGGTTTTAGAAAATATCTCACTTTTTTGAGGTATGAATGACCTTTTGGTAAGTAAAGGTTTAAAAGACTTTTAATGTCCCGACCAGCTCAATTATTGTCTTTTTATACACTGAAACAGTTGATGCACACTTCTGTTTAAAGCTAATTCTACTGAGTGATTTAAAATGAAATGCGAAAAAGACTATAATATTTTGAAAAAATACTGCAAACTATCTACAATGACAAAATTTAGAACCATTTCATGCTTCTGACTCACAGTAGATAATACATATATTTGTATAACAACTTATAGCATTACTAGGTCAAACTGTATGACATTAAGGATATTTCTTTATAACAGACATAAAATAGAAATAAAGGAAATTTTAAAACATATTTTATGTTAACATATAAGATCGAAACTGCAATATTTATAGATACAATATTTCTTTCCTTTTAAACGAGTTTAAATAAAAAGTAACTTATGAATATTTCATAACATGCAACCTTTTTTACAGCTAATTCAATAAAATATTAGTCCATTTCTTTGAACAAGAAAATATAATTTTATTTCCGGATATTTTTACATATTTTCCAGATGCATTAATGCATATTTTAACCAAACGAACGCTC
>CM063507.1:31395305-31405305 GCA_032207245.1 Pardosa pseudoannulata
GTACATATATATATGTATATATTTGTATACACACACACACACACACATATATATATATATATATATATATATATATATATATAAATTTAAATAGAAATAGTAGTATATAGGTTTAATTTTTTCGAATTTTGTCATATATAAACAATTTTACATTATGAAAAATTGAAAATAGCAATCATAAAACTGATAATGTAAAAACTAGTTTTTATTCGTATAAATTTTTCCAAAATCTATGTATTAGACAAGAGCATTCGCTTCGTTTTCCTGTATTTACCGATATTTTTGTACCCACAAACAAACCATGTTGTTACACTATCCTGTACTAGTACGTGACCCGCACTCAAGTATCAATCGTCAGAAAATGGACTAGTACGTGTCTCGTGTTCAAGTATTACATGTCAGAAAACGTACTAGTAGGTGTCCCATGCTCAAGTATCAATCGTCAGTAAACGTACTAGTACGTGTCTCGTGTTCAAGTATCAATCGTTAGAAAACGTACTAGTACATGTCCCGTGATCAAGTATCAATCCTCAGAAAACGTATTAGTACGTGACCCGTATACAATGTGTTAAAGTATGAGAAGTGTTTAAAGAAGGATTTTAGATTAATTTTTTAAGTGTAATTGTTTTGATTTATTACATATATAGGTAGATAGATAGTTATATGAAAAATATAGATTAATATTACTGTATTTTAAAGAATATACAAGACTTGGAGTAGCAATGACTCCAAATTGTGTTCTTGAGTTAGAGTTCTCCGGATAACAGTAGTGTAGCTCTCGTTTAAATTAGGTATTTTTAGTCACAAAAACTAAGTATTATTTGGGTTGTGTTGTGTAGATATTTTAAATTTAATTTCAACCACAGGTTATGAGAGACTATAGACTTATAATAAACAAATAAATTAATAAACTAAATTAAGAGTGATTGAAGTCAGCTCTAAAGTAGAAATAAGTCAATTTATTACAATTATATATACATTACTAATATACAAGATTTAGATTACGTTTCATAAGTTTTACTTTTCAACATGATCAATTAGGGGCCACATTAATTTAAATTTGACAATCATAATTTCCTATCACTTAGCTAACTATATATATATATATATATATATATATAATATAAATATATATATATATATATATATATATATAGAGAATATATATATATATATCTTATATATATATATATATATATATATATATAAGAGAGAGAACTAATCTCAATTTCAAATTTATATAATAATGAGTAGTGAGACCTTTGTGGGTCTATATGGTGTACCAAGGCGGTACTCCGGTCGGATGCTCTTGGGAAATTACTTAGATACTTTGCGTGTTATCTAATTGATGGGACGACAACATTGACTCCAGTTTCATCACTGGTCTGGGGCGTACTAAATAACTTGGGGTGATTCTGAAAAGCGGATGAGCTGGAACCTTCTGGTCGTTTCGAGATGTCGAGGTCTTGGACTCAACTCCTTTGATCCCCGAACTCTGACAGTAGAACAATCTCCTCGACTCCTCGAACACTGCCTCTTGACTTTTCTTTATTTTATGTAATTTTCATCTGTATCCATTCTTATCTCTTTTCATAAAATCAGGAAAGATGTAAAAATCCAGTTGATCTCCTTTGGGAACATGGAAAAACCTTATCCCTTCAAATTGAGCACTGTCCCTTAGAGACTCAAAAATAACTCCACAAAGGTACATTCTTATTTAGTGTCATGTACGGAGACGCTATTCTAATCTGGGACTGGGATAAGAACCCCGCCCGAGGATCCCGCACACGACGTTGAAATAATTTTTATTGGTCCTCTTCTCCTTTACAAAAGATGTGATGAGGTCAGATTTAGATCCAAACATTTTACTTCTCGTATTAATTAATCAATTATATTACTGATCTAAATCGCTTCATCACAATAACATGTAAAAATATTTTAATTTATACTTTATAAAATCTGCGGCTTTCTGGAAAAATCTCACCATCATTATTATATTTAAACTTACCCATCCTATAGAATTTGATGGCTGCTCACTTCCCATTCGTGTTATTTTATTTGCACCCTGAAGCTTTTAGAGGGGAAATAGCTTATCTAAATCTTATCTTTAAGGATATTTCAGGAACCAAATTTAAGCTGACGTTTCAAACAGAAATCGGATACCAACATAATTTAAAGTCCAAACGATCTCAATAAAAATGTAAACTTCACATTACTAGAAATTACATATCTTACTGGATTTTTGTTCAGCCAGACGAAATTTCATGAAATGCGTCTTCCCATCTGAAACAAGAAATTTTATCGTCCTTGTTCTTTCAGACGACTTTAAATAGACGTCTTTATGTGGTGTCACAGGTATTATTTTTGAAAAGGAAAACTAAAAACGGGAATTTCCCAAGGTAAGAAACATTTCAGACTGTTGGAATCTTATATAAATACCCTTTCTTCTGAATTATATTAAAGTTGGGGGGGGGTCTTCAGACGTCTGGATTCTCAATAAAATAAAACCTCTTTGGCATTTCAGAAGAATGTCGCTGATATTTCTGGAACAATACTTTTGGAACTTTTTGAAGAATTGTTCATTTCCAGACAGAACTTTTCTCAGTGTTTTTATATAGAAAATCTTTTTACTGATAAACATATCTTAACCAATTAAGTGTGATCAGTGTGTATACACGTCAATCCAAATCTTTATTTTAGTGCAATTGACATGTATACACGTCAAAACAAATTTTCAGTTTAAGGCGGTGGTTACATATCCATACAGGTAAATCCAAGTTATATTAGTGCAGTTTTAATCCAAATCTTCATTTCAGTGCAGTTGGTGATCATTATGACGTATACACGTCAATTTAAATCATTTTATCGTAGTTGGCGTGTACGCACGTCAATCCAAATTTTCATTTTAGTGCAGTTGATTTTCACTTGAGCAGCAAATTCCATTTTAGAGCAGTTGACTTTGAATTGACGTGTATACACGTCGTTCCAAATTATTTTAGCTCAGTTGCGGTGTATACATGTCAATCCAAATTTTTATTTTAGTGCTATGGACATGTATACACGTCAAACTAAATTTTCCTTTTAAGGCGGTGGATACGTGTATGGATATACACGTCAATCCAACTTATTTTAGAGCAGTTGTAATCCAAATATTCATTTTAGTAGAGTTGATGTCATTATGACGTATACACGTCAATTTAAATCATTTTATCGCAGTTGGTATCGTAGTTTAGTGTACGAACGACAATCCAAATTTTCATTTTAATGCAGCTGATTTTTACTTGAGCAGAAAATTCCATTTTAGAACGGTTGACTTTGGATTGACGTGTATACACGTCAATCTAAATCAGTTTAGCACAGTTGACGTGTATACACGTCAATCTAAATCTTAATTTTAGTGCTATTGACATGCATACACGTCAAACCAAATTTTCAGTTTAGGGCAGTGGATACACATCCATGCAAATCAATCCAAGTTATATTAGTGCAGTTTTAATCCAAATCTTCATTTCAGTGCAGTTGATGATCATTATGACATATACACGCCAGTTTAAATCATTTTATCGTAGTTGGCATGTACGCACGTCAATCCAAATGTTCATTTTAGTGCAGTTGTTTTTCATTTGAGAAGCAATTTTCATTTTAGAGCAGTTGATTTTGGATTGACGTGTATACACGTCAATCCATATCATTTTCGCGCAGGTGACGTGTTTACTTGTCCATCAAAATCATTTTAGCGCAGTTGACGTGTACACACGTTAGTCAAATATTCATTTTATTGCTATTGACGTGTTTACACATCAATTCAAATCTTTATCTTAATGCTATTGACATGCATACACGTCAAACCAAATTTTCAGTTTAGGGCAGGGGATACACATCCATACACGTCAATCCAAGTTATTTTAGTGCGGTTGTAATCCAAATCTTCATTTTAGTGCAGTTGTTGATGATTATGACTTATGCACGTCAATTTAAATCCTTTTATCGTAGTTGTCATGTACGCATGTCAATCCAAATGTTCATTTTAGTGCAGCTGATTTTCACTTGAACAGCAAATTTCATTTTAGAGCAGTTGACTTTGGACTGAAGTTTATACACGTCAATCCAAATCCTTTTAGCTCAGTTGACTTGTATACAGGTAAATCTTTATATTAGTGCTATTGATATGTATACACGTCAAAGTAAATTTTCATTTTAGGTCGGTAGATACACATCCATACAGGTCAATCCAAGTTAAAGGAATGACATCCTAACGCTAGAAAAAATGTTATTTTTACGAATTTATTATGTGACAAATAGATAAATTTAACCGCCTGCACTTACACGTTGAAAATGGGGCTTGAAATAATGGCATTAAATGTTAAAAAAGGGGTGAAGGAGTGGATTTTGAACGTTGCTAATCCTAACTCATCAAAAATCCAATATGGATGGCTTTATCCATTTCATAAATTAGAGGACAGACGGACAGATAACTTAGAATATTATTATATAAGGGATATATTACTACTACTTATGTAACAATACCATGTAGAAAAAAACTTAAAGTAGCACATTAGCAAATAGACCTAAATTTTTACGTAATATCAAAGTTAATATTTTCAAAAATTTCTCTATTTTTATTCTTTACTTATGTAAATACTATAAATATGTAACACATGCTTAAGATATCATGGTCTTTTCTAAACAATAAATATCCTAAAGGGACTGGAAAATAGAGAAATAAAAATAAACAAAAAAATTCCAAATATTAGTTTATAAAGAGACCTAAATTCTTACGTAATATGAAAGTTAATATTTTAAAACATTTCTCTATTTTTATTCTTTACTTATGTAAATGTTATAAATATGTAACACATGCTTAAGATGTCATGTTCTTTTCTCAACAATAAAATCCAAAAAGGACTTGAAAATAGAGAATTAAAAATAAACAAAAAAACCCAAATATCAGATTATAAGTAGACCTAAGTTCTTACGTAATATCAAAGTTAATATTTTAAAACATTTCTCTATTTTTATTCTTTACTTATGTAAATGTTATAAATATGTAACACATGCTTAAGATGTCATGGTCTTTTCTAAACAATAAATATCCTAAAGGGACTTGAAAATAGAGAATTAAAAAGAAAAGAAAATTCCAAATATCAGATTATAAATAGACCTAAGTTCTTACGTAATATCAAAGTTAATATTTTGAAGCATTTATCTTCTTTTATTCTTCACTTATGCAAATACTATAAATATGTAACACATGCTTAATATGTCATGGTCTTTTCTAAACAATAAATATCCTATAGGGACTTGAAAATAGAGAATTAAAAATAAACAAAAATATTCCAAATATTAGAGTCTAAATAAACCTAAGTTCTTACGTAATATCAAAGTTTATATTTTAAAACATTTCCCTATTTTTATTCTTTACTTATGTAAATACTATAAATATGTAACACATGCTTAAGATGTCATGGTGTTTTCTAAACAATAAATATCCTAAAGGGACTAGAAAATAGAGAATTAGAAATAAACAAAAAATTCCAAATATCAGATTATAAATAAACCTGAGTTCTTACGTAATAACAAAATATTTTAAAACATTTCTCTATTTTTATTCTTTACTTATGTAAATACTATAAATATGTAACACATTCTTAAGATGTCATGGTCTTTTCTAAACGATAAATATCCTAAAGGGACTGGAAAATAGAGAATTAAAAATAAACAAAAATATTCCAAATATCAGATTATAAATAGACCTAATTTCTCACGTAATATCAAAGTTAATATTTTAAAACATTTCTCTGTTTTTATTCTTTACTTATGTAAATACTATAAATATATAACACATTCTTAAGATGTCATGTTCTTTTCTAAACAATAAAATCCTAAAGGGACTTGAAAATAAAGAATTAAAAATAAACAAAAAAATTCCAAATATCAGATTATAAATAGACTTAAGTTCTCACGTAATATCAAAGTTAATATTTTAAAACATTTCTCTATTTTTATTCTTTACTTATGTAAATACTATAAATATGTAACACATGCTTAAGATATCATGGTCTTTTCTAAACAATAAAATCCGAAAGGGACTTAAAAATAGAGAATTAAAAATAAACAATAAAATTCCAAATTGTCGTGTAGTCCTCGTTTATATTTGAGTATCAACCTGTGATCAAATGAATAGTGGTGATTTATTTTTAATTGCGTTGTGTTAAGTATTTTTGTACTAAATTTAACCACAGGTTTTGAGAAACTACAGATATAAAAATGAAAATAAAGTAACAGCTAAATTGACAGCAACCCAGACTAACTTAATATAAAAAAAAGTAAATTTATTTTATATATATATATATATATATATATATATATATATATATATATATATATATATACATCTATTTACATACAAAACTGATGCTATTTTTCATAAAATAAGCTTTGTCAACATCTTCTAAATTAGTTTTGACAAATTTTTTATATACTTAAGTAATTTTTTAAATAGATAGAGGACCTAATCTCAATTTCAAAAATATATGTAAATTTGGGGTATCTTTGTGGGTCTAAAATGTTGGGCTCGGAACACTTTTGGTTGAAAGGTATCTATGGCTGATCAGGAGAGGGAATCTATATATCATCCGTTGGTCTCGTCAGGGCTTCCTCCTGAGTCTTTGGGGTGCGGCCGTACTATTTGGTGCAGGAACACTTCCTGTCAGACTTGGATGGACTCTCCTAGTCTGGACTATCGAGCACCTTCTCCTCTGGACTCACGAACAACTTCCGTCGGACCCCACTGGACTCCCGACTTTCGAACACCTTCTTTTGGGACCTCCAAACCTCTTCTCTGGGATCTCCGAACCATCGTCTCATCTTTTATATTTTTCATATTTAATTATTTCAACCTTGTCCCCTCTTCCTTCTTGTCGTCCAATCGGGATAGTTGTAAGAATTTCACTGGTCTGCTTCAACCCCGCCTTGAGACCGCCAACGTGCCAAACCTTATCCCTTCTAATTGGGCACTGTCCCTTAGGGACTCATAAATACTCCACAAAGGTACATTCTTATTTAATGTCAAGTACGGAGACGGGATTCTAATCTGGGATTGGGATCAGAACCCCGCCCGAGACCACCGTACAAGACAACAATATCCGGTGAATAGAAATTTATGGTCCTCCATCTCTTTACAAAGATGTGATAAGGTCAGATTTTGATCCCGAACATTTTACTTCTTGTATGAATGAATCAGTTATATAACAGATCTAAATCGCCACATCATACAAATATCAGATTATAAATAGACCTAAGCTCTTACGTAATATCAAAGTTAATATTTTAAAACATTTCTCTATTTTTAATCTTTACTTATGTAAATACTATAAATATGTAACACATGCTTAAGATGTCACGGTCTTTTCTAAACAATAAAATCCTAAAGGAACTTGAAAAAAGAGAATTTAAAATAAAAAAAAATTCCAAATATCAGATTATAAATAGACCTAAGCTCTTACGTAATATCAAAGTTAATATTTTAAAACATTTCTCTATTTTTAATCTTTACTTATGTAAATACTATAAATATGTAACACATGCTTAATGTGTCATGGTCTTTTCTAAACAATAAATATTCTAAAGGGACTGGAAAATAGAGAATTAAAAATAAACAAAAATATTCCAAATATCAGATTATAAATAGACCTAAGCTCTTACGTAATATCAAAGTTAATATTTTAAAACATTTCTCTATTTTTAATCTTTACTTATGTAAATACTATAAATATGTAACACATGCTTAATGTGTCATGGTCTTTTCTAAACGATAAATATCCTAAAGGGACTTGCAAATAGAGAATTAAAAGTAAACAAAAAACTTCCAAATATCAGATTATACATAGACCGAAGTTCTTACGTAATATCAAAGTTAATATTTTAAAACATTTCTCTATTTTTTACTCTTTACTTATGTAAATACTAAAAGAATGTAACACTTGCTTAAGATGTCATGGTCTTTTCTAAACGATAAATATCCTAAAGGGACTGGAAAATAGAGAATTAAAAATAAACAAAAATATTCCAAATATCAGATTATAAATAGACCTAATTTCTCACGTAATATCAAAGTTAATATTTTAAAACAGTTCTCTATTTTTAATCTTTACTTATGTAAATACTAAAAGAATGTAACACTTGCTTAATGTGTCGTGGTCTTTTCTAAACAATAAAATCCAAAAGGGACTGAAAATAGAGAATTAAAAATAAACAAAAATATTCCAAATATCAGATTATAAATAGACCTAATTTCTCACGTAATATCAAAGTTAATATTTTAAAACATTTCTCTATTTTTATTCTTTACTTATGTAAATACTATAAATATGTAACACATTCTTAAGATGTCATGGTCTTTTCTAAAACATTAAAATCCAAAAAGGACTTGAAAATAGAGAATTAAAAATAAACAAAAATATTCCAAATATCAGATTATAAATAGACCTAATTTCTCACGTAATATCAAAGTTAATATTTTAAAACATTTCTCTATTTTTATTCTTTACTTATGTAAATACTATAAATATGTAACACATGCTTAAGATGTCATGGTCTTTTCTAAACAATAAAATCCTAAAGGGACATGAAAATAGAGAATTAAAAATAAACAAAAATATTCCAAATATCAGATTATTTCCGTCTGGATTAAATTCCTTTTAAACCCACAAAAGCACTGTAATGCATAATACAACTCAAACCCGTCTTAATAAACATGAGTTAAGTGAAATGATATGCATTCATAGCCGCACTGTTTGTTACTTCATTAATTCAATTTCAGCGATTATTACGTTAAAGAGAAGATGATATCGATTAAAATATTTGTATATTTATGAACTAAATATCGATTCCTGGTGGCAGTAAGCTGGGATAGAATTTGGAAATTTATACTCTGGAATATATCTGTATTCTGCATTTCTCTGTAATAGTGTATGATTGACGTATAAAGAATGATATTTATAATATTTATGGTATATATATATATATATATATATATATATATATATATATATATATATATATATATATATATATATATATATATATATATATATATATATATATATATACATATATATATATATATATATATATATATATATATATTTATTATTCAGCATTTTTATTCTTAAATATATAAAACTATAAAAACCATCAGTAGCTTACACATTTAGCTATTAAATCAGCAACTTTTTACTTAATTATCTAAAACTATTAAAACCTTTAGTATCTTACATATTTGCCTATTAAATCAGAATTTTTTATTCTTAATTATATCAGTACTAAAACCATTAGTAACTTACACATTCAACTATTAAATCAGCATTTTTATTCTAAATTTTCTAAAACTACTAATACCTCTACTAGTTTACACATTTAGCTATTAAATCAGCATTTTTTATTCTTAATTATCTAAAAGTATTAAAACCTCTAGTAGATTACATATTTAGCTATTAAATCAGCATATTTTATTCTTAATTACCTAAAACTATTAAAACCATTAGTACCATATTCACTTAGCTATTAAATCAGCATTTTTTATTCGTAATTATCTGAAACTATTAGAACCATTAGTAGCTTACACATTTAGCTATTAAAACATCATTTTTATTCTTAATTATCTAAAACTAAAAGAACTATTAGTGGCTTACACATTTAGCTATTAAATGGGTATTTTTTATACTTAATTATCAAAACCTATAAAAACCACTAGTAGCTTACAATTTAGCTATTAAATCCGAATTTTTTATTCTTAATTATCTAAAACTATTAAAACCATTAGTAGCTTACACATTTAGCTATTAAATCACCATTTTTTATACTTAACACTAAAACTACCGAACACTTTTTATAAGGGCAAAAATAACGAAAAATGGGGTCATTTGATCCTTCTTGGTAGAAATAGTGTTAATTACCTAAAACTATTAAAACTATTAGTAACTTACCCATTTATCTATTA
>CM063507.1:31415305-31422805 GCA_032207245.1 Pardosa pseudoannulata
TCCCCAGTACGTCAAAATGACTGAAAAACAATTTTCATTCCATGACATTCTGTTGGAACTAACTTTACTAATAACAACAGATTTTTAGACATCTTAAAACTTCAAAATTAGCTGTCAGGTGCTAAAGAACTTGACATGTTTATGGTAACGCCTCTGAATTTATTACTTAATAAAATCCTACCGGAAAATCATATTAAAATGATGCTACAAAATCTTGCAAACTTTCTTTCGAGAGTTTTCACTAAGAGAATGCGAATTTGGGATTAAAAAACTTTATTTATTATCGTGCATCTAATACAGCGTTGGGGGTTTTATCCAAAGTACTGAAGTATAAATTTTTGTATGTGTCTAATTACTTCATGAACTGTTATATAGCCTTGTTATATAGACTGGTTTCGAGAAAATTTTCAAGTCAGTTCAAAAGAGAATAAATGACAGACCGTGTGATTATGTACAAAAAACGAACAAACTTATAATTTTCAAAGATATATAACTTAATGGCTAGATATTTATTAGTCAGTGAAATAGACTCCTAGACTCTTATGAAAAGAATTTGTTGTTAATAAATTGCAACAAAAAAAAACTAATCGATGATTAAAATTAAAACTATCACATATGTACCTATTCTACTATTTAAGGCAAATATAAAAGAAAATTATTTACGCAATATCTAAGTTCAGTCATAAAACGTATGAAAATAATGAAACGATATTTGAATAATTAAAATATGAAATGATTCAATGAGATAGTTAACCCATCCACCAGCCACCCTCCCCACCTTTTTCCCTTTCAAAACAGTCACCCTTTTCGTAAATTCCAGACGGAACTTACCGTACCATACTAGAGTTGCCGGTTTAAAAGTTGTCAAGCTACTTTTAAATTATTTTCCCTGCAAGGTAAAGGAGTTCCGTTACTCAAAATTAGTTTCTTTCATTTATTATCGCTTTGCTATATTTTTTTTCCTCAAAAGTCTGCGATACGAGTTATACGAGTGCGAACGTGAAGGGGTCGACAAGTCCGTTTTCGAACAGGAATTCGCTGTCGAACCCATGTCGACTCGTCCGTTCAGTGGGTTAGAGGAATCAAGTCATAAAGCTAGAAAAAAATGTTATTTTTGACTATTTATAATGTGATAAATTAAGTCACCTGCTCTTAACTGGGATAAGTAGGACTTGAAATAATGGCATTTCATGGTCTCCCGTCATTGTATCTTAGGTACAAACATTTTTCATTGCAACAAAAAATAATCGATGATTAAATTTAAGCTTATCCCATATGTACCTAATCTATAATTTAAGCCAAATATAAAATAAAATTATTTATTCAATATCTAAGCTCAGTTATAAAACGTACGAAAATAATGCAGACGATATTTAAATAATTTAAAATAAGAAATGATTATATGAGATGATTAAGTAATGACGTCATAATGCTAGAAACAAATGTTATTTTTACCTATTAAAGGATTATCTCACCAAAGTCGTTTAACAGTTAACCATGATTAATCTCTGTTTAAACGGTAATTTGCGTACCACCATTGCTTTGCGCCCTGTGTTAGTTTAGTTTAGGTTTAGGTTTTGGAGCGCTACGGTCTACTTTTTGCAACACGAGGGCTAATGAGATCGGGACCTACTGCTTAAAGCCGATTCCGAACGGCTACGAACAGCCATGCCATAGTGGGATTCGAACCCACGAACTCTGGTTCCGAAGGCCAGCACCTTAACCATTCGGCCATCGTTCGGCTGCGCCCTGTGTTAATCTCGGTTAGACGTTAAGCGACTTTGGTGAGATAGACCCTTAATATGTGATAAGATGATAAATTTAATTGCCTGCTCTTAACCGAGGAAAATAAGGCTCGAAATAATGAGATTAAACACTCAAAAAGGTAGTAAGGGGTAGATTTCGAGCATTTTAAAGACAACAATGTTTTTCGCTGATTTATGAAACATATTTATACCAATTTCTTTTAGAATGGGATTAATGGTTTAAAATGGGATTAATATTTAGAGAAGATAAACTTTACTCGCTTTGAATTTTGCTAACTCATCAAGAATCCAATATGAATACCTCTATCCAGTCCAGGTCCAACCGCTTCATAAATTCAAAAAGAGACAGACAGATAACTTAGGCTGTTATTATATAGGAAATAATAGATTTAAGTTGCAAGCTAATAATCACTATAAAATCTTTATTATTACTAAAAAGTATTTTCATTCGACTTGTTTTACAGTAGAGGTTCTCAACCTTTCTCAGTTTCAGTACCCCCAGCTGACTCAATTTCGTTCTGCGTACCCTCCCCCCAATCAGTTTCACCAATTATAGTTTCAGCAAAATTATAAAATGTGTATACTTAAAATGTCCTTTTCCTTCCAGTTGCAGTTGTCCATACACACAGATTTTTCTATACCAAACACAGCTGCGAAACTATTACTTATTTGGCACCATCCGAGGAGTATGTGTAGCTTGAGGAATGCTACGGACTCGAGTAACATTGCCCCCGGTGGATGTTGGCAATTAGTGAACACGGTGGATATTTGAAAAGCTCGAGCTTCGAACTTGTAGCCATATGGTTATGAACAATGAACAGTAAAACAGTGAATATAATTCTTTAAACAGGAAAATTTTAATCAGGGGTTGATATGGCTTTAACCCCTTAACGCATTTGCCCGTGTCTGACACGGGCGAAATTCAAATTAAGCATGTAATAAAATCGTTTACACTTTGTTTGTATAACAATTTTTTTATATACTTTCTACTCTTTCCAAGCTCCCTAGTCACCCCCAAAACTGAAATTGCAAAAAATAACTTACATTGTACCTATATCTCCCTTTTCTGTGAAGAAAATATTCATATTTTATAATTTTTTCTAAAATAAACTCGTGCTTTAAAGGGGTTAATATGGATTCCCAAATACTGCATGTAACAATGAGTTGCATTCGGTTCAGCTTTTTTTTACCTCTTCCCATGAGCCACTGTCAAATACATACAGGATCAGTTTGAACTAGGAAAAAAATTCAGACTTCTCCCAACCAACAGAAGGGCCTATTAGTTTGGTGGGATTCTCACCGTTCTTGAGTGGACCCTTGTTTCTTCTCGAGGGGCAGTCTGATTATTTTGGAGGAATGTTGTTACCACAGTAGTGAAGAGGGTAAACGCTGCTGGTATCTGCTGCTTCAGGGATAACCATCTTTGGAGCGACACGAGAAAAAGGAAAAGAGCGCCATATTTTTTAGGGCCGACTCCGAGTCGAGAGGAGTCTTCGATATCTACAAATGATAAGTTGATTCCAGTTGTATTCCTTAGGCATTTAATCATATAAATTTATTTAATCAAGATATATTTGTCCATGTGTTTTTAATGAGTTTTAATTTCTTTTTTCTCAAACACTAGTCCAACGTATCATTATTTGTACACTGCAATGTCTGTGATATCGAAAGTGATCACGCACACTCGCCATGGAGTGTTGTGATTTGGTTCAACCTACTGTTAATGCTCCTTTTTAGGAACTTAAAGCTTATCTTCAGAGACTATGTTAACAAAACTGGAATATGTCATTTTAGAGACACTTCGTCTCTGAGGAGATAGTCATCACTCTTAAATAAGAGAGTATGACAGAGCTGTTGAGATATCTCTTTTAGAATCAGGACTAGCTGTGACTTGCTGAGAGATCATCTTCTTCGGCTTCACTTCATTGATCCTCTTCATTGCATCTTTTGCACCTCTACTCCCATGACGGGAGATCATATTTTGACTTGTCCCGGCTGTGCTGAGCCATTTTGCCTTAACCTTTTTTGAGAGCTAATCGGGATTAGGTATATGTGGTCGAAATTTCAATCTTCCATCGATCTGGTCAGGGGCTTCCTTCTGAGTATTTGAGGTGCGGCCGTAATATTTGACACAGAACACTGCTGGTACCCGCGAGATGTTCCAAACGTTTCCGGAGTCTCTGTTGAACTGAAGGTTATTCTCCTCGGACTACAGAAGTCTCCTCCAACTTCCCCCTCTCTTTCTAGACTTTCCTTATTTATATTAATTTCATCTTTGTCTCCTCTTACTTCTTTTTGTCCAACTGTGAGAGTTTTAAAAACAAATTGGTCTCCTTAACCCCGTCTTGAAACCACCAACGTGGAAAAAACTTTATCCCTTCAAATTGGGCACTGTTCGTTAGGGACTCATAAATAACTCCACAAAGGTACATTCTTATTTAGTGTCATGAACAGAGAATTCTAATCTGGGACTGGTATCAGAACCTCCCCTGAAAATCCCGCACAAGACGAAAAACTGTTGTTGAAATAATTTTTATAGTCCTCTCCCCTTTACAAAAGATGTGATGAGGTCAGATTTAGGTGTCAAGTATTTTACTTCTAGTATAAATTAATCCCTTATATTACTGATCTAATATCGCCTCATCACACCCACCTTCTAGGGCATTTTTTTAGTCCAATAAGATTGCCAGGATGATCCTCAGGGGGCGTAATTTTAAAAAAAATAAATTCACTTTTTAACCCTCTGCTTAATTTGTAAACCAAAAATCTCTTCAAAAAGTGCGTATTTTTTTTTTTTGGAATGCTTAATTTTTTTTTTTTTTTATATTTTTTTTTTTTTTTTTTGAATGAATGAATGAAAAACACCCATTTTTTTCTAGAAAAGATTTTTTATATATATTTTTATTATGAGAAACTAAGCTGTCAGAAAAAACAATTTCAGATGTTATCCCATACAAAATTTATTTTTTTATAAATTTCAATTGAATTACAGTTAATTTCTATTTATAACATAATATCTGTAATTCTATTATTTAATATAACTATAGTTCTCGTTATCTAATTATATTTATTACATAATCAAGCGTCTAATACTGTATAAAATTTATTTCACTGGTTAAACAGTGATAAGACGGGATGTGCTCCTTAATAAAGGGTGCTCCTTAATAAGGGAGGAACAACGCATGCCCCTCGAAATTCGAGGGATGGGCAAATTTTACTACAATAAATTGGCCTTGGAAATGGCGGGTGAGTAGCCAGGGGGTTAAAACAACAGATTTAACTATAATTCTAAACCACCCTAGATACGACGCGCATCCAGAAAGTAAGTTTCCCGATGTTTCGCTTTTAAACACAATTAGCCGTGTCAGCTTTATAGAGGTATTAAGTACCTTAATATCTTTATAAAGCAACCGTTATAAAAGTTGTATTCCTTAAAACGTTTTCAAAAATTAATACTTGATTCAAACATTGATTTCTATTAATACCTACTACAAAAGGTTGTACATGGACTTTTATGTCCAAGAACGTATTTATATGGAGGGGTTAAAAGTTCTCTCTGAAAAAATTTCATTCAAGTATATCCGTATACAAGGTGCATCCAGAAAGTAAGTTTCCCGATGTTTTCCCCTTTAAAGTAAACGTAAATAGCAGCTTCAATTTAGCCTGTGTAACAGGTCTATGACGTATTAATCATATGCCACCTGGAAAAGTCCCGATTCGCGCCAGTAGCTGTGTAGGAGTAGTACAAAAGGGAACTCTAATTCCTTCTCTCGCGGCCTGCAAGGTCCCGTCCGTGATCTTGATGCACAAATCATTGCGCCAGTTGAAATTAATCGTGAAGTCAGTCAGGTATATGAGCCGAAACTGACGCCCGAACACACAATTCAACGCCTAGGAGCAGCACTGACATGCCTGCTACGGTTTTATGACGACGGCGACGAGTTCCTCGACAGAATCGTGACGGGCAATGAGACTTGGATTTTGCACTATACCCGGGAAACCAAGCAGCAATCAAGACATTGGCATCATAGTGGAACTTCGAGCAGGACCAAATTCAAATAGAAGCTGTCACAGGTGTTCTGGGACAGGAAGGCTGGTTCCATTCAGAGGCGGCAGAGTTCTATGACTGAGGTATACAAAAGTTGATCCCACAATACGACAAATGTCTCATTTCTGGTGGTGGCCATGTTGAAAAATAGCTGAAACATTTGCTGTACTTGTTGCCAATAAATATGTCAGTCCGTAAAAGTGTGAGTTCTATTTTTCTTTTAAATAGGGAAACTTACTTTCTGGATGAACCTCGTATTTTATACGTAGAAAGTAGATCGAAAAAAAGTAATATATAGCATTGTTGCTACATAATTTCTGTCGAAAAGTTCTCTGTTTATAAATATATCATCACTTTCTAGCAGTTATAAATGGGAGTAATAAATACCAAATCAAAAGAAAATAACAGTCATTGCCATTTCTGGACTTCTAGGTTGTATATGGCAATATTTTTTCCTCTGTAGCTACTTGCGTGACAAATATTGAGAGATTATTTGATGTAATATGTTTACTTCCTGGTGCCGAGGATAATTCATTGTGTTTTCGACGGTACGTCGGCTTAATATTGTACGTGGGTGTACCTTTTTTGGTGTGTTTTTGTTGCTATTTATCATCGAATAACTCCATTGGTGATTGTTAAAGCCCAGTAAACAAGTAAAATTAGTCAATTAGTAATGGGCAAAGTAAACAGTTCCTAATTCGTTAATTCTCAATGCATACAGATTTTAAAATATGTCCTAGATAATAATAGTTTAAGTTATCTGTCCGTCTGTACTCGAATTTAAGAAGCAGTTGGACCTGGAATCAGTAGAGGCATTGATAACGGATTCTTGATAAGTTAAGCCGAATGCTGGCCGATTGGTTAGGGTGATCGTCGGTACCAGAGTTCGTGGGTTCGAATCCCACTATGGCATGGATGTTCGTAGCCGTTCGGAATCGGCTTTAAGCAGTAGGTCCCAGTCTCATTAGCCCTCATGTGCAAAACAGTAGACTGTAGAGCGACAAACCTAACACTCTTGATAAGTTAAGGTTAGCAAAATTAAAAGCGAGTAAAGTTTATCTCCTAAACTATTGATCCGATACTAAAATTTGTATAAATATGATTCATATCACAGCAAAAATATGTTCTTTCTGAAAGGTTCGAAATTCACCCCTTCCCCCCTTTTCGAGAATTTAATACCATTATTTCAAGCCCTATTTTTCCCGGTTAAGAGCAGGCGGATAAATTTATCAAATTATCACATAATAAATAGGTTATAACACTGTTTTTTTTTCTATCTCATTTAAATATGATTTATCCCATCTCATTTAAATATTTCTTATTTTTAATTATTTCAATATCGTCTTCATTATTTTCATACGTTTTATCACTGAGCTTGGATATCACTTAAAAAAATTTCTTTTATTTTTAGCTTAAATAATAGATTAGATATATATGTGATAATTTTAAATTTAATCATCGGTTATTTATTGTTGTAATTAAAATTTTATCACCTGTATTAACAACAAATTGTTTTCATAAAAATCTATGAGTATATTTCATTGACTAATAAATATCTAGAGTTTAAGTTATATTTATTGGAAAATTAAAAGGTTCGTTCGTTTGTGTGTTTGTTTTTTATACCTAACCACACGGTTTGTGATCGATTCGCACAATTTTGGACGTCGCTCATATATATACCGCCAA
>CM063507.1:31437805-31447805 GCA_032207245.1 Pardosa pseudoannulata
GTTACATCACACGTACTCCAGTTTCAGCCGTTGTTGAATTTCATGCCACTTGGAGTTAATCAAGCACGATTGAGCCTGCAGGCTCTCTAATTAAGGCTAAGGCGTGTTCCTTTCGTTTTAATGAGCACTATTAATGTGGAAGAACGACTTCGCTCAAGTAGGTCATCGTAAATTTGAAGCAGGGACCAAGCAAAAGACCATTACTCTTGGACTTGGCCTGCCACCCCCAGAGGTATTAATTGGGAACTTTCAGGATATTGTTACCGCGAACCCACTTTACGAGCCCCAGTCACTTCTAATGAACATAGCGGATCTTAGACCGGCTCGACTTCCGAACCCGAAACATTTCAGTTAAGAAATCGTTGCCTTTCCCAACTGAGCCACCGCATCTCAGACTCAACCTTGGATTTATGAAAATGCCGAGCTTCAGTACAGAAAGTCACAAGGCTAATTTTTCATGAGACAGAGCTTAAGCAGTTGTACCATGGCTTGTAAAAGTAACTGTAGCAGCAAATTCCACATGAGGGCATTCAAAAAGATTTCAGTCCTTTTCTGGGAAATTCAACATTATGTTTACGAAAAGAGTAAACCAGAGACCAAATGTGGTAATTAACTCTTTGACAGTTTCATTTTTTTCCAGAATTCGGTCAAAAAAATGTCACATTTTTTATTGCATTTTTTTGTTCATTTTACATTTTTAAGTAAAGATATGTTATTAAAATTAATATTTCTAATATTTTTAAACATTTATTACAACCTTTTTTTCTATGAAAGCATCATAGAACTGAAGTTTACCTTCAGTCTCATCGATATACAAGTTAATTTTTGGAATACCGGTGAAAGAAAATGTAGGAGACGGATCCGAAGGATTATCACAATTAATTTCAAAAAATTGTCTTGCTTGACTGATTCCATCTGTACTACTATCTGAGTCGCTACTATCCAGGTCATCTAGTAAACTTTCGCTACTATCATTTACAGGAAAATCAGTTTCTGATTCCGAGTCACAGTTTGAATCACAAGAAATTACCTCCATACGCTCTGAAAAATCCATTACTTAAAAGTAAAAATATATTATTCAACTCTTACATCAATAAAATTATCAGGCGGTTAGTAAAATATAACCAGAAAGCTATGCACTGAAAGATAACAATTCGTCTTCTGATACAAAATATGCGAAAAAAGCCGCTCTTTTGAACCAATCAGACCAGAAAATAAAATAAACTGCAAACTATCATTTACTCGACATATATACGAATAATTTGGTACTAAAATTGGAAAAAATACGGCCGAAACAGTGCAAGCGACATAGAAATCAAATTGACCGTACGCCATACGGGCAAATCAGTAAAGGCTCGAAATCTCTGTCCGTACGGCGTACGGGCAGAACATTGAAGGGGTTAATGCAAATTTTAGTTTTAGAATTGGGAAAGGAATACAATATCAATGAGTCTAGGCCCGATATGAATACTCTAGTGTCAGTAGATTATAGTTCGGTGCACCTGTATGTACTATAAACATTATTTCTAATATACTAATATACATTTTAATGGTAATTTTCTATGGAATAATTGAGAAATTTCCAGGAACTCAAGTTCAACCACCCTGAAATTGCCTTTCAGAAACTCTCTCTCTAAACCAATTAAAGCTGCACTATTACGTCTAGAATAACAGGTGATTTATTATCACCCAAACTGTAATTAAAATGACTAAAAGGAAAGCGTTTCATAATAGAATTTCACAATCTGTTTATAGAGATTTTGTAATAGCGTTTTGTTTACATTTGTAGTAATGTAATAGATAAATACAGGAAGAGGAAATGGAACTGAAATGAGTTCAAGTACCTCGTTTACTTTAATAAATATAGAATTCAATTATCACTCTTTGTAAAGTTAATATTTATAGAATGAGATGATCTTCGGGCTTCAAATATAAAATCGGAGTATTAATTGATGGAAGTGGAAATTAATGAACTTATAAAAGTGAATTTTATTTCATTGTTAAAAAACATGAAATGTAGTATATGTATATAAATGCAGTTTATATACATGTATGTAGTACATTTATATATATATATATATATATATATATATATATATATATATATATATATAATATATATATATATATATATATATATAAATATACATATATATATATATATAAATATATATATATATATACATATATATATATATACATACATATATATATATATATATATATATACATATATATATACATATATATATACATATATATATATATATATATATATATATATATATATATATAAATATATATGTATGTATACATATATATATATATATAAATATAGATATGTATATATACATATATATATATATATATATATAATATATATATATATATATATATATATATATATAATATATATACATATATATATATACATATTTATATGTGTGTGTATGTATGTATGAATATATATAGTATAAATATAGATATGTATATATATATATATATATATATGACATGTCGTGATCCAGAGTTAAGGCGAATGGAAAACAGTCTTCTTGATAATAATAAGTTTATTAAACCATCGTTAAAGTAAAACTTGCTCCATTTTCACTTTTTCGTCGAAGACACGCGTAGAGTGTTTTTGACAGCTCCATGTCCACTAGTTCACTGAAAACTTTTCAAGCTCATCAAACTGTTTCAAAATGCTTCCGCCTGACCGGATTATCCTAAAAGCTTACGCGAGCGTAGGTCCTTTTCATTTATTTTATTATTATAAAAGAGTTCCCTTTTTAAAATCGCTTTTAACTCACGTAATTTCCAATTACCCCTTTTTTAGACCTGACACACAAACACACACAGTTTCATTTTTTTCCAGAATTCGGTCAAAAAAGTCACATTTTTTTATTGCATTTTTTTGTTCATTTTACATTTTTAAGTAAAGATATGTCATTAAAATTAACATTTCTAATATTTATAAGCATTTATTACAACTTTTTTTCTTTCTATGACAGCATCATAGAACTGAAGTTTACCTTTAGTATCATAGATATCCAAGTTAGTTTTTGAAATTCCATTGAAAGTAAATCTAGGAGGCGGATCCGAAGGATTATCACAATTAATTTCAAAAAATTGTCTTGCTTGACTGATTCCATCTGTACTACTATCAGAGTCACTACTATCCAGGTCATCTAGTAAACATCCGCTACTATCATTTACAGATAATTCAGTTTCTGATTCCGAGTCACAGTTCGAATCACAAGAAATTAGCTCCATACGCTCTGAATTATCCATTATTTAAAAGTAAAAATATATTATTCAACTCTTGCATCAATAAATTTATCAGGCGGTTAGTAAAATATAACCAGAAAGCTATACACTGAAAGATAACAATTCGTCTTCTGATACAAAACATGCGAAAAAACCCTCACTTTTGAACCAATCAGAGTAGAAAATACAATAACGGGCAAACTATCATTTACTGGACATCTATATGAAAAATTTGTTACTAAAATTGGAAAAAATACGGCCGAAACAGTGCAAGGGAAAATAGAAATCAGATTGCCCGTAAGCCGTATGTGTAAATCAGTAAAGGCCCGAAAGCTGTGCCCGTATGGCGTACGGGCAAAACAGGGAAGAGATTAATTACATATAAATATATCTCTAAAGATTTATTAAAGATTAGCATACAGAAAAAATCAGTCCTAATGGAAAAGTTAAAAAAGGTGCAAGCGCAATCATGTATTATAAGACTGTTATTACTGAATAAAATTAATTTATTCTGAGATTTCGATAATTGAATTAAAGGATTAATTGTAAACTCTCTCAGGAAAGCTTAAATTGATAAAAGTTTAAATAAAAAAATGTAGATTTTAGTTATATGAAACATATTCAGTGATAGAATTTGTTTTATAGAAGTTACATATTATTTATACACACATCACATATATATGTATATGCATATATATGTGATGTTCCCTATTCTTTAACATATATAACCTTGCTGTATTTTTATAGCTTAACGACTGCAATGTTTCCAGCATAGATATTATTCTAACTTTGTAGTACGGAATAAACACCTATTTCATATACATATTGTGAGAGTGCAGCTATTTTTGACATAAGGTTTGCGAAACTGATTTGCTCGCCGCACTCACACGTTGTGGGTTGAATGCCCAAGTTTTTTTCGCGACTCCAAGAAGCGTATATTGTAGCCAGTGAAAACGATTGCACTTAAACTTCACCAAATTTTGGAGAGTTGTGATTGGTCTCCAGGAGGCGATTTAGGACCACCTTTGGAGTCCCGGTCCTTCTGGGCAGAGCCGGGAAAGGACGCATGGTACAAAGGACAATAGAACAACAAACGCATCAGCACAGGATAATGGAAAAAGTATAGGGTTGCCTGAGTAGAAAGAAGGAAGGAAAAGAATGCAGCGTTCTCTTGGACATTGGCAATTTTTTAGGCGGTGCACGTGGAGTGCTTCTTTTAATTTTTAATTTTTTTAAAATATTTTTTTAGCTAAAAGTATTTTTCCTTGTCTTTTGTTCAATATTTGAATGTTGTAATATAGATCGGTGGCATTTTACTTTAATTAAAGACGATATAAAGTAAACTTGGGTTTTAAAATGCTTTGAAATAACAACAGCAATGTACTACACCACAGCACATATAACAAAATTCTAGAATATTTTAATATTTATTACATTCTAGAGATGTTTGAAAATACTGAGAATGCCCAATATTAATAAATCAATACCTATTTCTAAATCAATCGTGAAGTAGAAAGTTTCCTAAATCTAAACTAACTGATGCTGTTAAAAGTTTTTGATTCTTTTTCTATGCATAAAAAGCAGTAAGAGTGTCTTAAAGCAATATTCAATTCTTTTCCATTAGGATACGGTACGAAATTTTAAAATAAAATCAATGTTTGAAAGTAATCTCAAATGGAATTTAAAGTTTCTTTTATATATGAATGCACTAGATTAAAAGAACTTTTCATTTATGAATCAGATTTTTATTTCAAATTTTTTAAACAAAATTTCCTATTGCAATAATAAAACTAAATAAAAACATATATTAAATGTAGATTTAAAAACAATATAAATGGAATTTCCTTTTCAGTTTTACTAATAATGTGAATTTTTCATATAAATACTGAATGTGAGATTTAGTTACGATTTAAATTTTACTTTTATTTCAGTACAGTCTTTCGTTAGAAAAAGTATATAAAATAGACACATTTGACTTTTAAAGTATTTAAACCTTTAAGGTTAATTTTTACACTAATATTAGTGAAGGTTTTTTATTTAAAAAAACATTTTTAGGGCTTTTCATTACTACTAAACACGAGATGAAAGAGAAAATTTAACATATTTTTGTGGTTGTGATATCTTTAAAAATAGGAAATGAATCAATACAATTTTCGATAAACCCCTTGCCTGTTTTGCAAGTACA
The DNA here is from genome assembly GCA_032207245.1 of Pardosa pseudoannulata. Lineage (NCBI taxonomy): Eukaryota > Metazoa > Arthropoda > Arachnida > Araneae > Lycosidae > Pardosa > Pardosa pseudoannulata. The sequence continues at coordinate 31,443,258 of CM063507.1, forward strand.
ACGTACGGGTGCGGTTACCGTGCCTGTATTGATTTGCCCTTACGGCATACGAGCAATCTGATTTTCTTTGACATTCTCACTCATTTATCCGTATCTTTTGTATTTTTATTGTCAAATTAGTCTTATAACCAGAAGATGTTATATTTCGAAGTGTATTCTGTTTGGTTTGAAAAATCGAGGTGTTGAAATCGATAGGTTTTTGGCATAATAAGTTTTTAAAGAGACTTTTCGGATGTAATTCCACCTACATACAAAAATCTAAGTCCTGCAAACCAGTGCTATGTGTGTTCACTGAAGAAAAATGGCAACGGCAAAAGAATTAGAAAAGAATCTAGGTATTTTTCTCTAGTCTATGACGTAGGACTATGGCTATTCCCTCTTTCAAGATTTATATCGTTATTATTTATTTATTTATTTATTTTTTTGCAGTCGGGCCACATGGAAAAGATGCACAATTTTGAGGACATTTTCATTAGCCCTCATGTTGCAAATGAGTACACCGTAGCACTCCAAATCAAACCAAACCTAAACCCTTATTGAGGAGCTAATAAAAAGACATAATTGCCAGTCAACGGCAGACAATAGAACGAAAAACACTTTGCTGGAACAGAGATACGAAAATAGATACGAAAACCACTTGGCTGGAACAGAGGTGTACCTCACAGCGAGAGAGATAGAATTTTTCCAAGGAACAAGAAACTTGGTCAGCGAATTTATCTGTTACATCGGGTGGAAAAATGAGACATTTGACAACGACAACTGGAAAATTTGTTTAAAGGACAGCAATTTAGACCTATTTCACGAAATGCTTTGGGAGATGTGTTGGGACAGTTTTAAGTCGAGGAAACTCCTTTGATTAAGACATTTTGTGCTTAGAAAAATAGATTTATTATATATATATATATATATATATATATATAAATTTATATATTATATATATATAAATATATATATATATATATATATATATATATATATATATATTATATATATATATGCGGAGTTCTCTCTGATTTCGAATATATAAGGTAATATATAAGTATAATTGTCGAGTATCACATATGTGACCGATTCTTAAGGGACATATCTACTTATCTGAAGTACCCAAAATCAACAGTGGCCTATGTGATTAAGAACTCACAATACGATGCCCTCATCGCGAGAGTTTCAACATATATTGTTTCAATGAATACCATCCGTAAGGAAAAACATTTTCTTGGGTTTCATGGTCGCGCTGCTGCCCATAAGCCTTTGATCACAAAGTACAACCATACTACTCGGTTAATGTGGTGCAAAGCACATGGAAATCGAACCGTAGATCAATGAAAACGGGTTCTTTGGAGCAATGAATCAAGGTTCACCCTTTACCGGCAGGATCTAGGTCTGGCATCTGCTTGGAGAACGTCTCCTGCCAGAATGCATTGTACAATAGTGAAGTTCGTCGGAAGTGGAATTATGGTCTGGGGTGTTTCTCATGTTATGGACTGGGAGCATTAGTTCCCACTCATGGTAAGCTCAACGCCGATGCCTACTGCACTATTTTGGATGACAATGTGATTCCTATGTTGTGGCAGTTTTACGGGACCCCTGTTACTTTCAGGACGAAAATGCTAGTAGTCATGTTTCGAGGTTAACCAAGGCTTGGTATGCTGCCAATGGAGCTTATCGAATGGACTGGCCTGCCCAGAGCCCAGACTTGAACCCTAACGAGAACCTATGGGTCGAGTTGAATCGCCGAATTAAGGGGTGCACTATTCGTCCAAAATCGGTGAAGGAACTTGTATGTCTACTCGAAGCCGAGTGGAAGACAATACCACTAGCTGTAATACAAACACTTGTGGAAAGTATGCCCCGGAGTGTTCACGCTGTAATTGCCTCTCGTGGAGGCTCTACCAACTATTGATTTTGAATAAAGTTAATTTTTCTTTTCTATCACAGGTGTCCAAATACTTATTGGTAGACAGTGTAGTGTGAATAGAAAATTTCATTCAGTTAAACAAAACACACTGTGTATTCTATTTGAATAAAGAACTACTTTTTGACTGTTGTGGATTAATATGTTTTATATTAGATTTACGTACAATAATTTTATGTTATAACTAATTTATTGCTCTGATATGAAATGTACTACTGTAACTGTTTTGAATAGATTCACTTTAGTACACAAATTAAACTGTTACTGCAATGACTTTCTCTAAAATGATTATAATTTATTCGTATTTTAGATGAATTAAAATATTAATTTATGAATCATACATTTTTATGCATTTACAGTAAAAATATGTAATGTTTCTAATGCAAAAAAGTGCAAATAATGTATTTGGAACATTATCAAATGTGATATTTATAAAATGTAATTGATTTTCGAAAACGTAATGCATGCAATGTTTCTTCAGCTTATACAAATTGAAAACAATTAGCTTTGTCATTTAGTATGATAATTAAGAATTGTTTATGGGCATATGCATAATTTAAGATGCCTCGTAAATGTAGGTCAAACGATAAAAAATGATAAATTAAAGATTCGTATCTTTTACATAGCAATTTGAAAAGAGATATTGTGTTATTTCAATACTATACTTTAAGTAGAGAAGGCAATTTAAACTATGCCGCGAGGTTTTTACTTCAAATACTTGCATATTTTAATGTTTTGATACTGAAATGGTGCTCTAGGGATAGAAAAATTACATAAGAGCGAATATTTAGTATTTATGGATAGGTAATAAACTTTATATGTCTGCAAGCACTAATGTTTAGCATTTTGTGCCATTAATAAAAATTCGGAATATATAGCCGTTCGACACCCATATCGACCATAATTAAGTTAATATTTTTTTAGGAAATCTAGTACAATCTACAAAATTTATCTCCTGTGAACACTGAATGTTAATGAAGTGTTTCAATTATCCCTTGTTTTCAGGCTTTTTATAATTTAGCAGAATAATAATTTTTATTATTCGTTAACGATAACTAGGATAATAATGTAAATTTTGGAGATTTTAGTATCGAACTAATGTAATTTCTCAGGCATTGAATAAGAAGTAATGATATCAAATTTCGTAGAGATATTTATATAGATACACACACAGACACACACACAAACATATATATATATATATATACATATAGTTATATAATATATATAATATATATATATATATAGATAGATAGATAGATATATATACAATAAAATATATGCATTATTTTCTTTACTGAAACTTAATATTTATGAATATATTTATAAATATATAAATATAAAGTATATAATATATATATGTATATATTAGAATATAGATAGATAGATAGTACAATAAAATGTATGTATTATTTTCTTACTGAAATTACTATTTATGAATATTTTTTACAAATATTAAATTGTAGAGACAGTTTCTTTAACAAAAACTTTAAGTGTTCTTGATGTTTATGCAAATCACTATTTTCAAGACCCATTATTCATTTTTACTTTTACTTTTAAAATGTTATATTTAACATCTGTTAATAAAAAAAAAATCACGTAAATACATTAAAAATATTGATTGAAAAATTCGTTAGGCAAAATGTTATATATTCTATCACTGTTTTAATTATGCTCATATTACATCTATTAACAAACATTACATAATTTAAGATGCCTCGTAAATGTAGGTCAAACGATAAAAAATGATAAATTAAAGATTCTTATCTTTTACATAGCAATTTGAAAAGAGATATTGTGTTATTTCAATACTATACTTTAAGTAAAGAAGGCAATTTAAACTATGCCGCGAGGTTTTTACTTGAAATACTTGCATATTTTAATGTTTTGATACTGAAATGGTGCTCTAGGGATAGAAAAATTACATAAGAACGAATATTTAGTATTTATAGTGATAGGTAATAAACTTTATATATGGTCTGCAAGCGCAAATGTTTAGCATTTTGTGCCATTAATAAATTCAGGATATATAGCCGTTCGACACCCCTATCGACCATAATTAAGTTAATATTTTTTTAGGAAATATAGTACAACCTACAAAATTTATCTCCTGTGAACACTTAATGTTAATGAAGTGTTTCAATTATCCCTTGTTTTCAGGATTTTTATAGTTTAGCAGAATAATAATTTTTATTATTCTTTAACGATAACTAGGATAATAATGTAAATTTTGGAGATTTTAGTATCGAACTAATGTAATTTCTCAGGCGTTGAATAAGAAGTAATGGGATATCAGAATTTCGTAAAGATATTTATATAGATACACACACACACACACACACACACACACACACACACATATATATATATATATATATATATATATATATATATATATATATATATATATATATATACATATATATACATATATATACATATATTATATATATATAATATATATAGATATATATATAGATAGATAAATACAATATATATATGCATATATTTTCTTTTACTGAAAGCTTAATATTTATGAATATATATATAAATATATATATATATAAATATATATATATATATATATATAAATATATATATACAGGGTGTCATATATATAAAGAACTTATTTA
>CM063507.1:31472805-31480305 GCA_032207245.1 Pardosa pseudoannulata
TACTCGCTGTCAATATAAAAAAAACTCTACGCTCGAAATCCACCCCTTCCCTTCTTTTCTATCGTTTAATGCCTTTATTTTAAACCTCTAAGCGGTTCGCACGTACAATTCCGCCAAACCGATGTCTTCAAAGCGGTTGTCACGTACAATTTTCGACCTCCAAAACGTTCCGAAAATGGATGTAATGTACATTTCTGCCAGTGTTTTCCCCTATGGAGTTTTGAGGTAGGAGGGTCAGGTCGATTGTTTAGGAACTGCACACCTACTCTCTGAGGCACAAAGACGCTGATAGCTTTTCATGGCTTTGTAAATCTCTATTTCGAAGTATTTCGTTTGCGGTAACAGATATATCTCTAATTGCACCACTTAAATAACTGGGATGACTTTCGTAAAAAAGATAGAAATCATTCTCTTAAAGAATATTTTTATTTGTACTTTTAGAATCCACTATTTCTTATGGGATGATCTTCGAGACTTGACGAGCTTTATGTGTATTAAAAATTAACAATCTCTAATGTCTATTTATATATCTATTTATAAGCGGAAGTAAAGGGACAGTAAGGAGGGTGGGTTTCCCGTATTCCAATCTAGTCGACAAAGGGTGAAGTAAAAAAATCATAGAACACTTTGGTCACTGACACAATGACACTTTAGCGTATTTTTGGAGACTTTTTTTCCTCGGTGTGTACCACTCGGAGTTAAACCCTATTTTCCCCGGTTAAGAGCAGGAGATTAAATTCATTATTTATCACATTATAAATAGATGAAAATAATATATTTTCTAGCATTATGACGTCATTACTTTAGCCGTCTCTATTTTCAGTTATCATGCGCGTTAGACCTGATATCATTTTTGTTAATAACAAAGTGCCTCTTATTTAAAGCTTTCAAACAAAAATATATTTTTATGTTGATAAGATATGTGTGTAATGAATTTTTTAATAACTTTTAATGAGATATGCGTGTGATGAGGCGATTTAGATCAGTAATATAATTGATTCATTCATACAAGAAGTAAAATGCTCGGGATCTAAATCTGACCTCATCACATCTTTGTAAAAAGACAGAGGACCATAAATTTATATTTTACGGATATTGTTGTCTTGTACGGTGGTCTCGGGCGGGGTTCTGATCCCAGTCCCAGATTAGAATCCCGTCTCCGTACTTGACATTAAATAAGAATGTACCTTTGTGGAGTTATTTATGAGTCCCTAAGGGACAGTGCCCAATTAGAAGGGATAAGGTTTTCCACGTTGGCGGTCTCAAGGCGGGGTTTAAGCAGACCAATTGGATTCTTACAACTATCCCGATTGGAGGATAAGAAGGAAGAGGGGACAAGGATGAAATTAATAAAATAAGAAAGATCGAAAAAAAGAAAAGGTGAAGGTGTTCGATAGTCCAGACGAAGAGAGGAGTCCGACGGAACGAGTTCGAGAGTCCAGCCAAATCCGACAGGAAGTGTTCCTGCATCAAATAACACTGCCGCACCCCAAAAACTCGGGAAGCCCCTGACCAGATCGACGAGAGATCCATAGATACCCATCAACCATCAGTGTTCCGGGCACACCATTTTAACTCCCCAAAGGTACCCCCTTTTACATACATTTTGAAATTGAGATTAGGTCCTCTCTCTTATATTTACATAATAGCTTAAGTATTAAAAAATTATTGTCGGAACTAATTTAGAAGATGTTGATAAATGCATATTTGATGAAAATTGGCATCAGTTTTGTATGTACATAAATGTATATATATTATAATAAATTTATTTTTTTATATTAAGCTAGTTTTGGATGCTGTTAATTTAGCTTTTAGATTCATATCTTATGTCTGTAATTTCACAGAACCTGTGGTTAAATTTAGTTCTAAAATATTTTACACAACTCAACCAAAATAAAATCCCACTATACATTTGATCACAGGTTAATACTCAAATAAAAACGAGGACTACACAACAATGCGTGTAAAGAAAATAATGTTTTCTAACTATGTTAAAAAAGTTATGTTTGTAAAACTCGTAGTTTCTAAGCCGTATGAAACTTTAAATCTGCTATTCTTCGACAGAAAAAAGGAATTCTAAACTGAATGTGTTGTTTTTAGTAGGTACTTGTTGACGTGTGGTAAGGCCTTAACATTTTATTCTGATTTAGCTCGACGGTTTGATTTGGGTTGGAGAGCTACAGTCTACTGTTTTGCACTACAGGACTAACGAGAAAGGGACCTATAGTTTAAAGCCGATTCCTAACGGCTACAAACATCCATGCCCGCAGCGGGATTTGAACATTCGAACTCTGGTTCCGAAGAGCAGCGCTCTACCATTCGGTCACCGTTCGGCTTAACTTGATGGTAATAAACACTGCCGTTGAAGTAGACATTATTTTTTGCATATCCAAAAACAAGAACACCCGAATTTTTCTTCCAATCAACGCAACAATTCCGGGGGGATTTTAAGCAAACTTCCAATGACATTTATTTCCATAAATAATCAATCTTGATAGAGTGGGGAAAATGTATAAGAAAACAAAGACAGCTGGTGAAGCGAATTACACTTCACTTCAAATAATTACCTAAAACGAGTTAATTAACTGCAAGAGTTTTGAAAGTTTGACAGAAATTTATTATAACGTCGAGTTTTGCATCAGTCGTTGATCGAATTCGGCTAGTGTATTACGTTACATAACACGATTGCCTGTTTCACATCGAGAACAAACTTAATTTATGTTCAGTCGGAGACAATTGGATAATTTCCATTTGTGATAAAAATCAGAAGCATTACGAATTAATTCAAATCCTCCTTAGGCGTTGATTAATTTTGTAATATTCATGACATATATAAGATTCTAACCAAAATTAATTTTTTGCGACCCAATTTTTGGATTGAAAGAGATTTTTTAAACACGAAAATAATATATTTTTAACCCTTTGAGTGCGGTGAAGCGCTATAGAGCAATTTGTCGCAACGTCACAAACAACTATAATGCCCTTCCCATTCATTTTAATGTTTAAAGTGTTCAACAGACAAACAATAAACTTCCATTCCGCTTGAAACTAAAGCCAGGATTATCATAAATTAAGATGTGCCCTGCTGTGTGAAATTGAATTATTGTCCTTCGCTCGTTATGTGCCAAAAATATTACCAAATCCACAGATCATATTCCTTGTAATTAAACTTTTAATCATAATTTAATCTTGGTTACTTGATCTCGTTTTATTTTCCGTGTCTGAAGCCCAATGTGATAGCAGTTTAGTTAGTAATTTGGAAATCGTTTTTTACATTCTCTGTGGCCATTTTTTTCTTCAGCATGTGAATAATAAGGTGATTTCAAGCAGTAGGGCAAATTCTCAAATTATAACAATTCTGACTGTTGTTTCAAACGGAAGGGCAGTGTATTGTTTGACTATTGACTGTTGTAAACGTGAAAATGAATGGGTAGGGCATTATAGTAGTTTGTGACGTTTCGACAAATTGTCTTATTGTAAAGTTTACGAAATCAAGAAGGAGTATAAAAATGGGCACTTTACGTTCAGCTTTTATCTGTTGTTGACTGATGATGCCTGTTACTAGTAAGTGATTTTGCTTTGTCGATATAGTTTTTTTCCATCGGTAAGTTACACCAATTAGTTAATTGCAGAATGTTTAATTTGCAATTTATTTTTGCATTATCGGCCAACTGTTTAGGATGTTCTGTTTAACTGTATTTTTATTTACGTTGTTTTGAGAAAGAAAAATAAACGTTGATGTTTTTATATTTTTGTGTAACTTTTTTAAAGAAACTCAGTTTTCAGTTAGACCATGCTACTGTTCTAAACATCAGTGGAAACTTGCTGATCGTTGCTGTCCAAACAAAAAATGCGGAGAAGAGCGATAGAGCTTCTCTTGTTTTCTACCAAAAACAGGATACTCTACTGTTGGTTAGCATAATTTTCGCATCTATTGAGAGCAGTTGAATTCATATCAATCGCAGTTTGTATTCATTTTACTCAATTGGGATTTAAATAATGAAAGAATTAAAATAAAGTACAGTGTTAAGTAGTAATGCAGTAGAGCCTTGGATTGTGGTAAGGTAGACAATACGAGCTTGTTTTATTTATATATATATTTGTAGTAAAAAAAAAACTTTTCGTTGTTGTATTGAAATTAGAAATTGTTTTTCCTTTCTCAACAAGTGTTATACTGATCATTATTGATGCTATAGAGGAGAAATGGTTAGCAAGCAAAAATGCCACAGAAAGACTACCAATAAGTAAAAAGTTTTCTTTAGAAAAACTGCCTGGGCGAAACTTGCTACAATGTGATGTATGCAGTATAAAAATGGATATGGAATTAGATGATCCGACTTAATTTGCGGTGTATGTAAAAAAGTATTTCATGGAATTTGTGCAGCAAAACATTCTTGTAATAATTGAGGATAAAAAATTTTTTGTTGGTAAAAATCAATTATTACATAATAATTAGTGTTAATTATAACCATTTATATTGTTCTCCAAAAAATTTACTTTGCATTTCATTAACCATTATTAGAATATTCACCATTATATATATATAAGAAAACTCTTAAGCACTCAAACGGTTAAGGACTAATTGAAAAGTCTGAAAAAAGGCTAAAATATTGGTACCGGTGATAAAATTTTCATTGCAACTAAAAATAATCGATGGTTAAATTTAAAATTATCCCATATCTACCTAATCTATTATTGAAGCCAAATATAAAAGAATATCATTTGCATAATATAAGTTCAGTGATAAAACGTTTGTTAATATTGCATAGGATATTTAAATAATTTAAAATAAGGAATGATTAAATGGGATGGTTAAATGGGATGGTTAAAGAAAAAACGACATAATGATAGAAAAAAATGTTATTTTTACCTATTTATTATGTGATCATTCACCACTAACCCGCTATCAAACATTTGAAGAAATACTAACACACTGTTAATTCCCGAGCCAGTGTTTGTTTATGTTAGTTTATGTAACACTATATAAATTAACAAAGATGTATGCATATATGCATATAATCACAAAGTTAATTAAATAGTTTATTCTTTAAACCTGCTTCTCGAGTTGAGATTTTCAAGAGTAAAGTGAATAAACCGTCTGTAGCACTTGAGTGAATTTATATATCAGAAACGAGTTAATTAATACGGAAAATAAAGTTTTGACAGTTTGATAGAATATTAATTACTCCCAAGCGATTTTTTAACGATCTGTATAAGTTTATCGAATACGCCGTGTTATGTAACAGGATTACCTGTTGTAATTCATTATAAAATGTTAGATTATTTGAAATCGTGGACAATAAAGTACGTTCATCACACAAACTATTAAATTATTTATTAGTACATGTTGTAATTCATCATAAAATGTTAGATTATTTGAAATCATTCATCACACAAACTATTAAATTATTAATTAGTACGTGTTGTAATTCATTATAAAATGTTAGATTATTTGAAATCGTAGACAATAAAATACATTTTGTATTCAACACACAAACTATTAAATTATTAATTAGTACGTGTTGTAATTCATTATAAAATGTTAGATTATTTGAAATCGTAGACAATAAAATACATTTTACATTCAACACACAAACTATTAAATTATTAATTAGTACGTGTTGTAATTCATTATAAAATATTAGATTATATGAAATCGTAGACAATAAAATACAATGCATCACAAAAAACTATTAAATTATTAATTAGTACGTGTTGTAATTCATTATAAAATATTAGATTATATGAAATCGTAGACAATAAAATACATTTTACATTCATCACACAAACTATTAAACTATTAATTAGTACGTGTTGTAATTCATTATAAAATGTTAGATTACTTGAAATCGTAGACAATAAAGTATATTCATCACACAAACTATTAAATTATTAATTAGAACGTGTTGTAATTTATTATAAACTATTAGATTATTTGAAATAGTAGACAATAAGGTACATTCATCACAAAAACTATTAAATTATTAATTAGTACGTGTTGTAATTCATTATAAAATGTTAGATTATTTGAAATCGTAGACAATAAAGTACATTTTACATTCATCACACAAACTATTAAATTATTAATTAGTACGTGCTGTAATTCATTATAAAATGTTAGATTATTTGAAATCGTAGACAATAAAGTACATTTTACATTCATCACACAAACTATTAAATTATTAATTAGTACGTGTTGTAATTCATTATAAAATGTTAGATTATTTGAAATCGTAGACAATAAAGTACATTTTACATTCATCACAAAAACTATTAAATTATTAATTAATACGTGTTGTAATTCATTATAAAATGTTAGATTATTATGAAATCGTAGACAATAAAAATACATTCATTACACAAACTATTACATTATTAATTAGTACGTGTTGTAATTCATTATAAAATGTTAGATTATTTGAAATCGTAGACAATAATGTACATTTATCATATAAACTATTAAATTATTAATTAGTATGTGTCATAATTCATTATAAAATGTTAGATTATTTGAAATCGTAGACAATAAAGTTCATTTTACATTTATCACACAAACTATTAAATTATTAATTAGTACGTGTTGTAATTCATTATAAAATGTTAGATTATTTGAAATCGTAGACAATAAAGTACGTTCATCACACAAACTATTAAATTATTTATTAGTACATGTTGTAATTCATCATAAAATGTTAGATTATTTGAAATCGTACACAATAACATTTTACATTCATCACACAAACTATGAAATTATTAATTAGTACGTGTTGTAATTCATTATAAAATATTAGATTATATGAAATCGTAGACAATAAAATACATTTTACATTCATCACACAAACTATTAAACTATTAATTAGTACGTGTTGTAATTCATTATAAAATGTTAGATTACTTGAAATCGTAGACAATAAAGAATATTTTATATTCATCACACAAACTATTAAACTATTAATTAGTACGTGTTGTAATTCATTATAAAATGTTAGATTATTTGAAATCGTAGACAATAAAGTACATTTTTATATTAATCAGACAAACTATGAAATTATTAATTAGTACGTGTTGTAATGCATTATAAAATGTTAGATTACTTGAAATCGTAGACAATAAAGTACATTTTACATTCATCACAAAAACTATTAAATTATTAATTAATACGTGTTGTAATTCATTATAAAATGTTAGATTATTTGAAATCGTAGACAATAAAGTACATTTTACATTCATCACACAAACTATTAAATTATTAATTAGTACGTGTTGTAATTTATTATAAAATGTTAGATTATTTGAAATCGTAGACAATAAAGTACATTTTACATTCATCACACAAACTATTAAATTATTAATTAATACGTGTTGTAATTCATTATAAAATGTTAGATTATTTGAAATCGTAGACAATAAAGTACATTTTACATTCATCACACAAACTATTAAATTATTAATTAGATAAAGTAGATTTACTATCAATCACCATAGCTCGGTAGGTATAAT
>CM063507.1:31485305-31492805 GCA_032207245.1 Pardosa pseudoannulata
ATATTTTTGAATGGCAACACCCACATTTTTTGTGTGCAAATTGATCAGAGCATAGAAAATCTTAAATGGCGTTGGAACAAGATACCTATGATGTAAATTGGCGGCATAAAACATTTGCAAAAAAGAGCATCGTAAACCACCAATCACAATAAAAGAGAAGGTGTATTGATGCACTTTGCATAATTCACTGGGATAGGCAGTAGAAGCACCAATCACAGAACACTATTGCAAAGCACTTCTTGTGGAATAAGCAGTGTGGGAAGATTATTTCTTCATGCTCGTGCTAATCTGTCTCATTTCGTGCGAAGAAGATGAATGGTAAAGCATTACATTTAAATACACTCACTTCCAAAAGTTAAGCACGAAGATGTAAAATGCAAAACAAAACAAAAAATACTGCTTAGATTGACACAAAATTCGGCAGGAACGCAGCATGTATATTTATGCATAAAACAAAATCAATAATTTTATACTGAAATGAAAACAACATTAAATCTTTTTAAGTTATCAGATAATGACATACTGGAGACTTAAACAAAATTATGTATAAAGTGAAAATAAACAGCATAAAATGAAAAAAGGACATTAATACGTTATGTGATCCCTCATCTGTATACAAAGTTTACACGTTGTGACCATGCTTTCAATTAGGTGGTTAACCACCGCAGAATTAAGCAGAATTAAACCACCGCGAGTAAGAAGTAAGTAAAATTCTTTTTTAATAACTGTAGATCTTTTATTAAATAAGATTCGTAAAAATTTCCTCAAAATTATATAAAAAGTAAGAAGTAAAAATCTTATTTAATAATTGCGAATCTTCTATTAAATAAAATTCTAAAAGATTTTTTCAAAATTATATAACGAGTAAGGAGTAAAAATCTTATTTAATAATTGTAGATTTAATAATTGTAGATCTTCTATTAAATAAGAATCTAAAACTTTTTCTCAAAATTATATAACGAGTAAGGAGTAAAAGTATTATTTAATAATTGTAGATCTTTTATTAAATAAGATTCTGAAAGATTTTCACAAAATTATATAACGAGTAAGGACCAAAAACTTTATTTAATAATTGTAGATATTCTATTAAATAAGATTCTGAAAGATTTTCTCAAAATTATATAACGAGTAAGGAATAAATATCTTATTTAATAATTATATATCTTCTATTTAATAAGATTCTAAAAGATTTTCTCAAAATTTTATAACGAGTAAGGAGTAAAAATCTTATTTAATAATTGTAGATCTTCTATTAAATAAGATTCTAAAAGATTTTCTCACAATTATATAACGATTAAGGAGTAAAAATTATTTAATAATTGTAGATCTTCTATTAAATAAGATTCTAAAAGATTTTCTCAAAATTATATAACGAGTAAGGAGTAAAAATCTTATTTAATAATTGTAGATCTTCTATTAAATAAGATTATAAAAGATTTTCTCACAATTATATAACGAGTAACGAGTAAAAATAGTATTTAATAATTGTATATCTTCTATTAAATAAGATTCTAAAAGATTTTCTCATGATTATATAACGATTAAGGAGTAGAATTTTTTAATAATTGTAGATCTTCTATTAAATAAGATTCTAAAAGATTTTCTCACAAATATATAACGAGTAAAAATAGTATTTAATAATTGTAGATCTTCTATTAAATAAGATTCTAAAAGATTTTCTGAAAATTATATAACTAGTAAGGAGTAAAAATCTTATTTAATAGTTCTAGATCTTATATTAAATTAAATAAGATTCTAAAAGATTTTCCCACAATTATATTACGAGCAAGGCATAAAAATCTTATTTCATAAGTGTAGATCTTCTATTAAATAAGATTCTAAAAGATTTTCTCACAATTATATAACTAGTAAGAAGTAAAATTCTTATTTAATAATTGTAGATCTTCTGTTAAATAAGATTCAAAAAGATTTTCTCAAAATTATATAACGAGTAAGGGGTAAAAATCTTATTTAATAATTGTAGATCTTCTATTAAATAAGATTCAAAAAGATTTTCTCAAAATTATATAACGAGTAAGGGGTAAAAATCTTATTTAATAGTTGTAGATCTTCTATTAAATTAAATAAGATTCTAAAAGTTTTTCACAAAATTATATTACGAGTAAGGAATAAAAATCTCATTAAATAGTTGTAGATCTTCTATTAAATAAGATTCTAAAAGATTTTCTCAATTATATAACGAGTAATTAATAAAAAATTTATTTAATAATTGTAGATATTCTATTAAATAAGATTCTAAAAGATTTTCTTAAAATTATATAACATGTAAGAAGTAAAAATCTTATTTAATAATTGTAGATCTTCTATTAAATAAGATTCTAAAAGATTTTCTCCCAATTATACAACAAATAAGGAGTAAAACTCTTATTTAAAAATTATAGGTCCTCCTGTTACATTCAATGACTTTCGAAAAATTCTTCTGTGATTTCTTTAGCTTTTGAAATAATTTTCATTTTTTTTAACAAAATAAAAATTCACTTTCGAAAAACAAAACAGAAATTAGTTTCTATTATACATATTCCAAAAGTTATCTAGCGGTAAAGTAAATTGCATTTACAATTCCACAGACTATCAAGGGAAAGTATCAGATGAGAATCCAAAGGCTTAATTATTCTAATTAAATCAGTTACTCCCTGAAAACGTTCGCCTCCGTTGAACTTGGAATTTAAATATTTGTCAGCTATGCCTTTCACAAAGCATTTAGTTTTAATGTCATTATATATATGTGAATAACTAGCTTTGGTAAAATTTCTATTAAATCCCTTTTAAGCGAGGTGTTTTAATTTGTAATAATTCTAAAAACTGATTAATGCTAAAGTCAATTTTCCTTAATTACACAACCGGTGATATGGGATCGAAGACCAGTGGCTCTGAGGTGGCAGTTCGCACTTCCACGACACAGTTACGAAGTTCGATTCCCGGACTGGGTAAGGTTGACTAAGCCTTTCATCCCTTCAGTGGGAACACAAACTGAGAACCAAGCATTCTTGGGGTTGCTGGGGGTTTCGCGTAAGGTTAACCACTTAACCGGAGCATATGCTTCGCAACCCAGGTCGCTTGGTCTCTGAGATTGGCAACGTAGCCCTGCCTCCCTAAAGGCTGTTGTGCCGAGGAAATTAGTTAAGTATGGGGTCACAAATCGGATCGGAATATCTTGGGGTTCTTTGTTGTGTACAACTACACACACACACACACAAATTTGAGCCGCGCTACCTCAGTCGGCAAAGGCAACGATTTCGTAACTGGAAAGTTGCGGATTAGGATCTCGAACCGATCTAAGATCCGCCGTGTTTGTTAAAGGTGACTGGGTCACGTAAAATAGATTCGTTGTCAGAATGTCTTCCAAGTTCTCAAACAATACTTCTGGGGGTGGCAGGCCAAGCCTATGGGTCTTCTGCTTAGTACATGGTTCAAAATGTAGATAGCCCACATCCGCAAATTCTTTCTATTAATCTAGTGGTGCTATTCCTAAACCAAAAGCCGCACCTCTTGTCTTAATTTGAGTAGCCTACGACTGATGTCCTTGGCTTGTCCAAAGGGCATAAGTAACAACAAGAGATGATAAAATGCTTATCTTTAATCAACAAATGAGTTAAAATAATATTAGAGACATAGCGCATATATATATATATATATATATATATATATATATATATATATATATATATATATATATATATATATATATTTATTAACAGAAGCACGATATTACAACATAATTTTGTACTATTTTTAGTGTGTTATTTAAAACTAATATTTTATCTGTAAAATATTAATCCTTGTTGACTTAAACTTCTAAACTCCTTAAAAGATACAACATAAATATAAATATTTATCCTTTTATCACATCTTTCGTGTGCTTTCCTATATTTGTCATTCTGATAAAGCTCATTTACAAACATTCGTAAAAGCTTCTTATAATCAGGGTATGAATAAACATTCTGCACAAGTCGCCGATATGAGCGTGAGATGCAAACATCTGCAGAAAAGTGTCCAAAACTTCTTATTTGCAAAGCTGTTGTAATATTAGATAAAGGTTATGAATATTTATGAAACATTTTGATTAGAAAACTAATGTAAAACTCGATATTTAGATTTAAAAAAGAACGAATTAAGTGTTTTCGTTTACTCCAGCATTTTAAAAATTGACATCGGAGATTCAAGATACGTCATGATAAGGCGGGTAGAGTTTAATTTCCATAAATATGTTTATACAAATGGCAACAACGACCGACTTTGAAAATTGCCAAACCTTCAATTCTCCATTTTTTTCACGTGTTAATTAGTCCGCATTAGAGAAGATAGAGATATAAAGAGTTCTAAAAGATTTCCAATGCATTTAAAACAGGAATTAATCTCAAGAAAGATTTCCGCCTCGTAGGTTTCAAATACCTCTGGGAAATCCCAGGTTTCTGAATAATGAAGTCATTTACAGGATAAAATGCTATCTTAAAACTCGACACTTTGTGAAAAATTGTTTTAGGGAAGACATTGAGAGGATTTCCTGACATTAAAACTCTGATTTTATTAGTTGCTGAAGATTTAAAATTTCACGTTCGTGGTTGCAGTTAATGCTCTGTAAACACCTGGTCGGGTTTGACAATAAATGTCTAAAACAAGACTTCCATGCTTAAAGCATTCTTATTTTCTGTAGCTTAGCATAAATTTTTGGGAATAGAACAATTTAAAATCTTTAAGCTTGTTATATATGAGATTTTGATCCTCCTGTAATATAACATAAATATTCATACTGCTTAGCATAAATTAAGACTCATAATTACTGAATTTTAATTAATCTCGTACATTAATTTTCTGCGCTATAAACGCTTGCTTTTCATGTTAATGTAGCAAAGTAGGATAGTTTTAAATTTATTTCAGTGTCTGTTTTGGTTATGGTAACAGATTTCATAAATTATTTAAAGTGAAAGAAAAATAATTTCAAATACATAGATTTATAAATATGAAAATGAAAACTAAAATTCTTGTTAACTAATCTCGTAGAATAATTTTTGCTTGTATATATATATATATATATATATATATATATATATATATATATATATATATATATATATATATATATATATATATATATATATATATATATATATATATATATATATATATATGTATATATAAATATATGTATATATATATATATGTATATATATATATATATATGTGTGTGTGTGTTAATTTATTATACAATATAGTTGTAATTAAATTGATTAGTTTAGTTATAATAACATTAGACACATAGTGCATATATATATATATATATATATATATATTTACAGAAGTACATGAATATATACGATATTACAACATAATTGAGAATGCTATTTTTATTGTGTTATTTAATACTAATATTTTATCAGTAAAATATTAATCCTTGTTGACTTAAACTTCCAAACTCCTTTAAATATACAACATAAATATAAATATTTATCCTTTTATCACATCTTTTGAATGCTTTCCTTTATTTGTCATCCTGATAAAGCTCATTTACAAGCATTCGCAAAAGCTTCTTATAATCAGGGTATGAATAAACATTCTGCACAAGTCGCCGATATGAGCGTGAGATGCAAACATCTGCATAAAAGTGTCCAAAACTTCTTATTTGCAAAGCTGTTGTAATATTAGATAAATGTTATGAATATTTATGAAACACTTTTGATTAGATAACTAACTCGATATTTGGATAAAAAAAGAAGGAATTAAATGTTTTTGTTTACTCTAGTATTTTCAAATGCACATCGGAAATCCAAGATACGGCATTATAAGGCGGATAGAGTTTAATTTCCATAAATATGTTTATACAAATGGCAACAACGACCGACTTGGAAAATTGCCAAACCTTCAATTCTCCAATTTTTTTTCACGTGTTAATTAGTCCGCATTAGAGAAGATAGAGATATAAAGATTTCTAAAAGATATCCAATGCATTTAAAACAGGAATTAATCTCAAGAAAAATTTCCGCCTCGTAGGTTTCAAATACCTCTGGGAAATCCAAGGTTTCTGAATAATGAAGTCATTTATAGGATAAAATGCTATCTTAAAGCTCGACACTTTGTGAAAAATTGTTTTAGGGAAGACATTGAGAGGTTTTCCTGACGTTAACACTCATTTTATTAGTTGCTGAAGATTTAAAATTTCACTTTCTGGGTCACAGTTAATGCTCTTTAAACACCTGGTCAGGTTTTGACAATTAATTTCTCCAAACAAGACTTCCATACTTAAAGCACTACTTATTTTCTTTACTTTAGCTTAGAGCAAACTTTTGGTAAAAGAACAGTTTAAGATCGTTAAGTCTGTTATATATGAGATTTTCATCCTGCTGTAATATTACATAAATGTTCATACTGCTTCGCTAAATTGAGAATCATAATTTGTGAATTTTAATTAATCTCATACATTAATTTTCTGTGCCATAAACGCTTTTCATGTTAAAGTAGCAAAAGATGGTAGTTGGAAATTTATTTGTCTATTTGGGGCATGGTAACAGATTCCATAAATTATTCAAAGTGAAAGAAAAATAATTTCAAATACATAGATTTATAAATATGAAAATGATAATTAAAACTTTTGTTAACTATTCTCGTAGAATAATTTTGGGCATGTATATATATATATATATATATATATATATATATATATATATATATATATATATATATATATATATATATATATATATATATATATATGTATATATAAATATGTATGTATGTATATATATATATATATATATGTGTGTGTGTGTATGTGTGTGTGTGTTTGTGTGTCTGTGTGTCTGTGTGTGTAAATTTATTCTATAATATAGTTGTAATTAAATTGGTTAGTTTAGTTATAATAACATTAGACACATAGTGCATATATATATAAATATATATGTGAATATATATATATATATATATATATATATAGGAATGATATAGCTTTGAATTCGCTGACAAATCTGGGCCGACTCAAAGAGAAATTGCAATTCCTATTTTTAATCTAGATGGGCTCCTTTAGTATTTTTAATCCATAATATTTAACTTCGAATTATACGATCATGCTTAATACGCACGGCATGAAATATAAAGATACGAGCACTTAATTGAACGTGCCGAACGATGGTCGATTTCAATACATTTAAGTATTTTTCAATACATTTAAGTATATATATATGTATATGTATATATATATATATATATATATATATATATATATATATATATATATATATATAAATATATATGTGAATATATATATATATATATATATATATACTTATTAACAGATGTACATGAATATATATGATATTACAACATAATTGTGTTTGCTATTTTTAGTGCGTTATTTAATACTAATATTTTATCAGTAAAATATTAATACTTGTTGACTTAAACTTCTAAAATCCTTAAAGTATACAACATAAATATACATATTTATATTTTTATCGCATTTTTTGGGTGCTTTCCTTTATTAGTCAT
>CM063507.1:31505305-31507805 GCA_032207245.1 Pardosa pseudoannulata
GTACACATAAAAATTTTGTGAAATAAATCAAAGTGAAGCGATGAATATTTCCTTTTTATTGGATTAACATTTGGTCCATTTTATTGAAATTGAGTTTTATATACCGAATATTTTTATATACTTTTATTTTATTCAACTTGAATACACGCTAACAGAACTTAAAGTAAACTTGAATTGACGTATACAAGTCCTTCGCTCCAGAAGAAGATTTGAATTGACGTACAATGTTCCCTCGCCACTTCGCGCTTCATGTTTTGCGGCTTCAGTTCTTCGCAGGTTTTCCCAAAATATAAAAAAAAATTAAAAAAGAAAAACATAGAGTGATGTGCCTGAGAGAAGGATCCCTGCATGTCAAAAAAAGAAATGAGTTGCTGAGAGTACATACCACGGGCTCATGAGATGACAAAGTTTGCAAATGAGGAAGAAAATGAAGAGGAAGACGAAGAACAAACTGAAAAGCGTGGCCTTACTCTGGAGAATCTGCAACATGGCAGGAATTTGCAAAAGACATTGACGACAATACGTTTCGAGCTGTCGAGTTCAGCAAGCACGTTGACGGGGATATGTCCTTGTACAGGGGAATTTTGAACAAAAAGGAAAATCAAAGACAACAGCTACCCATGACCATGTTTCTCTCCAACATAAAGCCCCCTGGCTCTACCGTCAGAGCCTCCAGTAGAAGAGTCTCCGAGTGAGCCTAAATGTTCTACGAGTCAAGTGAGAGCCTCACCTCCGCCACCAACACAAGGCTCTTTGCCTCTCTCAGAAAGCAATGATGATTAATGTTTATTACTCTATAAGGTTTTGTAATTAACTTTATTAATTAGCACCGACACTTTTAAGTAAATACGTATACTATTGTACTTTTTGTCTTAAATGTGTAAAGTGTAAATACTGTTTACACATTTAAAACATTTGTGTACCCTTATACATGAAGAAGCCCCCTGGCTCTACCGTCAGCGCCTAGAGCAGAAGATTCTCAGAGTGAGCCTAAAACTTCTACGAGTCAAGTGAGAACCTCTCCTCCGCCACCAACAAGACTCTTCACCTCTCTCAGAAAGCAATGTTGATTAATGTTTATTTCTCTATAAGGTTTTGTAATTAACCTTATGAATTATCACCGACACGTTTAAGTAAATGCGTATACTGTTGTAATTTTTCTCTTAAATGTGTAAAGTATAAATGCTGTTTACATATTTAGAACATTCGTGTACCCTCATACATGAAGAAGACCCCTGGCTCTACCGTTAGCATCTCCAGCAGTAGTCTCCGAGTGAGCCTAAAGTTTTACGAGTCAAGTGAGAGCCTCTTCTCCGCCACCAACACGAAACTCTTTGCCTCTCTCAGAAAGCAATGATGATTAATGTTTATTACTCTATAAGGTTTTGTAATTAACTTTATTAATTAGCACCGACACTTTTAAATAAATACGTATGCTGTTGTAATTTTTGTCTTAAATGTGTAAAATATAAATGCTGTTTACATATTTAGAACATTCGTGTACCCTCATACATGGAGAAGACCCCTAGCTCTACCGTTAGCATCTCCAGCAGAAGAGTTTCCGAGTGAGCCTAAAACTTCTACGAGTCAAGTGAGAACCTCTCCTCCGCCACCAACAAGACTTTTCACCTCTCTCAGAAAGCAATGTGGATTAATGTTTATTACTCTATAAGGTTTTGTAATTAACCTTATTAATTAGTACTGACACGTTTAAATAAATACGTATACTGCTGTAATTTTTGTCTGAAATGTGTAAAGTATAAATGCTGTTTACATATTTAGAACATTCGTGTACCCTCATACATGAAGAAGACCCCTGGTTCTACTGTCAGCATCTCCAGCAGTAGTCTCCGAGTGAGCCTAAAGTTTTACGAGTCAAGTGAGAGCCTCTTCTCCGCCACCAACACGAAACTCTTTGCCTCTCTCAGAAAGCAATGATGATTAATGTTTATTACTCTATAAGGTTTTGTAATTAACCTTATGAATTAGCACTGACACCTTTAAGTAAATACGTATACTGTTGTAATTTTAGTCTTAAATGTGTAAAGTGTAAATACTGTTAACATATTTAAAACATTCGTGCACCCGCATGAATGAAAATTCCTAGGGGCAAATCCTACTTCGAGGTTTTTCAGCTTTCGTGGAATGTTCTTGTCCCCATTATCCACGAAAAACGAGGGATCACTATGTATATACATCAGCCTCACTAAAAGAAAGGTTTGGGTGCACGTGTGTACTCATTGAGCAGACTAAAAGCAAGATTTGAATTGACGTACACACATTAAGAACAGTGAATTGGTTAATTGGTAAAAATAGCAGCATAGCAAGGTTAATTAGTCTTTTCCCATTTCTGCCTTGGTTATTTTGGTCTTTATTCCAGCATGTGATTTCGTCTGCAGCTGACTAGTGAAGATGTCTTTTTCTAGCAGCTCTTAAGAAAATTTCAATTAGACTTTAACTTGTGTGCCCTTCTCTTCAGTGAACCCGACTGCATCTTACT
>CM063507.1:31512805-31530305 GCA_032207245.1 Pardosa pseudoannulata
AGTTTGTCTTATCTTGTGATATGAAGATAGTCTCAGTTCCTAAGCCATTAATCCTTAAGCCTTAAAACTGAAGGCAATGAATAAAAAAAACCTCTTTTTAAGCATGAAATTTTATCATCTCTAATTACATCATTATTTTATCAACAATGTCTTCGTCTGTAACCCATTCATATAATTTCTTCTTGTATGATGTAGCAGATTTTAAATATTATGAAAATATTCTTCCTATAATTATTACTCTACCATTCAATCATTCTCTACCATTTACGCTACCAATCGATGCAGCTTCTGAATTACTCCTCTAGTTAACGCTGCAGCTGCAATCTAACTCTGGTCATTTAATGCCGGTTAATAGATATTAATGAGGAAATGCAAAGCTGCACAAACAAGTGGTAGTTCATTAATCACTGTGACTTCATCAAATCATTTATTATGTTCCGATATAAGAACAGAGTTATTTTTCATACTTTAATTCATAAACTTTAACGTTGATGGAAATAATTGATAAAAACAGGAGAACTTTAAAGTTCTCTTTCAATATAAAATTTTAGCATTCCTAACTACATCGTTATCTTATTAATAACATATTGACGTTAATAATATAACATAATAACATAAAAATATGAGAACTTCAAAATTATCTTTCAATATACAATTTTAGTACATTTAAATACATCGTTATATTATTCATAACATAATGACGTTAATAAAATAACGTAATAACTTAAAACAGGAGAGCTTCACACTTCTCTTTCAACATAAAATTGTAGAATTCCTAACTACATCGTTATGTTATTAATAACATAATGAAGTTAATAAAATAATATAATAACATAAAAAGGAGAACTGCACAGTTCTCTTTCAATGCAATATTGTAGTATATCCAACTACATCTTTATATTATTAATGACATAATGACGTTAATAACATAATATAATAACATTAAAAGAGTAAAACTTCACAGTTCTCTTTCAATATAAGATTTTATTACGTCTAAATATATTGTTATATTATTCATAATATAATGACGTTAATAAAATAACATAATAACATAAAAACAGGAGAACTTCACAGTTCTTTTTCAATATAAAAATTTGGATATATATATACATCGTTATCTTATTAATAACATAATAACTTTAATAACACTCCATAATAACATAACAGCGTCGTTATGTTTTTAATAATATAAATATATTATTAATAACATAACAAAGCCTTCTTTAACACATTAGTGTTTGAGTAATTTTTGCTTGTAAAATAGCTGAGTTAAAGTATCATAAAAATGTTCCTTTTTTAATTATTGTTCTCGCGTTTGCTCAAAACATTATAAATCTTCTAAATAACTACGTTTTCAACGCTGAAACTGCAATGAGTCAGTTTAAAGTTATTGAGAAATTGCAAAGCTGCACCCGTAAACCGTGTTTAATCACTAGCCACGTCTACATTGAATCATCTTTTACGGTTGCTCTGCTAAGAAAAGGCTTATTTATGATTACCACGCGTTTCTATTATCTGGAGATATGATCATGAGTCCCTTTGTCATCACTTATCTCTCATTTATAATGCTGAAGACATTAGTTATAAAAAACAAAAACTGTTCAAATCTTTCTTTTAATATGAAATTTTATCATCTCTAATTACGTCTTTATTTTATCAACAAAATCTTCGTCTTTAAACCATTGATGGTATTTCTTCTGGTATGATGAAGCAGATTTTAAATATTATGAAAATGTTTTTTTTATATTTATTACTCTAACATTTACGCTAACAATCCATGCAGCTTCTGAATTACTCCTTTAATTAACACTGGAGCTGCAATCAAACTCTGGGTATTTAATGCCGGTTAATAGATATTAATGAGGAAATGCAAAGCTGCACAAACAAGCGGTATTTCATTAATCACTAACTGTGACTTCATCAAATCATTTATTAAGTTCCGTTATAAGTTACTTTTCACTCCTTAATTCATAATCCTTAACGTTGAAGGAAATAATTTATATAAACAGGAGAAAATTTTAGTATCTCTAACTAAGCCGTAATCTTATGAATAACATAATGACATTAATAAATAATATAATAACATAAAAACAGGAGAACTTCACAGTTCTCTTTAAATATAAAATTTTAGTACATTTAACTACATCTTTATATCACTAATAACATAATGAGGTTAATAACATAACATAATAACATAAACACAGGATAATCACAGTTCTCTTTCATTATAGTATTTTAGTATATTTAACTACATCGTTATATTACAAATAACACAATGACATTAATAACGTAACATAATACCATAAAAACAATAGTACTTCACAGTTCTCTTTCAACATAAAATTTTAGCAATCGTAACTGCATCGTTATCTTATGAATACGATAATATAATAATATAAAACAGGAGAACTTCACAGTTCTCTTTCATTATAGTATTTTAGTATATTTAACTACATCGTTATATTACAAATAACACAATGACATTAATAACGTAACATAATACCATAAAAACAATAGTACTTCACAGTTCTCTTTCAACATAAAATTTTAGCAATCGTAACTGCATCGTTATCTTATGAATACGATAATATAATAATATAAAACAGGAGAACTTCACAGTCCTCTTTCAATATAATATTTTAGTATATCTAACTACATTTTTATATTATTAATAACATAATATAATAACATAAAAACAATAGAACTTCACAGTTCTCTTTCAACATAAAATTTTAGCAATCGTAACTGCATCGTTATCTTATGAATACGATAATATAATAATATAAAACAGGAGAACTTCACAGTCCTCTTTCAATATAATATTTTAGTATATCTAACTACATTTTTATATTATTAATAACATAATATAATAACATAAAAACAATAGTACTTCACAGTTCTCTTTCAACATAAAATTTTAGCAATCGTAACTGCATCGTTATCTTATGAATACGATAATATAATAATATAAAACAGGAGAACTTCACAGTCCTCTTTCAATATAATATTTTAGTATATCTAACTACATTTTTATATTATTAATAACATAATATAATAACATAAAAACAATAGTACTTCACAGTTCTCTTTCAACATAAAATTTTAGCAATCGTAACTGCATCGTTATCTTATGAATACGATAATATAATAATATAAAACAGGAGAACTTCACAGTCCTCTTTCAATATAATATTTTAGTATATCTAACTACATTTTTATATTATTAATAACATAATATAATAACATAAAAACAATAGAACTTCACAGTTCTCTTTCAACATAAAATTTTAGCAATCGTAACTGCATCGTTATCTTATGAATACGATAATATAATAATATAAAACAGGAGAACTTCACAGTCCTCTTTCAATATAATATTTTAGTATATCTAACTACATTTTTATATTATTAATAACATAATATAATAACATAAAAACAATAGAACTTCACAGTTCTCTTTCAACATAAAATTTTAGCAATCGTAACTGCATCGTTATCTTATGAATACGATAATATAATAATATAAAACAGGAGAACTTCACAGTCCTCTTTCAATATAATATTTTAGTATATCTAACTACATTTTTATATTATTAATAACATAATATAATAACATAAAAACAATAGTACTTCACAGTTCTCTTTCAATATAAAATTTTAGTACTTCTAAATACATCGTTATATTATTCATAACATAATTACGTTAATAAAATAACATAATAACGTAAAAAGAGTAGAACTTCACAGATCCTTTTCAATATAAAATTTTTGTATATCTAACTACATCGTTATCTGATTAATAGCATAATAACGTTAGTAACACACCATAATAACATTACAACGTCGTTATGTTTTTAATAATATAATTATATTATCAATAACATAACAAAGCCTTCTTTAACACATTAGTGTTTGAGTAATTTTTGCTTGCAAAGTAGCTGAATTAAAGCATCATAAAAATGTTCCTTTTTTAATTATTGCTCTCACGTTTGCTCAAAACATTATAAATATTCTAAATAACTACGTTTTCAACGCTGAAACTGCAATGAGTCAGTTTAAAGTTATTGAGAAATTACAAAGCTGCACCCTTAAGCAGTATTTAATCACTAGCCACTTCTTTTACGGTTGCTCTGCTAAGAAAAGGCTTATTTATGTTACCACGCGTGTCTCTTATCTCGCGATATGATAATGAGCCACTTTGTAATCATTTATCTTTCATTTAAAATGCTAGAGACAATTAGTCATCAAAAACAAAAGCTGTTCAAATCTTTCTTTTAATATGAAATTTTATCATCTGTAATTAAGTCATTATTTTATCAACAAAGTCTTCGTCTTTAACCCATTGATGTAATTTCTTCTGGTATGTTGAAGCAGATTTTAAATATTATGAAAATGTTCTTTTTTATAATTATTACTCTAACATTTACGCTAGCAATCTATGCAGCTCCTGAGATATTTCTTTAATTAACGCTGCAGCTGTAATCAAAATCTGGGCATTTAATGCAGATTAAAAGATATTAACGAGGAAATGCAAAGCCGCACATACAAGTGGTAGTTCATTAATCACTGACTGTGACTTCATCAAATCATTTATTATGTTCCGATAAAAGTTACTTTTCACTCCTTAATTCATAAGCCTTAACGTTGAAGGAAATAATTGATATAAACAGGAAAACTTTACAATTCTCCTTCGATATAAAATTTTAGTATCTGTAAATATGCCGTTATCTTATTAATAACATAATGACGTTAATAACATAATTTAATAACATAAAATCAGATGAACATCACAGTTTTCATTCAATATAAAATTTTAGTATATCTAACTACATCTTTATATTATTAAAAACATAATGATGTTAATAACATAATATAATAACATAAAAACAGTAGAACTTCACAGTTCTCTTTCAATATAAAATTTTAGTACGACTAAATACATCGTTATATTATTCATAGCATAATGACGTTAATATAATAACATAATAACATAAAAACAAAAGAACTTCTCAGTTCCTTTTCAATATAAAATTTTTGTATATCTAACTACATCGTTATCTTATTAATAACATAATAACGTTAATAACACACCATAGTACCATAACAACGTAGTTATGTTTTTAATAATATAATTATAGAATTAATAACATAACAAAAGCTTCTTTACCCCATTAGTGTTTAGGCAATCTTTGCTTGCAAAGTAGCTGAGTTAAAGTATTGTAAAAATGTTTCGTTTTTTAATTATTGCTCTCGCGTTACCTCAAAACTTTATAAAACTTCTAAATAATTATACTTTTAATGCTGAAACTGCAATGAGTAAGTTTAAAGTTATTGAGAAATTGCAAAGCTGCACACTTAAGCAGTATTTAATCACTATCCTCGTATTCAACGAATCATCTTTTACGGTTGCTCTGCTAAGAAAAGGCTTATTTATGGTTACCACGCGTTTCTATTATCTCGCGATATCATCATGTAATCACTTATCTTTCATTTATTATGCTAAAGACAATTATTCATCAAAAATAAAAGTTGTTCAAATCTTTCTTTTAATATAAAATTTTAGCATCTATATTGATGGCATTATGTCATAAGCAAGTAATGTATAAAAGTCAATACCTACTTAGGTTAACAAAAAAATTTAGTTTAGTGTGTTTTTATTAAATAATTACAATTAATATAGGAGGGATGGAACTTTAATAGAGGCAACTATTTATTTACATGGAATACAAAATTGATTCAAGTCACCATGTTTTATAATCTTTCAGTGTAGTCGCCATCATTGTATATAACCCGTTTCGAACAATGTAGAAGTCGAAGAACACCTGTAGCAGCGCCTGTTCGGTTGATAGTACGAATGGACCGGTCTATTTCCGCAAGAATCCTGGAACAGTTCTGAAGTGAATACCAGGAGGTTTCTTCTTAGAAATTAAGTCAAAGTCACAAGGGCTTAGACCGAGGAGTATGTTGGATGGTAAAGCACGTCAGTTGGCTTCGATCACTGTCCGTTAGTACTGCAACAGAATGCACTTCTGTTTCGCTGACACTAGGATGACCTATCCGATGCATGTCTGCCACAATTTGGCGTCCTTTATCAAAGGCTTTTACACATCTTGCTAGTCCTCAGGGACACTTCTCCTTTAGGAGTGTACGAACCCGGAGTACCTGAGTGATCTTTCTCTCTGCGTCTTCCCTGGTAGACCAGAACTGGCCTCTGTAGCGCTTGTTCCTAACTCGGGTTGACCACATTAAACTTCGAACCATGACGGGCCTCGCATAGGTCAGCTGCAGCTCTATAGCTGTTGTGGTTGCTGTCGTGGTGACTGGATATTCAGTTTGTCAACAGCTGTATGGGCATCTAGCCTGGGTCAGTGTAAGAATTCCCTTACGCATCTTACTACAGTTCTGTAAGGCAATGCAGATTCCCCACAAGCCTTTTAAAATCCTAGATGACATTGTGATGTAAGACATTCCATTTTTATCCAACTTCATTGTTCTTGTTTTGAAAACATCCTGGCAACACTTACTTTAGACTGTTATCTAATACAGGGATCAGTTCTTCGAGTCACGCCGCATTTGTAGAAGTAGGAAGAGGGAGTGTTTTGGGGGAAAGGTAATGTAGGTATGTTACAATATGGTTTTGCTACAAAATGGGAATGAAGTCACGGGGTCTATAACAAGTACAATGTGTTGTGAAGAGTAAACTTATAAACTAAACTTCACGCTATGGTAAATATATACCAACTCAAGAGGGACAGACTCAGGGAGAGAAATAAAAATGGAAAGTATTTTATTAGACATAAATGAGTTGGTCAAATCAATATATTAAGAATACACATACTCACATATCATCAAGGTACATAACAGCCTGTTCTAGGTTGAGTCATTTTAAGTTTAATCACACTCACTGACTCAACACCAAAGCACACCAACAGGTGCACTCACTTCTCACTACCAGGATTGCCAAGGCAAAACCGTGTAGAGATACAGTGCCAATTGTGGATTCGACAGCAGTGTCTTGTAGCAGCAGAGACATTCCTTAGAGTAACCCTAAAGGGGACTCTACAATGCCTCTTGACCACAGAAAACGGGAAGGTTAAAAGGTGACAAAACAAGGCTGCACTAAAGCAGTACCTTCTGACATTCAAACTGATCTGAGGGGTCGTACACCATAAAATGTTGCGAACAACCTTTTACTACGCAACAAGGTATATGACTCACGTATGGTATAACCGAAATTCTTTGGTTTGGTTGCGTAGCATTTTTACAACACTGTTGCCACTATTAAAGTTCCAACTCTTGTAAATATTTATATACATATGAAAAAATTACAACATTAACTGGCAAAGTAGAAAGCTAATTTTCTTCCAATTTTCTATTTTCCTTTTTATATATGGTGTTGGACTATTATTTTTGTTTCTTACAATTTATTCGCTTTCTATTTTTTTAAGCTGATGGCGGTGTGAATTTTTTCATCTCTTGCAATGCTTCATAGTGGCAAGGAAACTTTCCAGTGAGTTTCGAGCAGTCCAGTTCTTCAATTAACCCCTTCCCTGTTTTGCCCGTACGTCTTACGGGCACAGCTTTCGGGACTTTACTGATTTGCCCATACGGGCAATCTGATTTCTATTTCGCTTGCACTGTTTCGGCCATATTTTTTCCAGTTTTAGTAACAAATTATTCTTATAGTAATTTATTCATCCAGTAAATGATAGTTTGCATTTTATTAGAATTTCTACTCTGATTGGTTCAAAAGCGCGGATTTTTAGACATGTTTTGTATCAGAAGACTAATTGTTATCTTTTAGTGTATAGCTTTCTTATTATATTTTACTAACCACCTGATAATTTTATTGATGTAAGAGTTGAATTATATATTTTTACTTTTAAATAATGGATAATTCAGCATATGAAGCTAATTTCTTGTGATTCGAACTGTGACTCGGAATCAGAAAGAATTATCTGTAAATGATAGTAGCGAAAGTTTACTAGATGACCTGGATAGTAGTGACTCTGATAGTAGTACAGATGAAATCAGTCAAGCAAGACAATTTTTTTAAATTAATTGTGATAATCCTTCGTATCCGCCTCCTAGATTTTCTTTCACTGGAATTCCAAAAATTAACTTGGATATCGATGAGACTAAAGAAAACTTCTGTTCTATGATGCTTTGATAAAAAGAAAAAAAGTTGTAATAAATACTTAAAAATATTAGAAATGTTAATTTTGATAACATATCTTTACTTTAAAATGTAAAATGAACAAAAAATGAAATAAAAAATGTGACATTTTTTTTGTCCGAATTCTTGAAAAAAATGAAACCGTCAAAGGGTTAATAGTCTAACGATTTCACACGACTCGAGGCGACGTATAGTGGACCTGCAGTGAAGAGTTTTCATCCTAGATATATTACTGTGTAATCCACAGTGCTACCTTGCATCTTATACACTGTTGATGCCCATGATAGTATTAATGGTAGCATAATACGTTCATCAGTACCGTAGTCCTGTGCTGCGGGCACATTATTCTCCGTTCATTCGACTTATTGCCGTACTTTACTGACTTCAATTTGTAAAAATAAATCTTTAATTTTAATTTGTTATATTTAAACTGTATTAACTCTCTGACTGCTCAATTTGTAAACCGAGATCTCTTTTAAAATTGCGTATTTGTTTGTTGCATAGTTTAAGTATATATATGTATATATATATATATATATATATATATATATATATATATATATATATATATATATATATATATATATATATATATATATATATATATATATATATATATATATATATATATATATATATATATATATATATATATATATATATATATATATATATATATATATATATATATATATATATATATATATATATATATATATATATATATATATTATATATATGTATATATATATATTATATATATTATATATATAAATATATTATATATATATATATATTATATTATATATATATATTACTTATATATATATATATACTATATATTATATAAATAAAAATTCTATATATATATATATATATATTATATATATATTATACTATATATATATATATATATATTATATTATATAATTATATATATATAAAATAAAAATAATTAACTTATAAAATATTATAATATATAAGATATTTTAATATATGTATATATATTAAGAAATGCAGATTCTATTTATAAATATTAAAGTAATTTTTATAACTTAGTTCTAGTAAAACTATTTTATTATCAAACTGTAATATATTCGAGGTTAACAAAAAATAGGTCTTAATAAAGGAAGAAAACACATGCCCGTGGAAATCGCGGGATGAGCAGTCAGAGGGTTAACATCCAGTGTTACTCACTACAAGTTTAAAAAATGTATTATAAATTGAGTGGATGAATAAAAAGTATATTATTAACGATTCAAAATTTAAACAAGATATTTAAATACATGCAGGAAGAATATCAGCTAATAGTAAGAATTGAAGAAATACTTTTTCTTTGTTATTGCTATTGTCGTCTTATTCCAATTGGTCAAACCACCAGTTATTATATCATAGGCAACAAACAATTGAGGATATTCAGGCAAAGGGGTGAGCCTTTCGTTTCAACGAGAACCTCAAGGGTGCAATTACGACTTATGCCCTATGGGGGGACAACGTCTCTCGCATTTACGATCACGAGTTTCAAGCCTTACGTATCCTCTGGGTAGTGCTAAATGAGAAACAACTTCAGAAGTACGAGTATACCTCCTTCCTCGTATACCTCCTTCAGGTATACACGGGTGTCACGAGCCCGGAGTTTACCTGAGTGATCTTTTTCTAGTGTCTTCCGTGGTAGTCCAGAACTTGCCTCTGTAGTGCTTGTTCCTTACTGGGATTGACCAAATTAATTCTCGAACCATAACGGGCCTCTCGTAGGTCAGCTGCAGCTCTATAGCTGTCGTGGTTGCTGTCATGGGGACTATGTCATTAGTTTCTGTATGGCTTCTGCTAGGTCAGAGGATGAATTACCCTTATGCTCTATGGATCTTCATAATTTTGAAGCAGGAACCAAGCAGAAAACCCATAGACTTGGACTGTCACCCCCAGAGGTATTAATTGAGAACATTTTTCTATTATTTTTAATAATTAGCAACTTGGCAATTTGAAAGTTTTGAAGCTAGAAAGTGTCGGGAATTTTAAACATGTATTTTAATTTTTTAATAGTTAAAGATGCTTTCATAAACTTCAAATGCGTTTTTCTCGGAACGGTATTTTTAATGAAATGGTGAAATGTGAACTTGAAATGTGATTTCTCCAAAAGTTCTTAAAATATTTTGTTTAAAATTTATATGAATGCTTTTGATAGTATTTACTAGTAAATGACCTAAAAGCTTTAAATTTGGATAATTTTTAATGATGTTACACTCATAGTTATATATAAAGGTAATAAAAATTGGTTAAAAAATTCAATGTGTAGGATTTTGAAGGACCAAAATTTTTTACCAAATTTAAATTAAGCAAAGATTTTAGGTGATTCACTAGTCCAGTGTGTAAGAAATGTGTTGAATTAAAAAAATATTGAAATAATTTAATTTATTAAAAAATGACACCTTTTGAAAAAACCCGATTTTTTTTAACTAAATTTTCTTAATTGAATAGAAGTTTTATAAAAACTTCTCCAGGAATAAGTTTTTTAAGTGCAATTATCTATGATAATATAAAAAATAAATCTGAAAATGTAAAAACATGAATTAGTTCTTACGTTTAAAGAAAAAAGTTCTCCGAACGTAGACGGATACCTTAAATTTTATGTGTTCCGTTTATAATTATTTTTGTCGTTGTCATATGCCACTTAGTCTCACCAACCATGAATTAGCCATAGGCTGCTCGTATTAAGGCGTTGGATTGCACCTTTAGTTTTAAAAAGCACCGTTAAGGTGAAAAAACGACTTTTGCTCGAGTGGATCCTCGTAATTTTGAAGCAGGGCCCAGCAGAAGACCCATAGACGTGGTATAGCGCCTTAATTACTTAGTTAATCATCGCTGCAGCTGCAATCAAACTCCGTAAATTTACCTATCAGTGACAGTATATTAAGGCGTTGAAAATGCAAAGCCTTTAGTTTTAAAAAGCACAGAGTTTCCCAAAAGGTGAAAACTTAACATGCTGGTCTGTCATATCAAGATGAACAAGATTACATAGGAACTTGGGTCCGATGCAAACTGTGACCGAGGGCAGATAAAAAAAATAAGACCCATAGACTTGGTATAGCGCCTTAATTACTTAGTTAATCATCGCTGCAGCTGCAATCAAACTCCGTAAATTTACCTATCAGTGACAGTATATTAATGAGAAAATGCAAAGCCGCACTTCCAAACTGTATTTCATTAATCACTAACTACGTCTACAGAGTTTCCCAAAAGGTCGTTTACAAACTTAACATGCTGGTCTGTCATATCAAGATGAACAAGATTTACATAGGAACTTGGGTCCGAAAATGCAAACTGTGACCGTTAGAGGGCAAAAAACTTTCTTTTGATAAAAAAATAAGACCCATAGACTTGGTATAGCGCCTTAATTACTTAGTTAATCATCGCTGCAGCTGCAATCAAACTCCGTAAATTTACCTATCAGTGACAGTATATTAATGAGAAAATGCAAAGCCGCACTTCCAAACTGTATTTCATTAATCACTAACTACGTCTACAGAGTTTCCCAAAAGGTCGTTTACAAACTTAACATGCTGGTCTGTCATATCAAGATGAACAAGACTTACATAGGAACTTGGGTCCGAAAATGCAAACTGTGACCGTTAGAGGGCAAAAAACTTTCTTTTGATAAAAAAAATAAGACCCATAGACTTGGTATAGCGCCTTAATTACTTAGTTAATCATCGCTGCAGCTGCAGTCAAACTCCGTAAATTTACCTATCAGTGACAGTATATTAATGTGAAAATGCAAAGCCGCACTTCCAAACTGTATTTCATTAATCACTAACTACGTCTACAGAGTTTCCCAAAAGGTCGTTTACAAACTTAACATGCTGGTCTGTCATATCAAGATGAACAAGATTTACATAGGAACTTGGGTCCGAAAATGCAAACTGTGACCGTTAGAGGGCAAAAAACTTTCTTTTGATAAAAAAAATAAGACCCATAGACTTGGTATAGCGCCTTAATTACTTAGTTAATCATCGCTGCAGCTGCAATCAAACTCCGTAAATTTACCTATCAGTGACAGTATATTAATGAGAAAATGCAAAGCCGCACTTCCAAACTGTATTTCATTAATCACTAACTACGTCTACAGAGTGTCCCAAAAGGTCGTTTACAAACTTAACATGCTGGTCTGTCATATCAAGATGAACAAGATTTACATAGGAACTTGGGTCCGAAAATGCAAACTGTGACCGCTAGAGGGCAAAAAACTTTCCTTCGATAAAAAAATATAAATATAAAAAAATAAATAAAAAATATAAAATAAAAAATATAAATATAAAAAATATAAATATAAAAAAACTTTCCTTTGATTGTTATTTTTCCAGCATTTACTCTAGCAACTAATTAACCTTATCAATTACTCCTTTAAGGTATCCCTATACGTTCGGAGAACTTTTTTCTTTAAACGTAGGAACTAGTTCATGTTTTTCAACTCCTCTTCTTAGCCCACTCTCCTGTTTCTAATCATGGATCTTGTTGGTGCTTCAACCACATTTGGCGAAATTGGCGTGCTTGCAGCTTGCGTGCGTGGCGTGCTTGCAGCGTGGCGTTTGAAATCTGGCGAGGGGATCGTAACTCAACAAATTGATTCTTAATCAAAAACAACATTTTAAGGAAAACTTTTTCAAAATTTGATTATTTTAAATACTTTTAATAATAAATTTTTAATAAATTAAATTAAATTAAATTAAATTAAATAATAAATTTTTAGATACTTGGTAAATTCTTTTTCCAATTTTTAAGTAAATCGACCGATCTTTGCAGAACACGTTAGATACTTATTTTTTATTTCAATTTTTCAAGTAAATCGACCGATCTTTGCAGAACACGTATTTTGAGTGGAGGTTGAAGAGGAGTTGTAAAATTGAAAATTTTTTTTCAAATCTCTTATTACATTTTTAGGTTTATATTTTATATTATCATAGAGAATTGCACTTAAAAAATTTATTCCTGAGAAGTTTTTATAAAATTTCTAATAAATGAAGAAAATTTAGCAAAAAAATCGGGGGTTTTCAAAAGGTCTAATTTTTTAATAAATTAAATTATTTCAATATTTTTTGATGCAACACATTTCTTATACACTGGACAAGTGTATCACCAAAAACTTTTTCTTAATTTACATTTGGTAAAAAAATATTGGTCCCTCAAAATCATACACACTGAATTTTTAACGAACTTTCAATACCTTCATATATAACTATGAGTGTAACATCATTAAAAATTATCCAAATTTAAAGTTTTTGGGTCATTTACAAGTAAATACTATCAAAAGCATTCATAATAATTTTCAACAAAATATTTTAAGAACTTTTTGAGAAATTACATTTTAAGTTTTAACTTTTTATTAAAAATGCCATTCTGAGAAAAACGCATTTGAAGTTTATGAAAGCAATTTTAACTGTTAAAAAATTAAAATATGTGTTTAAAATTCCCCCCCTTTCTTGCTTCAAAACTTTCTGATTGCTAAGTTGCTAATTATTAAAAATACTAAAAAAATGCTTAAACTAATCTTCATGAAAATTTAAAAAGTTTTGTCTAAAAAATGCTCTTTAAATTCACAACTTCCGGTTCCGAAGTCGCTAATTTCGTTTTGTTTTGACAGCCGTCATTGATGTTTAAACAGCTGTAACTTTTCATTAAAATGCCGTAGAGACAAAATAAAAACAGATTTAGAAGCCTAAAAGTTGAAATTTTACAATCGAGAAATAAAAAAAAATTATGTTTTTTGGCAAAAAATGACGTTTACAACGTAGACCTTAAACAACGCTGCAGCTGCAATCAAACTTCGT
Source organism: Pardosa pseudoannulata (assembly GCA_032207245.1). Classification (NCBI taxonomy): domain Eukaryota; kingdom Metazoa; phylum Arthropoda; class Arachnida; order Araneae; family Lycosidae; genus Pardosa; species Pardosa pseudoannulata. Next base: position 31,526,807 of record CM063507.1, read on the forward strand.
ACAATGACATACCTAATAATAGATATTAATAAGGGAATGCAAAGCCGCATATATAATCTGTTACTTATTAATCACTAAATGCGTCTTCATCGAAACGATTATTGTGGTTGTTCAGCTGAGCAAATGCTTATCTCTAGTTACCACATTTTCGTAATACCTCGTGATATGAACGTAGAGCCGCTTTGTAGTCATTAATTTTTAAGCCCTAATGCTAAAATCAATTAGCAGATAAAAAAGAAAGGTGTTCAAACTCGCTTCTAAGATAATATTACGTAATTTCTTTTAAAGGATGTATCAACAAATTATATTATTTACATATCGTTATAAATATATATCATTATAAATGTAAATCATTATAATATCAACAAAACATACAAAATATAAATTATTATATTATCAACATAAGCTTATTCATTACGAAAATAAGGGCTGAGAAAATTCTTCTGGTACGGTGTAGCTGAGTTTAAATATTATGCGTACCTTTTATAATTATTGTTGAACTATTTATTCTATCAATTCATATAGCACCTTAATTACTCCGTTAATCTTCGCTGCAGCTGCAATCAAACTCCGATAAATATACCTCTAAGGGTGGCAGGCCAAGCCTGGGGGTCTTCTGATTATTCCGAGCTTCTAAATTACGAGGATCACATCAAGCAAAATCGTTCTTTTACCCAAGCAGTGCTCTTCTTAAAACAAAAGATGCGCCTCCTGTCTTAAATCGAGTAGCCTATGGCTGACATCCTTGACTTGCCTAAAGGGCATAAGTAACATAAACAGCTGACAAAATGCAATGTTTATCTTTAATTAATAAATGATTCTATTATCTTGTAATATGACAACAGAGTCACTTTGTAGTCAATGTATCTTAAGCCTTAACGTTGAAGACCTATAGCTGATGTCCTAGACTTGTCCAAGGAGCATAAGTAAACACAACAACAGCTGTGAAAATGCTTATTTTTAATTAACACACAATTCTGTCATCTTGCAATATGACAACAGTGTCACTATAAATATATATATATATATATATATATATATATATAAATATATATATAATATATATATATGTATATATATATATATATATTATATAATATATATATATATATATATATACATATATATAGAATATATATACATCAAGGTAAGAAAATAAAACCTTTAATATCCAGAAAATGCTTATCTTTAATTACAACTTCAGAGGAACACACACACGCACACACACACACACACGCACACAAGAGTCACTTTATAGTCAATGTATCATAAACCTTAACGCTGAAGGTAAATAGCTGAAGCACACACACACATACACACACATACACACACACACACACACACATATATATATATATATATATATATATATATATATAATATATATATATATATATATATACATATATACATATAATATATATACATATATATATATATATATAGCTGAGAAAATGCTTATGTTTAACTATCACATGATTCGATTATCTTTAATATGACAACAGAGTCATATATATATATATATATATATATATATATATATATATGTATATATATATATATTTATTTATATATGTATATAATATATATGTATATATATATATATATATGTATATGTATATATATATTGTATATATATATATATTATATATATAGGCATAATTAACAACAACAATAGCTGAGAAAATGCTTATTACAACTCTTGTCCTAAACAGCTGGACTGATTTGGATGATGTAATTTTGTGTATGCAATTAATTTGATTAGAAAAATGGTTTAGATTTGTAGTAATTGAGCACTTATTGGGATTATTAAGGCTTGTCCAAGGGGTATAAGTAACAACAACAACAGCTGAAAAAATGCTTATTCTTAATTAACACATGATTCTATTATCTTCAATATGACAACAGAGTCACTTTGTAGTCAAAGTATCATACACCTTAACACTGAAGGCCTATAGCTGATGTCCTAAGCTTGACCAAGGGGCATAATTAACAACAATAGTAGCTGAGAAAATTCTTATCTTTAATTACAACTGAATTATATTATCTTGAAATATGACAACAGAATCACTTTGTAGTGAAAGTGTCATAAGCCTTAACGCTGAAGTCAGTTAAGCTATAAAAACAGGATAAGGTCAAAATTTTCGTCCAATAAAAAATTTTAACTTCTATTATAGAGTCTTTATATTAAACTCAAATTCATATTCTTTAATCCATTAATATCCGGATAATTTCTCCTGGCATGAAATAGCGGGTTTTAAATATTATGAAAATGTTCTTTTATGATATTTTCTCTAAGTTATTCTAGCAATTCAATTAACTTCATAATTACTCCTTTAATAAACCCTGTAGCTTTAAATCAAGCTTCACACATTTGCATACTGGTTAATAGAAATTAATGAGGGAATGTAAAGCCGCAATTCCAATCTGTAGCTCATTAATTATCAACTTTATCTTTATCGAATTATTTATGATTTCTGAGCTGCGAAAATGCTTATATCTCTGGAGATAAGGTGCTTCTATTAACACGCGTATCAGAATTGAGTCACTTTGTATCAGTAATTCTGAAGAATTAAAGCTGAAGGAAATTAATTGACAAAAAACAAAAGTTCAAACGTGTCTTTTAATATGAAATTTTCTCATCTTTGCTTCGTCATTTTTTTTATTAATGAAGTCTTATTTTTTATACAATAATGTCATAATAAATTTTGCTGCCCGAAATGCTGTGTTTAAATATAACGACAATGTTTCTTTTATAATGAGTTCTATAACAGTTATTCTACTAACTAGCCTATAGCCCGTCATATGACGGGATCAGTAAAATGTTTAATTTTCCAGAATTGTAAAGTACCTTATGAGGCAGGTAAAAAATTAGTTTGTTTTTGGGCTGAGAATTATGTGGTAAATGCTCAATAATTTGTTTATATTTAATGATCGCATGTTAGTTGCCAACTTTAATTTATCTTTTCATATTACGTGATAGGATTGACAGCAGAGGTTTTAATATTCACAGTGATTATTTGGAGGTACATATGAATGATGTTCAAAATTGAGAGAATCGATTGCAAACATGTGGTTATGTATAAAAAACAAACACACAAGCGGACAAATTTCTTAATTTTCAAAGATATATAACTTAAACAGTAGATTTTTATTAGTCCGGGAAATAGACTCCTAGAATTATATAAAATAATTTGTTGTTAATACCGGTGATACAATTTTCATTGCAACAAAAAATAACCGATGATTAAATTTAAAATTATCACATACGCACCTAATCTATTATTTAAACCAAATATAAAAGAAAATTATTTACGTAATATATAAGTTCAGTGTTAAAATATATGAAAATAATGCAGACGATGTTTAAATAATTTAAAATAAGAAATGATTAAAAGAGATGGTTAAGGGAATGACGTCATAATGCAAGAAAAAATGTTATTTTCATCTACTTATAATGTAATAAATGGATGAATTTAATAGCCTGCTCTTAACCGGG
>CM063507.1:31537805-31547805 GCA_032207245.1 Pardosa pseudoannulata
TATAAAAGTAAAAACCTCTCTTTCAGAAAAAAACATCTTCCAATTGAGATTATGCCTTTTTCGAAATTTTAATTTTTTTCTCTAAAAGCAAATTCGATGGGAATCTTTTCATTAAGTCTCTTTTAGATCTCTCAAGGTACATATGTACGGATTGTCAGGGGGGGGGGGGGGGGGGGGGGGGGGGGGGGGGGGGGGGGGGGGGGGGGGGGGGGGGGGGGGGGGGGGGGGGGGGGGGGGGGGGGGGGGGGGGGGGGGGGGGGGGGGGGGGGGGGGGGGGGGGGGGGGGGGGGGGGGGGGGGGGGGGGGGATAGATGGTGTTATATTCATTGTTTGCATAGTGATTGAGTTTGAGTTAAAGTGTATTTATATTTAAATTTTAAAAAACTCTTTTCAGCCCACGTCAAATATATCCACAAATGTATCTCAAATTATTTTTCGGTAATATTTATATAAGAAATATTTTTCGTGTTAATTTTTGTTTGAACAAGTAATGTTTGATATTTTTAGTTGATTAGGGCGTAATGTATCAAGCAAGTTAGCATACATTAAACTCATTTGCAAATTTACTTCATTATATTTAAAAATATCAATTGAAGGATCCCCGATATAACAATAGCCTAAGTTATCTCTCCGTTTGTCCTCGAATTTATTAAGCAAATGTGCCTCTTATGAATAGAGGCATCCATACTGATAATATATATATATATTCACCCTTCCTCCTTTTGTTAGCATTTAATGTCATTATTTCAAGCCCTATTTTCCCCGTTAAGAGCATATATATATATATTATATATATAGGTAAAAACAACATTTTATCTAGCATTATGACGTCATTCCTTTAACCATCTCATTTAATCATTTCTTATTTTAAATTATTTAAATATCGTCTGCATTATTTTCATATCATTCTTTTTCTGTTGAAGAATAGCGGATTTAAAGTTTCATAGGGGGAAAAAATCGAAAGAATGTAAAATAATTATCATTTTCGACTTCTCATAGCTTGGAAACTACCAGTTTTTCACACATAAATTTTTAACTTAGTTAGAAAACCGTATTTTCTTTACTATATATATATACACATATGTACATAGATATATAAGTACACATATATCTGTACATGTGTTCATACATATATATAGATATATATGTATGTATTTATATACATGTACATACCTCATTCATTTTTGAAACATAAAATATGTTTGTGTTAGAAATCCCCTGTATAATAATAGCTTAAGTTATCTGTCTGTCTATCCTCGAATTTATCGAGCAGTTCTACATGGAATGGATGGATAGAGACATCCATATTGGATGAGTTAGGGCTAGCAACGTTCGAAATTCCCCCCTTCCATTTTCTAGCATTTAATTCGATTATTTCAAGCCCTATTTTCCCCGGTTAAGAGCAGGCGATTAAATTTATCAATTTGTCACATAAGGTAAAACAACATTTTTTCTAGCATTATGACGTCATTCCTTTAACCATCTCATTTAATCATTTCTTATTTTAAATTATATATATATATATATATATATATATATATATAAAGTTTCATACGGGGGGAAAAAAATCGAAAAATGTAAATAAAAAGTTTTTAAATACTCTTGTTTATTTAATGATAATTTTAATCATTTCAAATTTAATCATAAAATATGTTTGTGTTAGAAATCTCTTTAAAAATTCTTTGGCCTTGAAGAAACAGCAATAAAATATATCAGTTTCATCAAACTGCTGAAGCAAGCTTAAGTTATCTGTCTGTCTATCCTCTTGAAGGCGTAACATCCTCCTTGAAACAAACACACCGGGCAAGTTTTATAAATTAAAGCATATTACTTAAGCGAATACTACAAAATAAAAGTAAAACACATAATCAAACGTATATATATAATGATTTTACTCGTTTTCTCTGAAAAATCTTTAAGCAGGATTTTTATGCTTAAGATTTCAATCTTAGAATGCGTCTAGGGTGATTTTCTTTTGAAATTTTAATTTTTCCCTAAAAAATTCAATGGGAATCTTTTCATTATGTCCTTATTAGATCTCTCAAGGTTAAAGAAAAAAATTATTTTTATGTCAAACCTTGGACTTATTTAATCTTTAGATGTTGTGTATTTACTTTTACACATAATCAAACATATATATAATGATTTTACCCGTTTTCTCTGAAAAATCTTTAAGGTGGATTTTTATGCTATATTTACATTTTTAATACTTTTTCAATCTTAGAATGCGTCTAGGGTGATTTTCTTTTCTGTTCAACATGAATTTTGGTCAAACCTTCGACTGCGAAATATTGGCAAATAATCAAACATATATATAATGATTTTACCCATTTTCTCTGAAAAATCTTTAAGGTGGAATTTTTATGCTTATATATATATATAAAAACTTCTCTCTTTAAACGAAAAAAATCAAAGAAAGATGACTAAAGTCGAATAAAATCCTGTTAAAATTTATAAAACTGGTAATAAACTCAAAAAGTAATGAAGAAACTAAAGCCGACATTAGATTTGGAAAAAAAGGATTTAAGTATTTTATCATCCCCCGTGTCCACTGTTTTTGACATATCCACAGACAACGGCCGATACTACCATTACGTTTTGAACATGGCTAATATATGTATATATGTATATATATTATAGCGTATTGAAATATTTTTCAACAGGAAATGCACTTCTAAAACTGTTAAATGAAACAGGAGTATCCTATAAAATTGAAGATTTTGCATTAAGTAACGGACAGTATTAATTGTATATAGTGAAAATCGAGATATACCTGTTAACGTTCCTGGTCCTCAGAATGAAGTAATTTCAACTGATAAAAGTTTCTGACATCACAACTTTAAAATTGTGTTTCAATACACAAATTTTTTAATACACAACCCATCGAAGTTTCTCAGAGTTCTTGCTAACAAACAATATTAAAAAGTCGAAGAGAATTTACAGACAACTTTAGCCCAAGAAGAAACTATATAAATTGTTTTGCTTTATGATACATAAATTATGTTGCAATAAACCTAAAACACACAATAACAAAAATGCCAACAAATAAATAAAAAATAAGTTATCGGAAATCCATATAAATAATGTTCTTAAACAAGTTCAAAACATATAAAACAACTGGTGATAATTGATGTTAGGGGTCTCGAAGAGAATCTGGAAATGTTATCACTGAAGTAAGTGATAATAACACTGTAATTACGACTACATTGGTTCCTACCACCAAATTAGTGTACAAATACTGTAAATAGTGAAAAGACCATTATACCTGCTAATACAACGTCAGTTACTTCAGTGGAAACTACAACAAATTACCTAGAATATTGTATTATATATAAATTGTTTTGTAATTTTACATAAAATATTTTGCAATAAACCTAAAACACACAATAACAAAAATGCTAACAAAGAGATAAAAAAGATGTTATAGGAAATCCATATAAAGTGCCGATGCACTCGACATGACTTCAACTGTTGCTACTGAATTGCCAAATAACGAAACGAAGTGTGATAATTGAGACTATTGAAGCTTCCGTTTCAAATAATGGAATATCTTCGGAACACACAATAACAAAAATGCTAACAAAGAGATAAAAAAGATGTTATAGGAAATCCATATAAAGACTGATCTTATACAAGTTCAATACATATAAAACATCTGGTGATAATTGATGTTAGATACCATAGGGTTATTTTAAAGAAAAACTCTTAAGACATACAACTTATAGTTTTTCAAATTAGTGTACAAATACTGCAAATTCAGAATGTAAAAAAGAAAAAAAGAATTGCATACCTGAAAAATTGAATTACCTAGAATATTGTATTATATATAAATTGTTTTGCATTATTATACATAAATTATTTTGCAATAAACCTAAAACACACAATTACTTATAGTTTTTCAAACTAATGTACAAATTCTGCAAATTCAGAATGTAAAAAAGGAAAAAAGAATTGTATACCTGAAAAACTGAATATCGTTATGATTAGCTTTCAAAGAAGTTATCTGTACATTTTTAACTTTCTAGTGAATTATAAACAGAGAAGCTGTAACAGTTTTTAACTTCTTAAATAAGCTTCTTAGTAAGACTAACATTGTAACGAAGTACTTTCCCACGATGGTCAGCACAATCATGCACAGCTGTGGGAGAAATTTCCAAGAAGAGTTTAGGACTGCGATTGTTGACTTAGTTGTAAGGACCCCTGCGGAGAAGGTATAGGTAACGGAATGGCACAAAAGTAACGGTCAGTCTCGCACAGAGATTTAACCGTGAGTTATGGGGGAAGGGGCTAAAAATAATGTCAGCTTTCACAATAGGGGCTATTTTAATGAACCCACCTGCACTCCCGAAGGGGATGCAGATGTTGTAAAATTTCACCAAACAAGTGATTGGAAAAGAAGAAGAAGGGGTGTTAAAACCGTGGTGAGGAGTTGGGAAAAATAGTTAAGAAAAAGGAGTTGAAGTCTGGATTCAAGAGTAGCTGGACATCGAAATCTCAAACACTGCTCGCCAGCACCGACGTCCTGTACGCCCGAAAGTCCGTACTGACACACCGCATGAGGAAAGCCCCTGCCTGCTTCCCTGTACTTTTAAAAGAGGTAAAACATATTCATGACGGTTATTATAGCCTCAGTTAGTAATTCAATATTGTGATTAAGGAATAACGCACAACCAACGAAAATTGTAATAATTATGGTGTAAATATGAATATAAAACATAAATAATTGCTGGTTATGTTATATGATGATCAAGTAGGCTATCAATTTGTAAATAGTGTACAGAATAAATGTCTTCCTTCAAAATAAAAGGTATTATATTTTTACTGTGTTTCCCCTAGTAGACGAATACTGGTGTTAGTATTGGAAGTACATTACAACAAACATATTTAAGAATGCTTTATTTCACCAGGTTATACTATATTCATCCCAACTGACTAAAGTTATATTTAACGACATTAAGAAAATAAACCGCATAAATAATCACATTAAAAGGATAAGATATATCCCAAGGTGTATACTTATATTTATTTTTCAATGAAATTAAAGAAATAAAATACAAAATTTTACAAAATAAATGATAAAACGTCTCCAAGATTGTATATCTGAAAAACTGAATTACCTAGAATATGTTTCTAAATAATTTTAATGAATATTAATATTAAAAGATAAAAATTAATATTAATTTAAATTAATATTAATAAATTATTTTTGTCAATTATTATAAATTTTCAGTCGTATTATAGCTATCAAGTATATATTATCTTTTATATTACTTTTATACTTTTATGTTATTTTTATATTTTTATCTTTCTAGTAAACTAAGTGCAGAGAGACTAAAACATATTTTAACTGCATGGCTTTATTTAAAAATTCTTCACTGCACCACGTCGTACTACAAGCATCACAATAGGGTAAAATTATAATTCAATAAAACTAAATAATCAAAATACATAAATAATGAAACTAAAATGATAAGAAATATCTCAAATTATATATTTATAGTTATATTTCAATAAAATTCAAGAAATTACACACATAAATTATCAAACTAAACTGATAAGTAAAACTGAGATATGATACTAAACTGATAACAGTTTGCATGTCTGAATTACCTAGAATGTGTTTATAACTATATTTATAACAATTATCTTTACATTATTATCTTTCTAGTGAGATGAAACAGATAAGTTAAAAAAGTTTTTAACTTCTTAAATAAACTTCTTAGGAAGATTAGAGCATTTAAGAATATCATTGCATTATTATTATAGCATTATTTATAGAACTAAGGTTATAAGACCCAAATTATATATTTCTAGTTATATTTCAATGAAATTGAAAAAATAAAACACATAAATTATCAAATTAAAACGATAAGACATTCTAGATTGCAAAACTGAAAAATGTAATTACCTAGAACATGCTTATAAATAGTTTTTAAAGCAGTTATCTTTACATTTTTATCTTTCTAGTGAGTTGAAAACAGAGAAGTTAAAAAAGTTTTTAGATTCTTAAATAAACTTCTTACGATGATTAGCTCATTTATAAGAAAGCTTTATTGCTCCAGGTCATAATATGTGAATCCCAGTAGAGTAAAGTTATATTTTTGAATGAGATTAAAAGAAATAATACACATTAATTATAGTACTAAAATGATAAGACTGATCCTAGATCGTATATTTCTAGTTTTTTATTTCAATGAAATTGAAAAAACTAAAACACATAAATTATCAAATTAAAATGATAAGACATATTCTAGATTGTATATCTAAAAATTTTATTACCGAGAATATGCTTATAAACAGTTTTTAAAACAGTTATCTTTACATTTTTATCTTTCTAGTGAGTTGAAAACAGAGAAGTTAAAAAAGTTTTTAACTTCTTAAATAAACTTCTTAGATTAGCACAACTAAGAAAGCTTTATTGCACCAGGTCATACTACGTACACAGCAGGATAAAGTTATATTATTGAATGAGATTACAGAAATAAAGCGCATTATTTATAGTACTAAAATGATAAGACCCAAATTATATATATTTCTAGTTATATTTCAATGAAATTGAAAAAATAAAACACATAAATTATCAAATTAAAATGATAAGACATATTCTAGATTGTATATCTAAAAATTTTATTACCTAGAATATGCTTATAAACAGTTTTTAAAACAGTTATCTTTACATTTTTATCTTTCTAGTGAGTTGAAAACACATAAGTTAAAAAAGTTTTTAACTTCTTAAATAAACTTCTTAGAAAAATTAGCTCATTTAAGAAAGCTTTATTGCACCAGGTCATCACAGCAGGGTAAAGTTATATTTTGGAATATCATTAAAGAAACAAAGCGCATTATTTATAGAACTAAGGTTATAAGACCCAAATTATATATTTCTAGTTATATTTCAATGAAATTGAAAAAATAAAACACATAAATTATCAAATTAAAACGATAAGACATTCTAGATTGCAAAACTGAAAAATGTAATTACCTAGAACATGCTTATAAATAGTTTTTAAAGCAGTTATCTTTACATTTTTATCTTTCTAGTGAGTTGAAAACAGAGAAGTTAAAAAGTTTTTAACTTCTTGAAGAAACTTCTTAGGAAGATTAGAGCATTTAAGAAAGCTTTATTACAACAGGTCATCACAGCAGGGTAAAGTTACATTTTGAAATGACATTAAAGAAACAAAGCGCATTAATTATAGAACTAAAATGATAAGACTTATCAAAAATTCTATATATTTCTAGTTATATTTCAATGAAATTGAAAAAATAAAACACATAAATTATCAAATTAAAATGATAAGGAATATTCTACACTGGTGTGCAAAACTTATGCAACAGGTGGGTTTTTTGCGACAGATGGTCCTGGAGTTCTTGTCTGGGAAGGTATTATGTTGAACTCAGCTCCACGTTTTCGACAGAGGTTTTGTAACCGTAGATCGCTACTGTGAGTAGGTACTCCTTCCCCATGTGCGTCTGTTGCGAGGTCCAGACCTCATTTTTATGGATGACAATGCACGAGGACATCGGACTCTTTCGGATGAGGATCTATTGAAGAGTGAAGATATCACTCAAATGGATTGGCCAGCGTATTCCCCTGATTTAAATCACAACGAACATGTATGGGATGCTTTGAGAAGACGCATTACAGCACCCTTATATCCTCCGGAGAACACCCAACAACTCAAAACAGATGTTGGTTGCGGGAAAGGCACTCCTACCTCAAAAAATGTTGGACCAGCTGGTTCTGATTATGCGGAGATGGTGCGAAGCAAACATTGCTGTTAAGGGAGGGAATGGCCCATATTAATTAACATCTGCTTGTACTTCCTCTTAGATAGACAATCATGAGTGACGATACTATGCTTTCAATAAAGCTTGTTTTTATTTGATTCCATACCTTATGCTTTGTTTTCCTTTTTCCCGATGCTTTCGTCGTCCTTTACATACATAATACTCTCCCTCATATCTGAATTCCATGTCTATCAGATGATTTCTCGTGGAGTTAAGTCAAAAAACCTACCTGTTGCTTAACCCTCTAACTGCTCAATTTGTATACCAACACCGATTAAAAAATTGTGCATTTTTTTTGTATATTTTAAATCTATATATATTGAGAAAAAGAATGTGCACTTTTTCTTTCTAGAAAAGATATTTCATATAGATTTTTATCAAAAAACCAATTTCAGATGTTATCAGAAGAAAAAATTTTTTTAATAAAATTCAGTTGAATTAGATTATTCTATTTATTACATAATGTAATTATAATATATAATTTTATATTATAATTATATTATGTAATAAATACATAATATAAATATGTAATTAATTATACAAATATACTATTATAATCACAATATATATAATATTACAATATTATTATATTATGTAATAAATACATAATTAATTATATAAATATATTATTATAATTATAATATATATAATATTATAATATTATTATATTATCTAATATAACTATAGTTCTATTCATATAATACTATTTATTACATAATTAAACGTCTAATACTGTATATGATTTATTTCACTCTTTAAACTGTGAAAAAGTGTGATGCGTTAGTCAAATAAGGAAGAAAATCAAATGTCCGCAAAAATCGCGGGATGAGCAAATTTTGCTACATTTCAGTAGCCCGTGGAAATAGCGGGATGAGCAGCCAGAGGGTTAAGTTTTGCACACCATTGTAGATTGCATTGCATATCTGAAAAATGAAATTACCTAGAATATGCTTATAAATAGTTTTTAAAACAGTTATCTTTGCATTTTTATCTATCTAGTGAAAAAAATATAAAGAACTGTTAAAGTTTTTACCTTCTCACCTCCTGACATCTTTATTGCATCATATATGACTGCTTATTACTGCTTATTATCTTATGACTGCTTTATTGCATCAGGTTATACTATGTGAATCCCAACAGATTAAAGTTATATTCTACTCTTCAGAACTAATATTATACATTCATTAAAATATGAAAACATTAACCACAGTTTAATGTAGTGAGTCGCATCTCTGAAATTCTAAATGTTAAACGAATGCATATCCAGTTAGACAGAAATCTGAAGACCGAGTCATCGAATTTGAGGTCCCGTTCTATTGTGGGGTAGAATTCTAATGAACACGGGGTTCATTAAACTATTAATCAAAGCACTACAGATATAGCATTGTGATATAGATTGTATCATTTGATCTCCTAAAAGGCTATCTTCGGACAACATGCATAATTAGGGGTTAGGGTCGTTGTACAGACCTGAAGATACATTTGCAAATTTACCCGTCACTTATTCTTCTGGATAATCTAAGATACAATAGTAAGTTACAAATATATATGTAGAAGTTTGTATTTATTTTATAATACATACAAAATATTAGGTTGGAGGAAAAGAAATCCATTATTTTTGCTTGAAATTAAGGATTTTATTTAACATGTTTCGGATTGTCCTATTTAGGTCTAATATGCAGCGTTTTGTTGTATATTTTGTTGCCCTTTTATTGGTATCTTCATATTGCCTCTCTCATAAAAGTCTTGGTCCTTATTGGCGAAAAACTCTAGTAATCGATTTTCACAATCTTCTCTTGATCCCAATTTCTTATCACTCAGGAAGTTATTCAATGAGAGAAAAAGGTGGTAATCGCTTGGTGCCAGGTCCGGACTATATGGTGGATGCATTAAATCTTCCCAATTAAGCTCCATGAGTTTCTGACGAATCTCTACAGACGTGTGTGGCCTGTCGTAGTCCTCATCGAACACAGCACCTCTTCTGTTGGCCAATTCTGGGCGTTTCTAGTCAATAGCTAGCTTTAAAAGGTCCAGTTGCTGACAGTAGGTATCTGAATTTAGTGTTTGGTCATACAGAAGCAAATCATAATAAATGACTCATCCCACTAAATACAGAGTAGAACCGAGTTGGCCACATTTGATCTGTTTCACCACGATCGTTTTAGCACAATATTGTCATATTTGACCCACTTTTTATCCCCAGTCAATA
>CM063507.1:31562805-31592805 GCA_032207245.1 Pardosa pseudoannulata
TGAGGGATACACCCGTACTCCCTGAGGCACAAAGACTCTGATAGCTTTTCATGGTTTTGTAAATCTCTATTTCGAAGTATTTCATTTGTGGTAACAGATGTATCTGTAATTGCACCACTTAAATATCTTGGATAACTTTCTTAAAAAAATATAAATAATTCTCTTAAAGAATATTTTTATTTGTACTTTTGCAATCCATTATTTCTTATGGGATGATCTTCCAGACTTGCCGAGCTTTATGTGTTTTAAAAATTAACAATCTATAACATCTGTTTACATATCTATTAATAACCGGAAGTAAAGGGACAATAACGAGGGTGGGTATCCCGTATTCCATTCTAGTCAACAAAGAGTGAATTAAAAAAATCATAGAACGGTTTGGCCATTGACACAATAAACCTTTAGCGTATTTTTGGAGACTATTTTTAATCGGTGTATTCCACTCGGAGGGTTAATACACATAAAGCTCGTCAAGTCTCGAAGATCATCCCATAAGAAATACTGTATTCTAAAAGTACAAATAAATTATTCTTTGGGAGACTTATTTATATTTTGTTACGAAAGTCATCGAAGATATTTAAATGGTGCAATTAGAGATACATCTGTTACCGCAAAAGAAATACTTCAAAATAGAGATTTACAAAGCCATGAAAAGCCATCAGCGTCTTTGTGCCTCAGAGGATAGGGGTACATCTCTCAATAAATATCAGTCAAAGAGGGGTGCATTTAATAAACGATCGACCTGATCCTCCTACCGCAAAACTCCATGGGAAAAATCACTGGCAAAAATGTACATTACATCCATTTTCAGAGCGTTTTTGAAGGTCGAAAATTGTACGTTTTGATGACGTCACCGGTTTGGTGGAATTGTACGTGCGAACCGCTTAGAGGGTTAATGAGATTTATTTCAAGCCTTATTTTTCTCTGGTTAAGAGTAGGCGATTATATTTATCAATTTGTCATATAATAAATAGGTAAAAATAACATTTTCATCTAGCATTATGACGTCATTCCTTTAACCATCTCATTCAATCCTTTCTTATTTTAAATTATTTAAATATCTTCTGAATTATTTTCATACGTTTTATCACTGAATTTATATATTACGTCAATAATTTTCTTTTATATTTGGCTTAAATAACAGATTTGGCACATACGTAATAGTTTTAAATTTAATCATCGATTATTTTTTGTTGCAATGAAAATTTTATCACCGGTATCAACAACAAATTCTATCTGCCTCCATGGTGTAGTGGAAAGGATAGTTTCATTCCTCCACTTCTATTAATTACTGAGGCAAAAAAATTTTCGGAAGAACTTAACGATAATTTCGACGCAGCTAAAACAACTATGAATTACCTTTCTACATAAATTCAAAGTGATTCTAAACTGCATTCACAGTATCGGGAGACTTTAGAGGAGTAGGAAGATAAAGAAATTATTGATCGTGTAACAGATAATTCTCAGTCAAAAAACAAACCATTTTTTACCAGTCGCATGGGGTACTTTACAATACTGAAAAATTAAAAATTTTACTGATCTCGGCATATGGCGAGCTATATGCTAGTATTTAACAATAAAAACCAGAAGAAAAAATAATTTGGAAACACTAATGTGTAGACACTAATATATCTTTATAAAGGATATATCATGTGATGCAATTATTTATTGTACTTAGTTATTTCATTAGGAATTAATGACGTAACATTCTCTTGAAACAAACCACACCGGGCAAATTTTATAAATTAAAGCATATTAAATAATAAAAACCAGAAGAAAAATAATTTGGAGACACTAATATATAGACTCTAATATATCTTTCTAAAGAAGATATCATGATGTAATGATTTACTGTACATAATTAGTTGATTGGCTCTTAATGGCGCAAAATCCTTTTGAGACAAACTGCGTTAAGCAAGTTTTATAGTTTAAAGCATATTAAACAATAAAACCCAGAAGCAAAATAATTTGGAGACACTAATGTGTAGACACTAATATATCTTTATAAAGGATATATCATGTGATGCAATTATTTATTGTACTTAGTTATTTCATTAGGAATTAATGACGTAACATTCTCTTGAAACAAACCACACCGGGCAAATTTTATAAATTAAAGCATATTAAATAATAAAAACCAGAAGAAAAATAATTTGGAGACACTAATATATAGACTCTAATATATCTTTCTAAAGAAGATATCATGATGTAATGATTTACTGTACATAATTAGTTGATTGGCTCTTAATGGCGCAAAATCCTTTTGAGACAAACTGCGTTAAGCAAGTTTTATAGTTTAAAGCATATTAAACAATAAAAACCAGAAGAAAAAATAATTTTGATACACTAATATGTAGACACCAATATATCTTTATAAAGAAGATATCATGTGATGCAATGATTTATTCTACATAGTTATTTCATTAGGAATTAATGGCATAACATCCTCTTGAAACAAACCGCACCAGGCAAGTTTTATAAATTAAAGCATATTAAATAATAAAAACCAGAAGAAAAATAATTTGGAGACACTAATATATATACTCTAATATATCTTTCTAAAGAAGATATCAAGATCTAATGATTTACTGTACATAATTAGTTGATTGGCTCTTAATGGCGCAAAATCCTTTTGAGACAAACTGCGTTAAGCAACTTTTATAGTTTAAAGTATATTAAACAATAAAAACCAGAAGAAAAATAATTTGGAGACACTAATATGAGGACACTAATATATCTTTATAAAGAAGATATCATGTGATGCAATAATTTATTGTACATAGTTATTTCATTAGGAATTAATGGCGTAACATCCTCCTGAAACAAACAGCACCGAGTAAGTTTTATAAATTGAAGCATATTAAACAATAAAAACCAGAAGAAAAAATAATTTGGAGACACTAATATATAGACTCTAATATATCTTTCTAAAGAAGATATCATGCTGTAATGATTTACTGTACATAATTAGTTGATTAGCTCTTAATGGCGCAAAATCCTTTTAAGACAAACTGCGCTAAGCAAGTTTTATAATTTAAAGCATATTAAACAATAAAAACCAGAAGAAAAATAATTTGGAGACACTAATATGAGGACACTAATATATCTTTATAAAGAAGATATGCGATTTAATGATTTATTACACATGTTTGATAAGGGCTTAATGGCGCAAAATCCTCTTGAAACAAACTGCGCCAAGCAAGGTTTATAAGTTGCATAATAAAACAGCGAAAACCGGAAGAAAAAAAAATTTGGAGAACAAATATGACAAATGACAAATGTTTAAAACACATACAACATAAATATAAAAGGAAGCGTAAAGATAAAAAATATTAAAGTTTTGTTGTGAAGCACTGCTGTCTACTGTTTTTGCAACACGAGGGATTATGAGATAGGGACCTACTTAAAGGCAATTCCTTACCACCGTTGGATTCGAACACACGAACTCTGGTACCAACGATCAACTACTTAATCATTCAGTGATTGCTTTGGTTTAAAAAGGAAAGAAATTTAACGGATTTAGATAAACAAATTTACAGAAAATTTTAAAAAAATTTACATAAACAAATATTTATTAAAAAATATTTACGAGTATTCTGTTATATATATATATATATATATAAATAATATATATATAAAAATATATATATATATATATATATATATATATATATATATATATATATATATATGCGAGTGTGTGTATACGTATATATTCATATACTCTTGCAATTATATATATATATATATATATATATATATATATATTTAATTGCAGGATAATATAAAAAAATATTACCAAGAGAGAATGTAAAATCCTAATAAGTGTGATTATTCCAAAACAATGAAAAAGTAGTTACATATTTCAGTAATATCATCTAATTATCATTCAAGAGAAATACTAATTTCATTGAGTGCGCATAATTATCATTTTCTTTATCTCTTTACTTAATGCATACTAAACAAACAATTTTTTACTCTTTCTCATAGTTATAGTTAGCGACAAATGTATTAAAATATTTACATTTCCAGCTGCTGACTGCACTTCCGCATGCACCAGGAGCAGAAAATATTGCAGAGAGGAGTTTTATAACTTCCAACGCCCAAGTAAGTCCATGCGTGCTTTGCTTATAGATTATCTCATAACAGTTTGTTACCTATGCTTTATATTATGTTGCACACGTGATTAGCTTTTCGGTTTGAATTTGATAATTCGGATATTTATCGGTCTTCTAGGTGAAATTTACTGTCTAGGATTTAGGTCTAAAACTTTCGGCCATGACTTTTCTCTATTGGACATGAGTTTTTGTCAAATCTTTGTTCTATTTGATTTTTTCATGTTCATGGCTTTTGTGTACTTTTTTTCGTGTACATAGCTTTACATGGAGTGAAATATATATAATAAGTTTTACCCGTTTTCTCTGAAAAATCTGTGAGATGGATTTGTATGCTTAAGATTTCAATCTTAAAATGCATCTGGGGTGCGATTCTGTTCAGCATAAATTTTTGTCAAACTTTTGACTTATTTAATCTTTAGATGTTGTGTATTTACTTTTACACATAATCAAACATATATATATAATGATTTTACTCGTTTTCTCTGAAAAATCTTTAAGCAGGATTTTTATGCTTAAGATTTCAATCTTAGAATGCGTCTAGGGTGATTTTCTTTTCTATTCACATGGATTTTGGTCAAACCTTGGACTTATTTAATTCTTTAGATGTTGTGTATTTACTTTTACACATAATCAAACATATATATAATGATTTTACCCGTTTTCTCTGAAAAATCTTTAAGGTGGATTTTTATGCTTAAGATTTCAATCTTAGAATGCGTCTAGGGTGATTTTCTTTTCTGTTCAACATGAATTTTGGTCAAACCTTTGACTTATTTAATTTTTATATGTTGTGTATATACTTTTACACATAATCAAATATATATAATGATTTTTACTCTTTTTCTCTGAAAAATCTTTAAGGTGGATTTTTATGCTTAAGATTTCAATCTTAGAATGCGTCTAGGGTGATTTTCTTTTCTATTCACATGGATTTTGATCTTAAAATGCATCTGGGGTGCGATTCTGTTCAGCATAAATGTTTGTCAAACTTTTGACTTATTTAATCTTTAGATGTTGTGTATTTACTTTTACACATAATCAAACATATATATAATGATTTTACTCGTTTTCTCTGAAAAATCTTTAAGGTGGATTTTTATGCTTAAGATTTCAATCTTAGAATGCGTCTAGGGTGATTTTCTTTTCTGTTCAACATGAATTTTGGTCAACTTAGATTTCAATCTTAAAATGCATCTGGGGTGCGATTCTGTTCAGCATAAATGTTTGTCAAACTTTTGACTTATTTAATCTTTAGATGTTGTGTATTTACTTTTACACATAATCAAACATATATATAATGATTTTACTCGTTTTCTCTGAAAAATCTTTAAGGTGGATTTTTATGCTTAAGATTTCAATCTTAGAATGCGTCTAGGGTGATTTTCTTTTCTGTTCAACATGAATTTTGGTCAACTTAGATTTCAATCTTAAAATGCATCTGGGGTGCGATTCTGTTCAGCATAAATGTTTGTCAAACTTTTGACTTATTTAATCTTTAGATGTTGTGTATTTACTTTTACACATAATCAAACATATATATAATGATTTTACTCGTTTTCTCTGAAAAATCTTTAAGGTGGATTTTTATGCTTAAGATTTCAATCTTAGAATGCGTCTAGGGTGATTTTCTTTTCTGTTCAACATGAATTTTGGTCAACTTAGATTTCAATCTTAAAATGCATCTGGGGTGCGATTCTGTTCAGCATAAATGTTTGTCAAACTTTTGACTTATTTAATCTTTAGATGTTGTGTATTTACTTTTACACATAATCAAACATATATATAATGATTTTACGCGTTTTCTCTGAAAAATCTTTAAGGTGGATTTTTATGCTTAAGATTTCAATCTTAGAATGCGTCTAGGGTGATTTTCTTTTCTGTTCAACATGAATTTTGGTCAACTTAGATTTCAATCTTAAAATGCATCTGGGGTGCGATTCTGTTCAGCATAAATGTTTGTCAAACTTTTGACTTATTTAATCTTTAGATGTTGTGTATTTACTTTTACACATAATCAAACATATATATAATGATTTTACGCGTTTTCTCTGAAAAATCTTTAAGGTGGATTTTTATGCTTAAGATTTCAATCTTAGAATGCGTCTAGGGTGATTTTCTTTTCTGTTCAACATGAATTTTGGTCAACTTAGATTTCAATCTTAAAATGCATCTGGGGTGCGATTCTGTTCAGCATAAATGTTTGTCAAACTTTTGACTTATTTAATCTTTAGATGTTGTGTATTTACTTTTACACATAATCAAACATATATATAATGATTTTACGCGTTTTCTCTGAAAAATCTTTAAGGTGGATTTTTATGCTTAAGATTTCAATCTTAGAATGCGTCTAGGGTGATTTTCTTTTCTGTTCACATGAATTTTGGTCAACTTAGATTTCAATCTTAAAATGCATCTGGGGTGCGATTCTGTTCAGCATAAATTTTTGTCAAACTTTTGACTTATTTAATATTTAGATGTTGTGTATATACATTTACACGTAGTCAAATATATATAATGATTTTTGCCCTTTTTCTCTGAAAAATCTTTAAGGTGGATTTTTATGCTTA
The DNA here is from genome assembly GCA_032207245.1 of Pardosa pseudoannulata. Taxonomy (NCBI): domain Eukaryota; kingdom Metazoa; phylum Arthropoda; class Arachnida; order Araneae; family Lycosidae; genus Pardosa; species Pardosa pseudoannulata. Next base: position 31,569,491 of record CM063507.1, read on the forward strand.
AGATTTCAATCTTAGAATGCGTCTAGGGTGATTTTCTTTTCTGTTCACATGAATTTTGGTCAAACCTTGGACTTATTTAATCTTTAGATGTTGTGTACATACTTTACACATAATCCAATATATATAATGATTTTTACCGTTTTCTTTGAAAAATCTTTAAGGCGAATTTTTGTGCCAAGGATTTTAGTCTCAAAAGCGTCTGCAGTGATTCTTTTTTTACTCTATATGAGTTTTTGTCAAACCTTTGTCTTATTTTTACATGTTCATGTTTTGTAGATAGCTTTATTATGTAGTGAAATATATATATAATAAGTTTTTCCCCGTTTTCTCTGAAAAATCTCTGAGAGGGATTTTAATGCTTAAGATTTCAATCTTAAAATGCGTCTGGTGTGATTTTTTTCTTTACACATAATCAAATATATATAATGATTTTTGCCCGTTTTCTCTGAAAAATCTTTAAGGCGGATTTTTCTGCCTAGGATTTTAGTCTTAAAAGCGTCTACAGTGATTTTTTCTTCTTCTTGTAATGAGTCTTTGTCAAATCTTTGTCTTATTCAATTTTTGACTATTCAGGTTTTGTACATAGTTTTACATGGATTTAAATATATATAATATGCTTTACCCGTTTTCTCTGAAAAATCTCTGAGACGGATATTTATGTTTATGATTTCTATCTTAAAATGCGTCTGAGGTGATTTTTTTCTTTACACATAATCAAATATATATAATATTTTTACCCGTTTTCTCTGAAAAATCTTTAAGGCGAATTTTCTACCTAGGATTTTAGTCTTAAAAGCGTCTTCAGTGATTTTTTCTGCTCGATATGAGTTTTTGTCAAACCTTTGTCTTATTCAATTTTTGAGTGTTCCTCTTTTGTACATAGCTTTATATGGAAGGAAATACATATATATAATAAGTTTTACCCGTTTTCTCTGAAAAATCTCTGAGGCGGATTTTTATGATTTCAATCTTTAAATGATTTTTCTTCTGTTCAACATGAATTTTGGTCAAACCTTTGACTTATTTAATCTTTTGATATTTTGTATATACTTTTACACATAATCAAATATATATATATATATAATGATTTTTGCCCGTTTTCTCTGAAAAATCATTAAGGCGAAATTTTCTACCTAGGATTTTAGTCTTAAAAGCGTCTTCAGTGATTTTTTCTGCTCGATATGAATTTTTGTCAAACCTTTGTCTTATTCAATTTTTACGCGTTCATGTTGTGTACATAGCTTTACGTGGAGTGAAATATGTATAAGTTTTACCCGTTTTCTCTGAAAAATCTCTACGGAGAATTTTTCTGCCTAGGATTTTGGTTTCAAAAGCGTCTTCAGTAATTTTTTTTCTGATCGATATGAGTTTTTGTCAAACCTTTGTCTTATTCGATTTTTGTGTGTTCATTTTTTGTACATAGCTTTATATGGAATGAAACACATATAATAAGTTTTATCCATTTTTTCTCAAAACTCTCTGAAGCGGATTATTAAGCTTAAGATTTCAATCTTAAAATGATTCTCGGATGATTTTTTTTTCTGTTCAACACAAAGTTTTGTCAAACTTTTGACTTATTTAATATTTAGATGTTGTGTATTTACTTTTACACATAATCAAACACATATATAATGATTTTACCCGTTTTCTCTGAAAAATGTGTAAGGCGGATTTTTATGCTTAAGATTTCAATCTTAGAATGTGTCTAGGGTGCTTTTCTTTTCTATTCAACATGAATTTTTGTCAAACCTTTGACTTATTTAATTTTTAGATGTTGTGTATATACTTTTACACATAATCATATAAATATAAAAATTTTTACCCGTTTTCTCTGAAAAATCTTTAAGGTGGATTTTTCTACCTAGAACTTTAGTCTTAAAAGCGTCTGCAGTGATTTTTTCTGCTTTATATGAGTTTTTGTCAAACCTTTGTCTTATTCGATTTTTAAGCGTTCATATTGTGTACATAGTTTTATAAGGAATTAAATATATATATAATTATTTGTATTCGATTTCTCTGAAAAATCTCTGAGGTGAGGTGAATTTTCCTGCTTAAAATTTCAAATCTAAAAAGCGTCTGGAAGGATTTTTTTTCTATTCTATATGAATTTTTGTCAAATCTTTAACATATTTCATCCTTAGATGTTGTGTGTATACTTTTACAGAGAATCAAATATATTTAAAAACTTTTACTTGTTTTCTCTGAAAAATCATTAAGGTTGATTTTTCTGCCTAGGATTTTAGTCTTAAAAGCATCTGCACTGATTTTTTTTCTGGTCGATATGAGTTTTTGTCAAACCTTTGTCTTATTTTTACGTGTTCATGTTGTATACATAATTTTATATGGAATAAAATATGCATAATATATACATAATAATTTTTACCCGTTTTCTCTGATTATGCGAAGGCACACACTTCAACCCCCTAACAGTTTGGCCAGAACCATTCAAGTGATCAAAGGCCTACAGTCCTAAATGAAGATTAGGCAAAGTCAAAGCAAGTAATGCACAAATTGATAACTAGTAAAAACTGTTCTACAAGAAAAAACTGCCCAATGTTGTGTACATGAGGTGTTCGGAAGATCACTACACAACAAATACCTCTGGTCGTGGCAGGCCAAGTTTTTTTGTCTTCTGTTTGGTCTCTGCTTCAAAATTACGAGAACATCCTTGAGCAAAGTCGTTCTTTCACCTTAATGGTGCTCATTAAAACGAAGAAAGCGCACCCCTTGGCACCTTAATACGAGAGCCTGTAGGCTCAATCGTGCTTGGTTTGTCCAAGTGGCATGAGAAACAACAACAACAAATTTTAAACGTATCTGTGTTTTAAAAACTTTCAACCCATTACACTATAGTCTTGATAAGATATCAACTGAAATGGTAAAACTTTACATCCTGATACAAATATGTAACGCTTGTAATCTTGTATGGATATACAAAAATATATAGAATCGACTTTAACCCCTTCCAGGCTCATTTTATTTCGGGATTATGGGTAAAAAAAATGTCAATTTTTCATGCTTATTTTCATGCATACATAATTTTTTAAACATAATAGCACCATTCGCATACAAAATTTCCTAAAAAGTAATGTAAAAAAATTAATTTAAATAAATGAGTAATTTACCTGTATAGTTGGCTTTCTGTACGGCAAAAATCATTAGACTTTGGAGTCAATTCACACTAACTGTAAATATAAAGCTTAGAATACCTAGCTTTTATATTGAATTAAATTTTATTTATATCCTTTGCATTGACATAAATGATTAAGTAATTATTAACCAAAATTTGGTCGTGTATGATACAATCAAAAACACGGTACTGCACAGAGTCCAACATCGCAATCTGCACAGTAGAACCTTGTTTCTCTCCTTACCTTCTTACCTCTACTGTCTCTCTTTGAGCAACAAATAATCTAGTAACCAGAAAATTAAACAAAAGCATTCGAAACCATAAAAAGCACATGTGAAATAATTCGGGAAAGACTGATTGCGCAGTGTAAAATTTCACAGTGCCCGAGTTACACTCGGAATGAGCCAGGATGGTACATTTCGCATGCCCGAGTTCAGCTCGGGAAAAACCGGGAAGGAGTTAAACGTGTTACCTGTGAAAGAAGCCTTTTTGTAGTAACAGTTTGACAGTATCTTTCAAAGTAACTCAGTCACTTGTTCATATTTTGTTAAAACTAATACTTAATTTTAATTCACAGGATGGTAATCTTTACTCCGTTCGTTATGACTTGATTGACGAGTACGGATCAAGCAGCCTCAACAAACTCACCGAAACCAGCCCTTTCCATGAAGTATATTCGATAAAAGGAAAAGATGGAGAGATTCAGAGAATACATTACGCAACAGATAATAAAGGACTTCGAGCCAACTTTCATTCTACTTCTGAGAATGTGCCATCCAGTTTCGTTCCAGCATTCCAGCCGTCTCCTTTCATGTGGCCTTCTGTAGCGAATCCGGACCAAAACACTTTTGTCAATCCCGAAGACCCTATGTCCTATCCACCTTTGGGGTTCTTGTCTAACAATCCTCCGCAACCACAGATAGGAGACAAATTTCAGATTCCATCAGGCTTATCGAATTCAGAGGGAATCTATGTAAACAATGCCGATAAACTAACAGAAAGTTTAAAGTCGATTCAATTCGATGGTGAGTCACTGATGACTCCGGTTTCCCAGGCACCAGATTTACAAGACAACTTTCGGGTGTATCCAGTTTTGCAAACTGAACCAGCAATGTCTGGTAACAAAAAAGATTCAGACGATGTTTCTAGCCATGTAGACGTGGAAATTCCTTATCAAGCTGAAATATATCAGAGCCCAAGTGGATTTAAACAGGTTGATTATGCCCCAGAAGGACTTTATGGAAACATTGTGAGAGATCTACTGTGCATGCCAAAACCGACTCACTTTTCTTCTGGTAAAACAGAAAAAGAAAATTCGTCCCCAGAATCGACAATTAAGGTAAGAGAAAAATCTTTCAGTGTAACTAATCCACAAGTACCCACATTATCACCCACTCTCAGTGATGTACCAAGTACGTTGAAACAACCAGCAAAATTACCTCCCATGAAACAATCTGGCATAGATGCCAAGAAATACAGCCAGACATTTCCATCAAAAGAAATGAAATCTTCTTCATCTTCATCAAAGTCAAAACTTCTGTCTTTAAACGAAAAAAATCAAAGAAAGATGACTAAAGTCGAATCAAACAAACAGAAGACTCAAAAAGTAATGAAGAAACTAAAGCCGACATTAGATTTGGAAAAAAAGGATTTAAGTATTTTATCATCCCCTGTGTCCACTGTTTTTGACATATCTACAGACAACGGCCGATACTACCATTACGTTTTGAACATGGCTAAGCCTGAAATGAAAAACTCACTGATGTTGAAAAGTAAATATTTTTCAACAGGAAATGCACTTCTAAAACTGTTAAATGAAACAGGAGTATCCTATAAAATTGAAGATTTTGCATTAAGTAACGGACAGACACAAAAGTTTCAACCGTCTTTAGACATTGTATATAGTGAAAATCGAGATATATCTGTTAACGTTCCTGGTCCTCAGAATGAAGTAATTTCAACTGATAAAGTTTCTGACATCAAACCCATCGAAGTTTCTCAGAGTTCTTCTAACAAAACGCACATTTTGGAAAAAGTCGAAGAGAATTTACAGACAACTTTAGCAAAAGAAGAAACTACCACAGAACATAGTACATACATTCCCTTTTCTACAACTACTGAAATTTCCACCAGCAATGATCTTGAAGTCACAACCCTTTCTCAGATTTCAGACTTTGGTGAAAATAACGAATCTGAGACTACCACCATAGCAGTTAATCCAACCAAAATTCCAGTAATGGAAAATTTAACTGAAGAAGTAGAAGCTGGTTCTTTATATATCACTGTACCAAAGTTATTAGCACCTTTAAATTGGCTGTTCAATACAAGCTCCAAAGATAATAAGAGAGAAATAGAAACCATATCTTCGTCATCTCCTAATGAAAATACTACGACTGTTTTTAAAGAACTCGCAGAATCAACGACTGTAGGTCTCGATCAGCAATCTGGAAATGTTATCACTGAAGTAAGTGATAATAACACTGTAATTACGACTACATTGGTTCCTACCACTAAACCTTACACTACAACCTTAGTTGATACCACAACAAAGAGTGAAAAGATCATTATACCTGCTAATACAACGTCAGTTACTCCAGTGGAAACTACAACATCGAACATTGCCGATGCACTCGACATTATCTCAACTGTTGCTACTGAATTGCCAAATAACGAAACGAAGTATTTTGTGACAGAAAATCCAAATAACGCTTCTGAAATGGAAAATAATACCGAAGTCTCGTCTATGACGACTATTGCAGCTTCCGTTTCAAATAATGGAATATCTTCGGAAGCGGCAAATCCAATGGTAACTATTCAAGTGAATGATTTCAATGAACTCATGTCTCGTCTCCATAAACTATCGGTGGAATTAGCAACAAGCGCGACGAAAAATCGCAGCGCAGTAGTCACAGACAAACCTAAAAAAATAAAAGACAAAAAGGAACACCGTGATAAAACTGGCAACGTAAATTTATCTCTGGCTGATAATTCACCTGAAATTAAAACCTCACCCATTTTATCAGATTTGAATTTGTTTTCCCTAATGGAATCGGAAGAATCTTTCTCTAAACAGCTACCAAAAATCAAAACTTCAGATCATCAAGTAGAGAAGGTTGAATCTCCATTTGTTAAATACTCCTTAATTCATCCTAGCCTTCTTAGGAACGGTGCAATAAGTTTATTGAGATTTGATCCATATATCCCCCAAAATACCAATACATATTCTTCTACCTCAAGCCCAGGACTTACTGACTTCATATTAAGGAACAGCAATTTCAACTCCAATCAGAACAGACAATCTCCGGGAATCCCCATCCAATCTCCTTCAAAAGTTAATAGTTTGGGAAACATAAATGAAAATATTTACCAACTTGTATCTGACTCTAACAATGAGCAGAAATTGATTCCTGAAGACAAATCAAGCGTTGTCAATGAAGTATGGAAAAATCTTTCCCAGAATAATCTCCAAAATATTGAAATGGTTCAACCAAGTTTATTTCCTATAACTGGTGGCAACAGTTTTATAGTAGACTATTCCAGTGAATTACCAGTTGCTAACCAAGAAGGTAGAAATCCCGAAATCAGTCAAGCAGTCGAAGATGTCGTCATACATGGAAATAATTTTGGACAAAACAACAATAACCTTGATCTAACCTACGGAAATGCCTATATAGATATCATTAGATTAAATGGATCTGAAGCCGATGACTCCCAGGTTGCAGAATTAGAAGTTCTTGAATATGTCCCTGTGGAAGGTCTGGCAGATAATTTTGATGCAAACTCGGTTATTGCCGGTACAGGTGGATTGTACTTGCAAGATCCAGTCCTCATTTTCGAAGATTATCGTGAAGAATCAAATCAAAGGTTGCAAATTCCAGATAATAATGCCATGATGGCTGGAACTTTCTCTTCATATAATAATGATGAACTCCCTCTCCTGATAATTGATGATTCTTCTGCTGTATTTGGTGACCGTCTACAAGTACCTCAAAATTCGGTAAATACTCCGAATTCACAAACTAACAATCAGTTACTTACTTTCTAGAACAAAGCAAACATCAGTACTTCCCAGTGAATGAAATAATTTTCTCATATACCATTGATGTTTCTGGCCTGAATTTATGTATATATTAAATATATATTATGTGCATTAAAAATTTAAATAATAAAATATTAACTTTCAAGAATTATTTTAATTGAATAAAGGTAATATTTATTCTCACAAAAACAAAGTAAATATAGGTATTATATATGTACCAGTAGGTACTCTAATGATATTTGTAGGCATAAATTTAAGAAATACACTGTTCCTAGATAGATATGTTACCGGTAAAGTATATAATTCAGGTATTTCATAAAATAACTAGGTATTGCAGGAAATGACTAGACTAGATAGTATCCCCTATATAATAATAGTCTAAGTTATCTGTCCGTCTGTCCTCGAATTTATGACGCGGTTGTAACTGGAATAGATAGAGGCATCCATATTGTAGTCTTGATGAGTTAAGGTTGTCAAAATTTAAAGGTAGTAAGGTTTATATTCTCCTAAACTATCCATATAATTCTAAAATTAATTCATATAAATATGCTTCATATCACAGTAATAAATACTGTCGTCTTTAAAACATTGGAAATCCACCCCTTCCCCTTTTTTCTAGCATTTAATGCGATTATTTCAAGCAGTATTTTCTCCGGTTAAGAGGTGATTAAATTTATCAATTTTTCACATAATAAATAGGTAAAAATAACATTTTTTCTAGCATTGTGACGTCAAACCTTTAATCATATCATTTAATCATTTCTTCTTTCAAATTACTTAAATATCGTCTGCATTATTTTCATACGTTTTATCACTGAATTTAGATATGACGTAAATAATTTTCTTTGATATTTGTCTTAAATTATAGATTTGGCACCTATGTGATACTTTTAAATTTAATCATCGATTATTTTTTGTTTCAATGAAAATTTTATCACAGGTATTAACATCAAATTCTATCTACCTCTAGGGTGTAGTGGAAAGAATATTTTTATTCCTTTACTTCCATGGAAAAAAATTGGGAAGAACTTAACGATAATTTTGACATACCTAAGAAAACTTTGAATTATCCTTCTAAATGAATTCAACTTGATTCTAAACTGCATTTACAATATCGGGAGACTTTAGAGGAGTATAGAGATAAACAAATTATTGAGCGTGTACCCGATAATTCTCAGCCAAAAAACAAACCATTTTTTACCCTCATCATAGGGTACTTTACAATTCTGGAAAATAAAAAATTTTACTGATACCGTTAATTTCAAAGATATTTTATAAATTAACTGATCATAAATAGATAAAAATACATTTTTTCTGTATTGAGGATGATTAATTGATAAATAATAAGGAAAAGCGAATGATATAATTTATTATTTCTCATATTGCTAACATTAATTAAACAGAATGGAAATAGTTATATTTAAATATTATCAAAAAACACATGATGGGAGGAAAAATTGTTATATTAACGACAATATATTAATGAGCTGCATATACATGTATAAACTAGCATATAGCCCGTCTTTTGACGGGATCAATAAAATTTTTAACTTTCCTCAATTATATAGTACCAGGTAATGAAGCAGGTAAAAAAAGGTTTGATTTTTGGCTGAGAATTATCTGGTACACGCTCAATAATTTGTTTTTCTTCATACTCCTCTAAAGTCTCCCGATACTGTGAATGCAGTTTAGAATCACGTTGAATTCATTTAGAAAGATAATTCAGAGCTTTCTTACCTACTTCGAAGTTATCGTTAAGTTCTTCCCAATTTTTTTGCCACAGTAATTAATGGAAGTAAAGGAATGAAACTGTCATTTAGAGGTCTAATGAGACTGGGGCCTACTGCTTAAAGCCGATTCCGAACGGCTACAAATATCCATGCCATAGTGGGATTCGAACCCACGAACTCTGGTACCGACGATCAGCACCCTAACCAATCGACCATCTTTCGCCATATAGGGGATATAATTACTATTATGTAGGGGGAAGTTTTTCCTTAGCATTTTGTAGGACTGTATTGAAAATTAAGTCACAATCAGCAGTTAAAAAATTAACTTAAATTTTATTAAAATGTCCGGTATTTTAGTTAGTATAAATTAACAATCAAATGGTGGAAAAAAGATGTTATATACAGGATATATTCAGTAAAGAACAATATTTAATAAACGACTACTAAAGCATAAGTAATTAAATAATAACAAATAATGAATGCAACCTAATTTTTTCACATAATTATTTTCTTTTGGAGGGTCATAATTTGAGAAAGTTCTACATCAACTTCCAAAATCCCCGCCCCAAACATTTCAGCATCGCCATAGCAACGATTAAGTTTATGTATATATCTAGATGATGCCACAATTGCAAATTTTATTCAGGTATTTATTCAACACTCGATACAGTAATAAACTTCCCGTTATCTTCTGACTTTTTTCCTTGAAAGGATTTTTTGAAAATAGTCATTATCTCTTATTACAATACTTAGTTTTTGACCTACTTTTTAAGTTACAATGCATAATATTAATTCCAGAGAACTGTTAGTAGTTCATACCGTGAAATATTGTAGATTATCCCCTATATATTAATAGCTTAAGTTATCTGTCCATCTGTCCTGAAATTTATGAAGCGGTTGTACCTGGAATAGATAGTTTGGTTTGGTTTTGGAGCGCTACGGTCTACTTTTTGCAACACGAGGGCTAATGAGACCGGAACCTACTACTTAAAGCAGATTCCTAACGGCTGCGAACATTAATGCCATAGTGGGGTTCGAACCCACAAACTCCGGTTCCGAAGGCCAGCACCCTAACCATTCGGCCATCGTTCGGCCATGGAATAGATAGAGGCATCCATATTGGATTCCTGATGAGTTAGGATTAGCAACATTTGAAAAACAGCCCTTTCCCACCCTTTTCTATCATTTAATACCATTATTTTAAGTCCTATTTTCCCCGGTTAAGAGCAGACGATTAAATTTATAAATTTATCACATAATAAAAAGGTATAAATAGCATTTTTTTAGCATTATGACGCGATTCATTTACCCATCTCATTTAATCATTTCTTATTTTAAATTATTTAAATATCGTCTGCATTATTTTCATACGTTTTATCACTGAACTTAGATATTACGTCAATAATTTTCTTTTTTATTTGGCTTAAATAATAGGCTAGATACATATGTGATAATTTTAAATTAAGTCATCGATTATTTTTTGTTGCAATGAAAATTTTATCACCGGTATTAACAAAAAATTCTATCTACCTCCAGGGTGTTGTGGAAATGATATTTTCATTCCTTTACTTACATTAATTACTGTGGCAAAAGTTTGGGTAGAATTTAACAATAATTTCGACGTAGCTAAGAAAGCTAAATTATCTTTCTAAATGAATTCAACGTGATTTTCAACTGCATTCACAGTATCGGGAGACTTTACAGGAGTATGAAGATAAACAAGTTATTGGGCGTGTACCAGATAATGCTCAGCCAAAAGACATACCATTTTTTACCAGTCTCATATGATACTTTACAATACTGAAAAGTTAAAAAAATTTCTGATCCCGTCATATGACGGGCTATATGGTAGTTAATTAATAATAACACATAAATGAATAAGAGTATTAAAATTAGTTCGTAAAGTTAATCTATAGGAATCAAAACCAGTTCCAAAAATTGAGTTTTCCAAAAAGTTATCAAATTTATAAAATGTTTTTACATGCGATTTATTTATTTATATTTCAATGTGTATATTCACAAAATTTTTCAACGTTAAGTTAATAACTTTCAAACACGATTTCTAACGTCTATCATTCTCTTAAAGCCTACTGTCTATTTTGTTTTGCTACACAAGATCTAATGAGAGCTCAAATCTGAGCAAAATAATTCATTATTAATAAGATAAAAATGAATAAAAATATTAAAATTACTTCGTAAAATTCAGCTCATACATTAACAAAAATATTTCCAAAAATTAAATCTTTAAAAAATTTTAAAAATTTAAATGTTTTTATTTTTGATTTATTTACTTGTTCTTCAATGAATATCTGTACAAAATTTTGCAGCCTTGAGTTGATAACGTTGAAAAATGTTTTTTAACATTTATTATTTCCTTAAGGTTTTGTTTGATTCCATTTGGTTTAATTTATTTTGTAAAGCTACAGTTTACTTTTTTGCTACACAAGATCTCTGCTGCTTAAAGCTGATTTCGACTGGCTACAAAGGCCCATGCCTGCAACAGAATTCAAAACAGCATACACGTAGCTCCCTACATTTTATTACGGGGGTGGAAGTTAAAAGCATTTTTGCCACATAAATAACAACTTTAATATTTTTTTAATTATAAAACAAAATAGTCACTAAAAAAATACTTTTTTAAAAATTTACTTTTAGGAAATTTTGTAAACTTTCAAAATTTTCCTCGCCATTTAAATTTTCTTAGATGCTTCAAAAATATTTGTTAAACAATCCTAACACACATTAAAATATATATGTGTATTAATTTTAAATTTAGACTTGATTTAGGTTATTAAAACTCAATTTTAAGCGCAATTTCAATGAAAAGATATAGAAATATTTCTTGTTATAAACTACTTAATTTTATGATAAAATATTAATGAAAACCCGCTAAAGATACATTCTAGCAATGAAAAAGGCATAAATAGAAAAAAAAATCAAAAATAATGAGCAAGAAACATTTTTAAAAACTCCTAAATGTTTTTTTAATTTAATATTTTAAGAAAAAACTGAATTTAAAAAATATTTAATGTGTCATTAATTTAGTAACACTTATTGTATATTTATAAAAAAAATTTCATAATTCTTTACAGTGTTCCCCTAAAATGCTTAACATTTCCTCAATTTACTCCTTTTACGGTGGAGATTTCATTACGGCTATATAATCGTACTTGAGGTATTGGATACGTTAAATAGCATCGTTTACGAAATGCATTACTTGGGGAATTCTTAAAAGGGAAAAAAGGGAAAGATAAGGAAGAAATCGTAAAAGAGTCTCTGAAGAATGAAATGTCGAAACTTTTGCTGTAAATTAATTAAAACAGTAAGATTGATAAATAAAGTAAAGGAAGCTGAACTGATATGGTAGACTTATACTTAGATGACCCACACCCACATCCAACTGAAGAAGTTTATGGATGCAAAAGCCTAGGTGGGTGGGGAGATCCTTTCGACATTGTTCATTTTAATGTTATACTCTGAATTATTAACTTAAAAAAATACTTTTTTTTATCACTATCGCTATTTTTACCAAGTATTTTTCCTCATTTTTAAATTTTTAAAATTTATTTTGTATATAAGAGTAATTTGAATTTAATATATTATAAATTTCTTTTAACTTTTTAGTATGATTACGATTTTTATCTATTTTTTTAAATATTCGATCTGTGTTTTTTTTCGTATTTTTTTTATAAACATCGGAACGAGATTACATCTTACTTCCATGTAATGCTGGCGGATTCCTATCATTCCATATTTACAATTTGGTGAATCTAATGTTCCAATTCTGTACAAGTAGGTTGGGAAACTTCCATGACCGGTTATGAAATAATTTAATATGTTATTTTCGAATTGTAACTTTTGTTCTACTTTAGACATTATATTATAGGTTGCTCTACCTTTTTCTCTGTTGTCCCAATAATCTTGCCAATCTTTATTTATGGTTTCTTTCATATATTTTTTAAATATTGATACCGGGAGCTGTATTGGTTTGTAATTTATTGATTTCGAGCCGTTCTTTGCTAAAATATCTGCATATTCATTACCGGTATTCCCCGTATGAGCTTTGATCCAAATTATATTAATTGTTCGGTTATTCATGTTTTTCAACTCCTCTTCTTAGCCCACTCTTGTGTTTCTAATCATGGATCTTGTTGGTGCTTCAACCACATTTGGCGAAATTGGCGTGCTTGCAGCGTGGCGTTTGAAATCTGGCGAGGGGATCGTAACTCAACAAATTGATACATAAACAAAAACAACATTTTGAGGAAAAATTTTACAAAAATTGAATTTTTAAAATCTAATTGAATTAACAAAGAAAACACAAAGGAAACACATAACATTCATACTAAATAGACTGAAACATTCACTTAATCACAAATTAAATAAACTGAGTGTGATTTTCATCACAAATTTGTGATTTAGTGTAAATTGTAAAATTAATTTAAACAAAAAAAAAGAAAACTGTATTTTGAGTGAAAGTTGAAGAGGAGTTGTAAAATTGAAAATTTTTTTTCAAATCTCTTATTACATTCTTTTTGTATCTTGGTAATTAATTTGGATTTCGGTACTAATTGTTCTAAGTTCTTGATTACTGAAAGACTGTCAGTATATAAATATATATTGTCTTCACTTAATTCTTTTATCTTTCTGAGCGAATCAAGTATTACAGACCCCTCAGCCTGAAATACAGTATTATGACAATGCAATTTTGTTTTACAGGTATATACTATCTTATTTCTTTTTATTATTACATAACCATAACCCGTTCCTGTTTCCATTTTACTTCCATCTGTAAAGACTTTCAATCCTTCATTTATTATATTATCTTGGATCTTATCGTAATATAATTTTATATTTATGGGGATATCTATTGGATTATTGTTCTTTTTGAAATTTTTCAATTCTATATTTTCTGCTTGTAATATATTGCCCTGATACGTTTCTTTCGATCCTCTGTATTTCAATTCATAAATTTTCGTTAAATATTTAGCTGTTATGAATATTGGTGGGATACCTGATAATAAGTTTAATACTGGGTTTGATACTGTTTTATATGTATGCAGGATTTTTATCAGAAATTTTCTTTGTATATGGTAGACATAGTTATGTTCAGGGCTTCGAACCGGAACTGAACCGAAAACCGAAAACCGGAAAAAACCGTTATTTTGGTCGGAACGAAAACCGGAACTGAACCGAAAAAAAATATCGGTTTATTTCGGTTCGATATATCTTTCAGTCATTTTGTTACTGTTACCAACTTATCAATATTTTCTAATTTAACGTCAACTTTATAATTACATATCCGCACTTGTATAAGATTGCAATGGTGGTTTTGGCAGCTCCAGTGTTGAAAGAGCGTTTTCAGGTTTGAAATTTATTCTCCGAGACAACAGAAGTAATCTCAGTGAAACCACGTTAGAAGATATATTAATAATTAGAGGCAATTTTCATATGTTAAATAAATAATATATTTTTTACATAATTATTGCAAGGCCAAGTGCACGATGTGAGAGTCAAACGACGAATGTGGGTAATCATGAACCTAGTTGTCAAATGCGATTTTGATAATGGATAACAATGCCAATGCTCGCCGCTCTTATCGTACCTGCTGTTTGTATCAATTCACATAGTGTACCAATTAAAAAAAGAATAAAATCTTCTAAATTTTGATAGAATTACATTTTTTGTTTATGATAGAATTATATTTTTAGTACAAATAAGAATATACATAAAATGAAATTATTCATTTGGAACTGAAACGAAAACAGTTATTTTTGGCGGAGCGAAAACCGGAACTGAACCGAAAACCGTTATTTTTGGCGGAGCGAAAACCGGAACTGAACCGATATTAATTTTTTAGTTGAACCGGAACGAAAACCGGAACAAAAAAAATTACGGTTCGAAGCCCTGGTTATGTTACATTTAAAAGAGATGCTTCCACATGAGGTATCGTTTATTTGCAGATATACTGAGGACCTCTTAATGTGATCGCTGTTAATGTTATCAATCGCTTATTGTTATCGAAATCCCTTGGCCTGATTTTCTCTATTCATTTGTATGTTAAAATTATCGCTTTATGTGATCGTTACATTGGTTAATGTTATCAGTTTTCGAACCTCATTTTAACTGGCAAAAGAATATTCACAATGTATTCAGAAGGAACCCATTCTTTTTTTTTACCCATTCTTTGTTTGAATTTCCGAAAATTCTCCTCTTCAACCAAGGGAAATGGAGAATGAACAAAGGAGTGGGAAGTTTCACATTCCTGGAATTTTTTCAGAAATGCACACCTTGCTGGTGGTCAGTGGTTGTCAGATAAGCAGAAGGCAACACATTATTATCGGAACTGAGAAGGAGCGTATTCACATTTTATGCCTTGCTCGCTCACATGCAGCTTGTCGATATGGAAGCTAGAATCTTATGATAAAATATTAACGAAAACCCACTAAAGATATATTTCAGCAATAAAAAAGTCATAAACAGAAAAAAAAATTCAAAGATAATAAGCAAGAAACATTTTAAAAAACCCAAAATATTTTTTTAATTTAATATTTTAAAAAGTTATCTGAATTTAAGAAAAAAAATTAAAGTATCATTAATTTAGTAACACTTACTGTATATTTATAAAAAATTTCATCATTCTTTACAGTGTTCCCCTAAAATGCTTAACATTTCCTCAATTTACTCCTTTCCCAGCTGGAAATTTCATTACGGCTATATAATCGTACTTGAGGTATTGGATAAGTTAAATAGCATCGTTTACGAAATGCATTACTTGGGGAATTCTTAAAAGGGAAAAAAGGGAAAGGTAAGGAAGAAATCGTAAAAGAGTTTCTGAAGAATGAAATGTCGAAACTTTTGATATAAATTAATTAAAACGCCAAGATTGATAAATAAAGTAAAGGAAGCTGAACTGATATGGAGACATAGTTATGTTACTTTTAAAAAGATGCTTGCACATGAGGTATCATTATTGACTTGTTTCCAGATATACAGTTAAATCTTCTTAATGTAATCAAGGTTTAAGTTATCCATACTTATTGTTATAGAAATCCCTTTGTCACGGTTTTCTCTATTCATTTGTATGTTAAAATTATCGCTTTATGTGATCGTTACATCTGTTAATGTTATCAGTTTTCGAACCTCATTTGAACTGGCTAAATATTCACATAATCAGAAGGAACCCATTCTTTTTTTTTACCTTCGCTGTTGTTTGAATTTCCAAGAATTGTCCCTCTTCCACCTAGGGAAATGGGGGAATGAACAAAGGAGTGGAAGTTACATTCCTGGAATTTTTTCAGAAATGCACACCCTGCTGGTGGTCAGTGGTTGTCAGATAAGCAGAAGGCAACACATTATTATCGGAACTGAGAAGGAGCGTATTCACATTTTATGCCTTGCTCGCTTACATGCAGCTTGTCGATATGGAAGCCAGAAAGCAAAATGATTTAACATTAAAACTAAATATCGAAATTTTAAATCGTTATGACAGGTTGATTATGATTACGAACAATTTATCAATGACTTCTTAGGAAAAATTGTAGACAGTCAACAATTAATCAAATTTTTTTAATTATGTTTTCGATTCTTATGTTTTAAACAATAATATACAGTACATAAATATACGGTATGTGTGCATTTTATTTTGAAATTTATTACGTATGAATTAAAGGGGGGCTGTAAATTTATCTACTTTTGCATATTGTTTATTGTTATCAATTTGTTATTTTTTAACAAAATCACGGTGTCCCAAACTGATAACATTAAGTGGAGTTCACTTTATTACCACTTTATTGTGAATGTATTTACATGGTTTGCTAATGACTGATTTATTATAATTTTCAACCATTTTCGTTTGAAGAATCTTAAGAGTTTCATTACTTTTTGTTAGTGAATGATCTAACTGATATTTTAAAATTTCTTCCACTGTTTTTATATATCACTGTATTTATATATTTCCTTTACTTTGTTATACATAAATATCAATAAACTAGCATAGAGCCTGTCATATGACGGGATCAGTAAAATTTTTAATTTTCCAGAATTGTAAAGTACCCTATGAGGCAGTGAAATAAATGGTTTGTTTTTGGCTGAGAATTATCTGGTACAGGCTCAATAATTTTTTTTTATCTTTATTGACCGTTTATTAGTTGCCAACTTTAATTTATCTTGTCATATTACGTGATAGGATGGACAGCAGAGGTTTATATTGACAGTGATTATTTGGCGGTATATGTGTATGATGTTCAAAATTTAACGAATCGATTGCAAACCGTGTGGTTATGTATAAAGATTAAATACACAAAAGAACAAACTTCTTAATTTCAAAGATATATAACTTAAAAACGGTAGATATTTATTAGTGACTTCTAATTCTAGACTTTTATGAAAAAAATTTGTTGTTAATATACCGGTGATAATTTTCATTGCAACAAAACTAAACATGATTAAATTTAAAATTAAACATGTGTACTCATTATTATTTAAGCCAAATAAAAAGAAAAGTATTTATGTATACCTAAGTTTATGATAGAACATATGAAAATAATGCAGCCGATATAAAAATTTAAAACAAGAAATGAATAAATGAGATGGTTAAAGGAATGATATCACATAATGCTAAAAAAATGTTATATTCATTAGCTTAAATGCTAGATATTTATTAGTCCGTGAAATAGACTCCTAGAGTTTTATAAAAAGAATTTTGCTGTTAATACCCGTGATAAAATATACCTTGCAACAAAAATAACCAGTGATTAAATTTAAAATTATCACATATGTACCTAATGTATTATTTAAGCCAAATATAAAAGAAAATTATTTACGTAATATCTTAGTAGTGATAAAACGTATGAAAATAATGCAGACGATATTTAAATGATTTAAAATAAGAAATGTTTAAAAGAGATGGTTAAAGGAATGACGTCATAATGCTAGATTGTTATTTTTACCTATTTACGTGACAAACTGATAAATTTAATCGCCGGCTACACCGGATAAATAGGGCGTGAAATATTGGCATTAGACTCTCAGAAAAGTGTGAAGGGATGGATTTAGAGCGTGTTAAAGACGAAAGACAGTATTTTTCGCTGTAATACGAACATATTTCCAATTTTATTTAAAATATCATCGACAGATTAGGAGAATGAAACGATGCTGTGATGTACCACAACATGGCACGAACAGTGAATGGAATAAAATGTTTCTAGTAAAAATATATTGTATTAGCCGTTAAAATTTATCCTCGATGTTTAATATTCTAAAACATAGCATATAGTCCATCAATGAACGGGGTCAGTAAAATTTTTAATTTTCAGAATTGTAAAGTACTATGAGGAAGGTTAAAAAATGGTTTGTTTTTTGGCTGAGATTATCTTGTTCACGTTCAATAATTTGTTTATCTTTACTGACTGCACGTATTTGTTAACCTACATTTATCTTGATATATTACGTTATACGATAGACAGTAGATTTTAATATTGACAGGGATAATTTGGCGGTATAGATGAATGATGTCCAAAATTGAGCGAATCGACAAACCGTGTGGTTATGTACAAAAAACAAACGCACAAATGAACAAAAATTAATTTTCAAAGATATATAACTTAAACGGTAGATATTTATTTGTCCGTGAAATAGATTCCTAGACTTTGTTGTTATTACCGGTGATAAAATTTTCATTGCAACAAGCCGAACTGGCCGATTGGTTAGCTGATCGTCGGTACCAGATTTCGTGGGTTCGAATCCCACTATGGCATGGATGTTCGTAGCCGTTCGGAATCGGCTTTAAGCAGTAGGTCCCGGTCTCATTAGCCCTCGTGTGCAAAACAGTAGACCGTAACGCTCCAAACCAAACCAAAATCATTGCAACAAAGCTTAATCGATGATTAAATTTAAAATTATTACATAATCCTAATCTATTATTTAAGCCAAATATAAAACAAAATTATTCATGTAATATCTAAATTCAGTGATAAAACATATGAAAATAATGCAGACGATAATTAAAAAATTTAAAATAAGAAATGATTAAATGAGATGGTTAAAGGAATGATATCTTAATGCTAGAAAAAAATGTTATTTTCATTAACGTGAAAGCTAGATATTTATTAGTCCGTGAAATAGACTTCTAGACTTTTATGAAAAGAATTTGTTTTTATTACCGGTGAAAAAAGGTTCATTGCAACAAAGTCTAATCGATGATTAAATTTAAAATTATCCCATATGTACTAATACTATTAAAGCCAATATAAAAAAATTATTATGTAAATTTCTCAGTTCAGTGATAAACATATGAAAATAATGCAACGTGATAAAAACGTATGAAAATAATGCAGACAATATTTAAATAATATAAAATAAGAAATGATTAAATGAAATGGTTAAAGGAATGATGTCATAAAAAAAAATATTATTTTCATTAACTTGAAAGCTAGATATTTATTAAGTCCGTAAAATAAACTCTTCGACTTTATGAAAAAAATTTGTTGTTAATAACGGTGATAAAATTTTCTTTGCAACAAAAAATAACCGATGAATTAAATTTAAAATTATCACATATGTACCTAATCTATTATTTGCCAAATATAAAAGAAAATTATTTACGTAATATCTAAGTTTAGTGATAACGTATGAAAATAATGCAGACGATATTTAAATGATTTAAAATAAGAAATGATATTAAATGAGATGGTTAAAAGGAATGACGTCATAATGCTAAAAAAATGTTATTTTTCATTAATTAAACTCTAGATATTTATTAGTCCGTGAAATAGACTCCTCGATTTTTATGAAAATAATTTGTTGTTAATAACGGGGATAAAAAAATTTCCCTTGCAACAAAAAATAATCCATCATTCAGTTTAAAATTATCACATATGTACCTAATCTATTATTTAAGCCAAATATAAAGAAAACTATTTACGTAATATCTAAGTTTAGTGATAAAAACATGAAAATAATGCAGACGATAGTTGAAAAAATTTAAAATAAGAAATGATTAAATGAAGTGGTTAAAGGATTGACGTCATAATGCTAAAAAAATGTTATTTTTTAACCTATTTATGTGACCGAACTGATAAAATAATAGTCCGTTTAAACGGAAAAAATTTAGCTTGAAATAATTTGTATTGACTTAAGGGGTGAAGGGGTGATAAAATTTTCATTGCAACAAAGACAGTATTTAATCGCTGTAATATGAAACGATATTTAAACCAATTTATTTAAAAATATCTCAGATTAGTGATAGCAAACGATATGAACAACGTGGCATGAAAACATAATGGAATAAAGTTTGTTATGTAAAAATTTAAAAATGTTTAAATGATGGTTTAAAATTTATTGATGTCATATTGCTAAAAAATATGTTATAGTTTTCATATGAAGGACTTAAAAGTTTTTACATATTTATTAGATCTGTGAAATAACTTCTAGACTTTTAGGTAAAAAGAATGGTTTGTTTTTTTTGGTGATAAATGTTCATTGCAACAAAGTCTAATCGATGATTAATTAAAATTATTACATATGCAAACCTAATTTATCTTGTATATTAACGTGATAGGATGGACAAAAGAGGTTTTAATATGTAATAATCTCAGTTCAGTGATAAAACTTATGTCCAAAATAATACAGCCGAGAATTAAAAAAATTAAAAATCAAGAAATGATTAAATGAGATGGTTTAAAGGAATGATTCATGTTGCTAAAAAAATATGTAATTTTTCATTAACTGAAAGCTAGATATTTATTAGTCCGTGAAATAGACTCCTAGACTTTTATGAAAAGAATTTGCTGTTAATACCGGTGATAAAATTTTCATTGCAATAAAAGATGATCGATGATTAAATTTAAAATTATCACATATGTACCTAATCTATTATTTAAAGCCAAATATAAAAGAAAATTATTTAATTCTATAAGTTTCAGTGATAAAACGTATGAAAATAATGCAGACAATAATTAAAAAAATTTAAAAAAAAGAAAAAGAAAATGGAGATGGACTTAAAGAATTGATAGGAATGTTATTTTACCTTTTTAAACTTGAGAAACTGATAAATTTAAGTGAAATATACTCCTAGACATTATGAAAAAAATTTGTGTAATACCGTGATATTTTTCATTGACCATGTACATGATTAAATTATTAAACACATAAGTACACTAATATATTATTTAACAAATATGATTTACGTTATAAGGTTAGTTATGATAAACTATGAAAATATTGCAGACATAATAAATAAAAAAATTTAAGTGATTTATGGTAAAAAATAGTTTATAGCCTAAAAATTTTTACCTTAGAATGTACAAATAAAAATAGCAATCGCCGACGGAAAAATTAGTTGTATTTTTAGAATTGTAATAAAAAGTAATAACGTGTTTTAAAGACGAAAACAGTATTTTTCGCTGTAATATTGTAATAAAGAACAATTTATTTTTAAAAATATGATGGATTTAAATAAAGTATGATGTACCAAACGCACGAACATGATGGAATAAAATTTGATGAATAAAAATATATTGATATTTAGCCGTTTAATAATTTAACCTCGATGTTTTCAAGTATTCTAAAACTACATAAGCACAATAAGAAGGGCATGTAAAATTTTTAATTTTCCAGAATTGTAAAACTATGAACAGGTAATAAGATGGTTTATTTTTTTGGCTGGAATTAACTGGTACAACAGACATACATTGTTTATCAATGACCGCAATACATTGCAACATAATATATCTTGTAAATATTACTGGGATATGGACAATAGAATATTCGAGTGATAATTATGTGGAAGATATGAATGATTCCCAAAATTTGGCGAATGTATTAAAATATTCGGTTAGATTTAAAAAATGTAAACAAAACAAATAAATTCTTATTTTTTAAAGACCATCTAACTTAAAACTAGTATTTAATTAGTCCGTGAAATACCCTAGACTTTTAGAAAGAAATTTTTGTATTTACTGATAAATTTCATTGCACCAAAAAATCGATGATTAAATTTAAAAATTATCACATATGTACCTAATCTACTATTTAAGCCAAATATAAAAGAAAATTATTTGTGTCGTATCTCAGTTCAGTGATAAAACATATGAAAAATAATGCAACCGATAGTTAAAAAATTTAAAATAAGAAATGGTTAAATGAGATGGTTAAAAGAATGATATCATAATGCTAAAAAAAATGTTATTTTCATTAACTTAAATGCTAAATATTTATTAGTCCGGGAAATAGACTCCTAGACTTTTATGAAAAGAATTTGCTGTTAATACCGGTGATAAAATTTTCATTGCAACAAAAAATAATAATCGATGATTAAATTTAAAATTATCACATATGTACCTAATCTATTATTTAAGACAAATATAAAAGAAAATTATTTACATAATATCTAAGTTCAGTGATAAAACGTATGAAAATAATGCAGACGATATTTAAATAATTTAAAATAAGAAATGATTAAATGAGATGGTTAAAGGAATGACGTCATAATGCTAGAAAAAAATGTTATTTTTACCTGTTTATGGTTTGGTTTGGTTTGGAGCGCTACGGTCTACTTTTAACAACATGAGGGCTAATGAGACCTGGACCTACTGCTTAAAGCCGATTCCGAAAGACTACGACATCCATACCACTTTTGGATTCGAACCCACAAACTCCAGTTCCGAAGGCCAACACCCTAAACCATTCGAAAATCGTTTCGCACCTATTTATGTGACAAATTGATAAATTTAATCACCAGCTCTAAACCGGAAAAATTTTAGGGCTTGAAATAATGGCATTAGACTCTCGAAAAATGGGGGAAGGGGTGGATTTCGAACGTGTTAAAGACAACAGACAGTATTTTTTTGCGGTGATATGAAGCATATTTATACCAATTTATTTTAGAATCGGATCAGACAGTTAGGAGATAGTTAAACTTTACTCAGCTTTCAGTTTTTGCTAAACCTAACTTATCAAGAATCCAATATGGATGCCTCTATCCATTCCAGGTCTAACCGCTTCATAAATTCGAGGACAGATGTACAGATAACTTAGGCTATTATTATATAGGGGATATCAATTACTTAGCAAAGTGTTTATTTTCTAATAATTTCGAAATTTAGAATTGCTTTGTAAGTAAATAATTTTATTAGCCCCTTGCGTTATGTATTATAATTACTTCTTGTTTCTAAATAAAAGCAATGGTTTTTAAAGTAAATTTATTTTCTCACATATCTAAAGAAATTCTAAGGAAATAAATTTTAAGATGCATTTCTTTACTGTAACGTATATTTAATTTGAATTTTTTGCAGAATAAAAAATCTCTTTATAGCTTGTCATCTTAAAAATCCCGTATCGCTTTAAAAAACAAAAAAATAGAAACAACATTAAATTATAATAATAGGATAATAATCAAAAGCAGGAGAAAATATTT
>CM063507.1:31600305-31602805 GCA_032207245.1 Pardosa pseudoannulata
CTAGTTTTTATTTGTCTAAATTGTTCCATAATCTATTAAGTAGACAAGAGCATTCGGTTTCGTTTTCCTGTCCATACCGTTATTTTTGTTCCCACAAACAAACCATGTTTCTACACTAACCCGTACTAGTACGTACTTACACTAACCCGTACAGCTTTTGAGTATCAATCGTCAGAACCGTTTAGTTTGGTTTGGAGCACTAAGGTCTACTTTTTGCAACACGAGGGCTAATGAGATCGGGAACTACTGCTTAAAGCCGATTCCGAACGGCTACGAACATGCATGTCACAGTGGGAATCGAACCCACGAACACAGAGTCTGAAGATCCCTAACCATTGGGACATCGTTCGGCATCATTCGTCATAAAACGTACTAGTACGTGTCCCACATACACTGTGTTAATTACAAATACAAAATTTCATTAAAATCAGTCTAGCCGTTAAGGAAAATTTCTATTACAAACACATTAACAGAAGAATTTTATATATAAAGATAGCTGCGGTAAGCAGATATAAATTTGGTATTCTTGGTAAAGTTGTAATTTTAAAGATAGAATCACCAGAAATTTATAATTTTAATATATATTTAAATAAGTTAGAAATTTATGATTAAAATATTAGATACATATCTCTTTGTTTCTAGAGATGATTTAATAAAACAAACCGTTTTGCTTAAAACAAACATATTAGATATTTAAACAACTGTAAAAATAAACCCCCGAATGATTCTCTCAACTCATTTGTACAATCTTCTCTTTATAGAAAACAAGACTTTTATTTTTTTAACAGCAAACATTTTAGCATTTCCTTCATTTAGGAAATCTTTTATCTTGATTTTTTTTCTCGCGTAATGCAGTTCATTTTCGAAGCTAATTAAATTTATCCAATTCTCCGTGTATGTTGTGATGAAAATGGAAATCTACAGAGGAAATGTTGCAAATTATATATATATATATATATATATATATATATATATATATATATATATATATATATATATATATATATATATATATATATGTATATATGTATATGTATATATATATGTATATATATGTATCTATCTATATATATATATGTATATATATATGTATATGTATATATATATATATATATATATGTATGTATGTATATATATATATGTATGCATATATGTATATATATATATATATATATATAGATATATACATATATATATATATATATGTATATATGTATGTATATATATATGTATGCATATATGTATATATATATATACATATGTATATATACATATGTATATATGTACATACATATATATCTATATATATATATATATGTATGAACAAATGTACAGATATATGTGTACTTATATATATATATATATATATATATATGTATGTACATATGTCTAGATATATATGTATAGATATGTGTATATATATATGTATATATATATATATATATATAATAGCTTGGTTGATTGATGCTGACTTACAAAAACATCTTTTATTTAGAACACCAGATAACACACAAATCCCCGTAGGGAAAAAGAACACAAACAGAAAATATTTGATGATATATTATATCGCGTTCTCAAAGAAAAAGCCTTGATATCTGTGTTCTATTCATATTTATTAAGTAAGGTGAGTGGCTCTAGGAATGGTGTCATTCCGGTAACCAATCAGTTCAATTTAATTACTTCTAGTTTATTCTAGAAGTTAGTACGTCAGAATGCGCGAGAAGAAATTAGTTTTAAAATTACAATTATATATATATATAATTATATATACATATATATACATATATATGTATATATACACTCAAGAGCCATAACATTATAAATCTCTGTCAATAACGTGTTGGCCCACCTTTGGTGCGCAACACATCTTCAACCTGCCTTGGCATGGATTCCGCAAGTCCTTGGTAGATGGCCCGGAGACAGATTGTACCAGATGTTTAATCAACGGTTACGCAAATCCGAGATATTGTGAATGGGATGTCTTTGAACTCTGAGCTGCCGTCACATATATCCCAAATGTGTTCTATCGGATTGGGATCCGGTGAGTTAGGCGACCAGGACATTAACTGGAATTCAGCATCATGTTCCTGGAACCAATCCAACACAATTTTAGCCTTGTGACAAGGGGCGTTGTCCTTTTGGAACATTCCATTTCCAGCTGGAAAAACGAAGGCCATGACAAGGAGCTTTGTCAGCAAAGACACACGAGTAGGACAATTGCTGCTTAGCCCTATATCCAACAGTGTCGCTGAACAGTGTGATCCGATACTGTTCTACTAGGCCCTGCATTGTATTGAGTTGTCAGATGAGTCACTGTCTGGCTGGGTTTACTTCAACATGCGAGACAGTCTTAGATGACCTTTTTCTTTGATAGAAAGTGGACGTCACACACCATGTCGTCTACTGCTGGTTTCACCGTCATTCATCCACTTTGCATAAGTACTAACAACTGTAGATCGGGAAAAACCCACGAGTCGTGCAGTTTCGGAAATACTTGTTC
>CM063507.1:31612805-31617805 GCA_032207245.1 Pardosa pseudoannulata
AAATAAAAATGTGCGTTATTTCTCTCGTAGTTTTGGAGAAAACTTTTTTCCACACATACATGTGTTTGCACCTTGTCATAAGCCTTTAAGTCTTAGTTTTGTAGAATAAAACAGATTTTACTTCAATTTTATATAAAAATTTAGTTTCTATTATAAGTTTTCTTGGGGGTAAGTGAACTTCTTTTTCTTCTGGAGTAGATTTTCTGAAGCTTTAAGAAGTTGTAAAAATAATCTATTCTAGAAACAGAACTTTTAGAACAAATTTTTGTAAAATTTCAAATTTTTAATTTTTGAAATTTTGAAATTATAATTTAAAAGTTTTATAACTCAAATTTTTAATGTTTTAAATTTTAAATAAAAATTTTAGTTTTATAGATAAAACAGATTTTTACTTCAATTTGTATAAAAAATTTAGTTTCTAATATATAGTTTTCTTGGGGTAAGTGAACTTAGATTTTTCTTTTGCGTAGATTTTCTGAAAAGTTGTAAAAATAATTTTTTTCAAACAGAACTTTTAGAAAAAAATTTATTTAGAAATAATTTTAGAATTTTAAATTTTTGAAGTCTTTTATATATTAAATAAATTTTAAATTCATATATTAAAATTTAGATTTATAGAGTAAAACAGGTATTTTACTTCAATTTTATGAAATTTAGTTTTCTAATATGATGTTTTTAAAGTTTTTCTTGGTAAGTGAACTTAAATTTTTTTTTGGCGTAGATTTTCAAAGGACTAAACTATATAAATTTTTTCAATCTAAATTTTTTTAAAAAAAATTTACTCTAGAAACAGAACTTTTAGAATAAATTTTTTATAAATGTGAATTTCAAATTTTTCATTTTTTTTAATTTTGAAATGTCATAAGCCTTTTGTTTTAGTTTTTATAGTAAAACAGATTTTTATTCAATTTTAATAAAAATTTAGTTTCTACTATAAGTTTTGTTGGGGGTAAGTGAACTTAATTTTTTTTCTTCTGGAGAAGATTTCCTGAAGCTTTAAGAAATTGTAAAAATAATTTACTCTAGAAACAGAACTTTAAATTTTTAAGTTCGAATTTCAAATTTTTAATTTTTGAAATTTTGAAATGTCATAAGCCTTTAAGTCTTAGTTTTATAGGATAAAACAGATTTTTACTTCAATTTTATATAAAAATTTAGTTTCTATTGTAAAATTTCTTGGGGGTCAGTGAACTTAAATTTTTTTTCTTCTGGAGAAGATTTCCTGAAGCTTTAAGAAATTGTAAAAATAATTTAGTCTTTAGACACAGAACATTTAGAATAAATTTTTATAAGTTTGAATTTCAAATTTTTAATTTTTTAAATTTTGAAATGTCATAAGCCTTTAAGTCTTAGTTTTATAGGATAAAAGAGATTTTTACTTCAACTTTATATAAATATTTAGTTTCTACTATAAGTTTTGTTGGGGGTAAGTGAACTTAAATTTTTTTTTTCTGGAGAAGATTTCCTGAAGCTTTAAGAAATTGTAAAAATAATTTACTCTAGAAACAGAACTTTTAGAATAAATTTTTAAAAGTTCGAATTTCAAATTTTTAGTTTTTTTAATTTTAAAAATATTATATGCCTTTGAGTTTTAGTTTTATAGGATAAAATAGATTTTTACTTCAATTTTATATAAAAATTTAGTTTCTATTGTAAAATTTCTTGGGGGTCAGTGAACTTAAATTTTTTTTCTTCTGGAGTAGATTTTCTGAAGCTTTAAGAAATTGTAAAAATAATTTACTCTAGAAACAGAACTTTTAGAATAAATTTTTATAAGTTTGAATTTCAAATTTTTTATTTTTTTTATTTTGAAATGTCATAAGCCTTTAAGTCTTAGTCTTTAAGGTTTTGACTATTAAAGTAAAAATCTATTTATCCTATAAAACTAAGGCCCTTAGTTTTATAGGATAAAATAGATTTTTACTTTAATTTTATATAAATATTTAGTTTCTACTATAAGTTTTGTTGGGGGTAAGTGAACTTAATTTTTTTTCTTCTGGAGAAGATTTCCTGAAGCTTTAAGAAATTGTAAAAATAATTTAGTCTTTAGACACAGAACATTTAGAATAAATTTTTATAAGTTCGAATTTCAAATTTTTAATTTTATTATTTTGAAATGTCATAAGCCTTTAAGTCTTAGTTTTATAGGTAACAGATTTTTACTTCAATTTTATATAAAAATTTGGTTTCTACTGTACGTTTTCTTGGGGTAAGTGAACTTAACTTTTTTTCTTCTCAGGTAGATTTCCTAAATCTTTAAGAAATTGTAAAAATAATTTACTCTAGAAACAGAACTTTTAGAATAAATTTATGTAAGTTTGAATTTCAAATTTTTTATTTTTTTTAATTTTGAAATATCATATGCCTTTAAGTTTTAGTTTTATAGAATAAAATGTATAAATTAAATATTGCTAATATTCTACATAATGTTTAAAAATTTATATAGAATAATATTTTATATACAATTTAGTTTCTAATGTACATACTTCAAAAGTTTTCTTGAGGGTAAGTTACCTTAATTTTTTTCTTCTGGAGTAGATTTTCAAATGACAAAATTATATTAATTTTTCAAAGATAAAGCTTTAAGGAAGTGTAAAAAAATTACTCTAGAAACAGAATTTTTAAAATACATTTTTATAAGTTCGAATTTCAAATTTATAGTTTTTTAAATTTTGAAATGTCATAAGCCTTTAAGTCTTAGTTTTATAGGATAAAACAGATTTTTACTTCAATTTTATATAAAAATTTAGTTTCTACTATGAGTTTTCTTGGGTGTAAGTGAACTTAATTTTTTTTCTTCTGGAGTAGATTTCCTAAAGCTTTAAGAAATTGTAAAAATAATTTACTCTAGAAACAGAACTTTTAGAATAAATTTTTGTAAGTTCAAATTTCAAATTAATTTTTTTCAATTTTGAAAATATTTTATAATTTAGTTTTAGTTTTAGATAAAATATTATTTTAATTCAATTTTATATATAAAATAATTTTCTATGTACTATTTTCAAAAGTTTCTTGGGGTAAGTAAATTTTTCTTCTGGTAGATTTTATGACAAAACTATAAATTTTCAAATATGAAGCTTTAAAATTTTAAAAAAATTTAGTCAAAAAAAAAATTTAGAATAAATTTTATAAATTGAATCAAATTTTTTGTTTTTTTAATTTTAAAAAATATGTAAATTTAGTTTTTTGAATAAAATTTTAATAAATTTTACTATTACAAAGAATTTATTTTTGAATTAAATTTTATATAAAATTTTTTTTTAGTTACAAACTTAAATATTTTCTGCATAGATAATTTTTTTTTCTACATTTTTAAAGACTTTTACGTTTTAAATAAGATTTTCTATAAAAATTCTTTTACTTTAATTTTTTTTATTTAATGAAAAAAATAATATTGAAAATTTTAAATAATGATTAAATAAAAATACGAAGAGAATAACTCTATAGTGAAAATCTAAATATAAAAAATATAGATATTTCACAATAATGCTTTTATAAAAATTAATTTTTATTCTTAGAATGAAAGTTTTTGCTTTATCGTTTTTTTTAAAATTTTTACGTTTCTGAAGCATAAAATAATTTTTATTGTTCAATATTTTCTTTTCACTTTTTTTATTTACTTCTTATAGAAAAATTTCATTTTGCATAAGATAAATATGTTTTTTCATTCAAATAAAAAATATCTTCTATAGTAATAACAGAAATAAAAATTTACGAGTTTTAATAAAAAGAATAAGTAAATATTTTTTTTGTTTCAACATATACTTTAGTGAAAAACTGATTGAAAATGCGTTTTTTTATAAAAAAATTTTTATAAATTTTCGATTAAATTATGCTGTTTAATAATTTTATTTATAATTTTTTAATTTTTGTTTATATTTTGATTAAAATTTTTAATGATATTTTTTCATTTTCATATAATTAGTTTTTATATAATATATTCAGGTTTAAAAAGTTTTAAGAATTAAGCGAAGTTATATTAAACATAGTTAGAACTCAAATGATAACATGATAAAAATTTAGCGGAACTATACAGAATAAAAAAGCTGACGCGAAAGTAGACATAGTAAAAAAAAATTTATAAATTCGAATTTCAAATTTTTCATTTTTTTTTTTAGTTTTAAAACTATATGCATTTGATTTTTAGTTTTATATGATAAAATAGATTTTTGCTTCAATTTTATATAAAAATTTAGTTTCTGCTATACATATTTCAAAAGTTTTCTGAACGGTAAGTGAACTTAATTTTTTTTCTTCTGGAGTAGATTTTCAAAGGATATAACTATATAAATTTTTCAAAGCTTAAGCTTTAAGAAATTGTAAAAAAAAAATTTACTCTTAAGAAACAGAACTTTTAGAATAAATTTTTTTTAAATTAGAATTTCAAAATTTAATTTTTTTTATTTTGAAATGTCATAATGAAGCTTTAAGAAATTGTAAAAATTATTTATTCTAGAAACAGAACTTTTAGAATAAATTTTCATCAAGTTCGAATTTCAAATTTTTTATGTTTTTTTTTATTTTGAAATGTTATATACCTTTACGTTTTAGTTTTATAGAATAAAATTTATAAATGAATTATTAATAATATTCTATATAATGTTTAAAAATTTATATAAAATAAAATTTTATATAAAATTTATTTTCTAACATACGTACTTGAAAAGTTTTTTGCAGGTAAGTAAATTCCATTTTATTTCATTTTGCATGAATTTTGAAATGACAAAACTATATAAATTTATCAAATATGAAGCTCTATTAAAAAACTTGCAAAACAAACTCATTCTAGAAATAGAAATTTTTTTTATGATAAATGGAAAAAGGAAAATTATAATGAAATTTTTAAATCTCGAAAGGTAGTACTATGACAACTTAAAAAACGAAGAGAATAACTCTATAGTCAGAAAATCTAAATTATAGAAAGATATAGCAAATACTTTTCACCTGTGAATGCTTATTATAAAAACCTTAAAATTCCATTTTCGCTTAAGAATGAAAGT
>CM063507.1:31622805-31648611 GCA_032207245.1 Pardosa pseudoannulata
CATGCCTTGTGTGAATGTTTATAAGTTTTCATAAACTTGAGAGAGAACTTTAGTTTAATCGTGCTTTGTGTGAATATTTATAGGTTTTCATGAACGTGCGAGAGAACTTTAATCGTGCCTTGTGTGAATGTTTATAAGTTTTCATGAACGTGCGAGAGAACTTTAATTTAATCGTGCCTTGTGTGAATGTTTATAAGTTTTCATGAACGTGCGAGAGAACTTTAATTTAATCGTGCCTTGTGTGAATGTTTATAAGTTTTCATGAACGTGCGAGAGAACTTTAATTTAATCGTGCCTTGTGTGAATGTTTATAAGTTTTCATAAACGTGCATGAAAATATTAATTTTGAAAATCTAAATTTCCATTCAGACCGTGCATAAGCTCCAAATCACACACACAAGCATGCACGAACACGCACACACATATACAGAGACTGTTCACACATTTTTAGACGATGTATATTGTAGTCACAAAACTAAATTACATAAAATTCTTGTGTTTGAAATGATCTATAATTGATAGAGCCCTTATTCTGAACTATCTTGCGACACCGTAATTTCCAGGATAATAAAGCCTTTTGAAGTGTCAGAAGATGTATTCTATCCCATTCCTCCTTATGATTCCTCCTGATGATTCCCATTAACAGTGAAATAGGAGTTATCACTGTTCACAGCATCCATGCTCCCTGAAATGTACATATCATATCAAAAAAAAAATCAAATTATTTAGCGATATGTAATATGCGTGAAGTATTTATTCAATTTCTGCAATATACTTAAACCCGTTTTATAAGCAATCCTAAAATATTTTTTTTTTATTTCCTAATCTAAATACGGCAAAAGCCTTACATAATATTCACCTCATTTCGAACTGCATTTCGATTCAAAAGCAAACAAAGCACTTCCCAAAAGAAAACACTCAGCGGATATTTTTGGTTAACTTTTCCCGCCCGGAAAAAAAAAATTTTATCGACTACGTCACGACCTAAAGTAGGTCACGGTCCCGACTAAAATTGGCACTTGTTTTCAGTTTCAAGAAATCCAAACAACTTGAGAGATTTTATTGAATTTCACCTCTTGACTTCTTCAGAAAAGATTGTGACTTGTCCGGAAGCGAATCGTGTGATGTAACAACTCTTTTCGAACGGGAGCCTTTTTATTATTTTTACTTTCTCAACTATGCAGATTGGAATAAAGTATTGTAACATATTGTAGTTGACATCAAAAACTTGTCCTCGATGTTTTGATATCCCCTATCCCCTATATAATAACAGCCTAATCAGTATGTACTCGAATGTATCAAGCGGTTGAACTTAGAATAGATAGAGGCATCCCTATTGGATTTTTGATGAGTTAGGGTTAGCAAAATTCAAAGCGAGTCAAGTTTATCTTCTCCTAAACAATCGGTCAGATTCTAAAATAAATTTCTATAAATGTGATTCATATCACAGTGCAAAAATACTATCGTCTTTAAAAACGTTCGAAATCCATCCCTTCCCCTCTTTAATGCCATTATTTCGAGCCTTATCTTCCCAGGTGATAAGCAGACGATTATATTTATCAATTTATCACGTAATAAATAGGTAAAAAATATCACTTTTTTCTAAACAGTATGACTTCATTCCTTACCATCTCATTTAATCATTTCTAAATTTAAATTTTTTAAATATCGTCTGCATTATTTTCATACATTTTATCTCTGAACTGAAATATTACGTAAATGATTTTCTTTTATAGTTGGCTTAAATAATAGATTAGGTACATATGTGATAATTTTAAATTTAATCATCGATTATTTTTTGTTTTAAGATAATTCTCAGCTATAAAACAAGCCATTTTTTACACCTGCCTCATAAGGTACTTTGCAATTCTGGAAAATTACAAATTTTACTAATCCCGTCATATGACGGGCTATATACTAGTATAATAATAGCCTAAGTTATTTGACTGTCCGTTCTCGAATTTATGAAAGGATTGAACCTGGAATGGATAGAGGCATCCATATTAGATTCTTGATGAGTTAGGTTTAGCAAAGTTCGAAAGTGTTCGAAAACATTCGAAATCCACCCATTCCCTTCTTTTTGATCGTTTAATGCCATTATTTCGAGTCCTATTTTCCCAGGTGACAAGCAGACGATTAAATTTATTACTTTATAACGTAATAAATAGGTAAAAATAAGCAAACAAAGCACTTCCCAAAAGAAAACACTTCGCTGTTATTTTTGGTTAACTTTTCCAGCCAGGAAAAAAAATTTATCGACTACGTCACGACCTAAAGTAGGTCACGGTCCCGACTAAAATTGGCACTTGTTTTCAGTTTCAAGAAATCCAAACAACTTGAGAGATTTTATTGAATTCCACCTCTTGACTTCTTCAGAAAAGATTGTGACTTGTCCGGAAGCGAATCGTGTGATGTAACAACTGTTTTCGAACGGGGGCCTTTTTATTATTTTTACTTTCTCAACTATGCAGATTGGAATAAAGTATTGTAACATATTGTAGTTGACATTTAAAATTTGTCCCAGATGTTTTAATATCCCCTATCCCCTCTCTAATAACAGCCTAAGTTATCTGTCCGTCTGTCCTCAAATTTATCAAGTGGTTGAACCTAGAATAGATAGAGGCATCCATATTGGGTTCTTGATGAGTTAGGATTAGCAAAGTTCAAAGCGAGTCAAGTTTATTTTCTCCTAAACAATCGATCAGATTCTAAAATAAATTGCTATAAATGTAATTCATATCACAGTGCAAAAATACTATCGCGTTTAAAGACGTTCGAATTAATCATCTCATTTAATCATTTCTTATTTTAAATTATTTAAATATCGTCTGCATTATTTTCATACGTTTTATCACTGAACTTAGATATTACGGAAATAATTTTCTTTTATATTTGGCTTAAATAATAGATTAGGTACATATGTCATAATTTTAAATTTAATCATCGATTGTTTTTTGTTGCAAGATAATTCTCAGCCATAAAACAAACTATTTTTTTATCTGCTTCATAGGGTACTTTACAATTCTTTTAAATTAAAAATTTTACTAATCCCGTCATAATACAGGCTATATGCTTATGGAATAATAGCCTAAGTTATCTGATGAGCGCTTGTATCTGGAATGGATACAGGCATCCATATTGGATTCTTGATGAGTTAGGTTTAGCAACGTTCGAAAGTGTTCGAAAACATTCGAAAAATCCACCCTTTCCCTCTCTTTTCGAGCGTTTAATGCCATTATCTCGAGCCCTATTTTCCCAGGTGACAAGCAGACGATTAAATTGATCACTTTTTCACGTAATAAATAGGTAAAAAATAACATATTTTTCTAGCATTATGACGTCATTCTTTTAACCATCTCATTTAATGATTTCTTATTTTAAAGTATTTAAATATCGTCTGCATTATTTTCATCCGTTTTATCACTGAACTTAGATATTACGTCAATAATTTTCTCTTATATTTGGCTTCAATAATAAATTAGGCACATATGTGATAATGTTAAATTTAATCATCGATTATTTTTTGTTGAAAGATAATTCTCAGCTGTGAAACACACAATTTTTTTTTTGCCTGCCTCATAGGGTACTTTGCAATTCTGGAAAATTAAAAATTTTACTGATCCCAACATATGAGGCTATATGCTAGTATAATAATAGCCTAAATTATCTGTTTGTCTGTCCTCGAATTTATGAAACGGTTGGACCTAGTATGGATAGAGGCATCCGTATTGGATTCTTGATGACTTACGATTAGCAAATTCAAAGAGAGTCAAGTTTATCTTCTCCTAAACAATCGATCAGATTCTAAAATAAATTGCTATAAATGTGATTCCTATCACAGTGCAAAAAATACTATCGTGTTTAAAAACATTCGAAATCCACCCCTTATTTCCCTTTTTCGAGCGTTTAATGAATTATATTTTCAACCCTATTTTCCCCTAGAGGAGGCGATTAAATTTATCAATTTATCACATAATAAATAGGTAAAGATAACACTTTTTTCTAGCAATATGAAGTCATTCCTTTAACCATCCCATTAAATCATTTCTTATTAAAATATCGTCTGCATTATTTTCATACTTTTTATCACTGAACTTATGATAATTTTCATTTATATTTGGCTTAAATAATAGATTAGGTACATATGTGGTAATTTTAAATTTAATCATCGATTATTTTTTGTTCTAATGAAACTTTTATCACCGGTATTAACAACAAATTCTTTTCATAAAACTCTGGGAGTTTATTTCACGGACTCATAAATATCTAGGTTTAAATTATATATGTTTGAAAATTAACAAGTTTGTTCGTTTGTGT
Organism: Pardosa pseudoannulata; assembly: GCA_032207245.1. Classification (NCBI taxonomy): domain Eukaryota; kingdom Metazoa; phylum Arthropoda; class Arachnida; order Araneae; family Lycosidae; genus Pardosa; species Pardosa pseudoannulata. The sequence continues at coordinate 31,627,123 of CM063507.1, forward strand.
GTTTGTTTGTTATGCATAACCACTTGGTTTCGTTTAATTTTGGACATCATTCATATATATACCGCCAAATAATTACTGTAAATATTAAAACTTCTGCTGTCCATCCTGTCACGTAATATGACAAGATAAATTAAAGTTGGCAATAAACATGCGGTCAGTAAAGATAACACCGATTTCCAAGTTTTCTTCTCGGTGATATACCATGGTGTGACACGAACACCTTGTATTCATTGTATAAAACGTAACCTCGATGTTTTGATAAATATAACAAAATAGACTTTAAGTACTAAGATTAGACGATGTATCAATATATCGCTAAATATCGATATATTATGTTGTATCGTAACACGGATTTCCTAATTTTCTGTTCTGCGATGTATCACGATGTGGCATGAACACCTTGTAGTCATTATGTGAAATTTTACCTCGATGTTTTGATAAATATAATAAAATAGATTTTAAGTACTAAGACTAGACGATGTATTAATACATCGCTAAATATCGATATATTATGTCACATCGTAACACGGATGTCCTAATTTTCTGTTCTGCTTTAATGTTCTGCGATGTATCACAGTGTGGCATAAACACCTTGTAGCCATTGTATGATATTTTACCTCGATGTTTTGATAAATATCATACTGAATCGTAACACCGATTTCCTACTTTTCTTCTCAGTGATATACCATGGTGTGACACGAATACATTGTAGTCATTGTATAAAACTAACCTCGATATCTTGGTAGATATCATAAAATAGATTTTTAGTACTAAGACTGAACAATGTATCGACATATCTCGAAATATCGATATAATGTGCTGAATCGTAACACCGATTTCCAAATTTTCTGTTCTGCTTTTCTATTCTGCGATTTATCACTGTGTGGCATGAACACCTTGTAGCCATTGTGTGAAATTTTACCTCGATATTTTGATAAATATCATAAAATAGATTTTTAGTACTAAGACTGAATGAAGTATCGATATATCATTAAATATCGATATAATGTACTAAATCGTAACACCGATTTCCAAGTTTTCTTCTTGGTGATATACCATTGTGTGATACGTACACCTTGTAGTCATTGTATAAAACGTAACATCGATGTTTTAATAAATATAATAAAATAGACTTTAAATACTAAGACTAGACGATGTATCAATATTTCTCCAAATATCGATATAATTTGTTACATCGTAACACCGATTTCCAAATTTTCTGTTCTGCGATGTATCACGATGTGGCATGAACACCTTGTAGTCATTGTGTGAAATTTTACCTCGATGTTTTGATAAATATAATAAAATAGATTTTAAGTACTAAGACTAGACGATGTATTAATACATCGCTAAATATCGATATATTATGTCACATCGTAACACGGATTTCCTAATTTTCTGTTCTGCTTTAATGTTCTGCGATGTATCACAGTGTGGCATAAACACCTTGTAGCCATTGTATGATATTTTACCTCGATGTTTTGATAAATAACATAAAATAGCTTTTTAGTAATAAGACGGAACGATGTATCGATATATCGTGAAATATCGATAAAATGTACTGAATCGTAACACCTATTTCCTAGTTTTCTTCTCAGTGATATACCATGGTGTGACACGAATACCTTGTAGTTATTGTATAAAACGAACCTCGATATCTTGGTAGATATCATAAAATAGATTTTTAGTACTAAGACTGAACGATGTATCAATATGTCTCGAAATATCGGTATAATGTGCTGAATCGCAACACCGATTTCCAAATTTTCTGTTCTGCGAATTATCACGATGTGGCATGAACACCTTGTAGTCATTGTGTGAAATTTTACCTCGATGTTTTGATAAATATCATAAAAAAGATTTTTAGTACTAAGACTGAGCGATGTATCAGTATATCGGGAAATATCGATATAATGTACTGAATCGTAACACCGATTTCCAAGTTTTTTTCTCGGTTATATACCATGGTGTGACACGAATACCTTGTAGTCATTGTATAAAACGTAACCTCGATATCTTGGTAGATATCATAAAATAGATTTTTAGTACTAAGACTAAACAATGTATCGATATATCGCTAAATATCGATATATTAAATTGTATCGTAACACGGATTTCCTAATTTTCTGTTCTGCGATGTATCACGCATGAACACCTTATAATCAATGTGTGAAATTTTACCTCAATGGTTTGATAAATGTCATAAAACAGATTAAGTACTAAGATTGGATGATGTATCGATATATTGCAAAATATCGATATAACGTGCAGCATTGAGTCATCTATTTCCAGATTTTCTGTTCAGTTATGCACTACGATGTGGCAATAACAGAATTATGCCAAAAACATATGTATTGTACACAGTTTAAAATATGTCCTAGATGTTTTAATATTATAAAATAGTTTATAAGAACAATTACTGGATGATTTATTGATATATCGTGAAATATCGATACCTTAAATGAAATAATTTTCGATCTATTACGATTTAACTGAATAACTAAATTTATGCGCAAAACGCGAGCTCCTGGTACAAATCCGTTGCGAAATGCACACGCACACAATGTGTAAATACAAAAATTATTCCCTCTTTCACATGTTTACACGTGCCAAATCCGTCAAAAATAATACGAGAGTTTGCTTGAAACTTACAAAATACTAAATTTCGATCGGAAGCTGTTTAACATTTTACGAACTGCTGGATTACAAGCTATACAAATTATGTCCCGTCATAAATAAAAGGAGATTTCATGAATAAAGAATACGCCTGAGAATAATAAGAACGGAGGCTTTAGAACTTCTCCTCGTTTTAAAAGAAGAGAGCTTACAGAAAATGGCCTTGCCTTCATCCTCTAATTCTTTAGCGTGCCAGCTTTACATAAATTTGAAATTATTATCTGGTTATCAGCGAATAGTTATCTACGGTAAAGTACAGTACAGTCTCCGCAATTCAAGGTGGTCAGGACCAGAAGTAGCTCGAATTATTAAAATTCGAAAAAACGAAAATAATTTATTTAACTCATTGTATGCGAGGCACGTACTAGTACGTTTTCTGACACTTGATACTTGAGCGTGGGTCACGTACTAGTAAGGGTTAGTGTAACAACATGGTTTGTTTGTGGGTACAAAAATAGAGGTATATACAGGAAAATGAAGCAGAATGTTCTTTTCTACTACATAGATTCTGGAAAAATTTGGACAAATAAAAACAAGTTTTTATCAGTCGATGCGGAGCCACAGAATGGGAAGGTTGATTAAAAAAAGCATATATACACATAACACATTGTATGCGGCACACGTACTAGTACGTTTTCTGATTATTGATACTTGAACGTGGGTCACGTACTAGTAAGGGTTAGTGTAACAATATGGTTTGTTTGGGGGTATAAAAAAAACAGTATATACAAGAAAACGAAGCCGAATGTTCTTGTCTACTACATAGATTCTGATAAAAATTAGACAAATAATCACCAGTGTTTACATCAGTCGATGTGAAAACTAGTGTAGAACCACAGAACCGGAAAAAAATTAAAACTATATACTACTATTTCTATTTGATTTTTCATATTTACAATACTATTGTAAACTTATTCTTAAAAAGAATATTTTTTGTTTACAAAAATCTTACGGTTGTTATTTATATATTTCTATTTATATATTTGTTTATATATTTCAGTATAAAATACGAAAAGTTGGTTAAGCAATTAAATAATTGGCGGTCTATTGAGATTTAACTGAATAACTAAATTTAAGTGCCAAACGCCCGCTCCCGGTACAATTCCGCTGCGAAATGTACCAGCACACAATGTGTTAATACAAAAATTATTTCCTCTTTTACATGTTTAGACGTGCCAAATCCGTCAAAAATAATACGAGAATTTGCGTGAAACTTACAAAATAGTAAATTTCGATCGGAAGCTGTTTAACATTTTAAGAACTGCTGGATTACAAGCTATACAAATTATGTCCCTTCATAAATAAAAGGAGATTTCATGAATAAAGAATACTCCTGAGAATAATGAGAACGAAGGCTTTAGAACTTCTCCCTGTTTTAAGAGAAGAGAGCGTACAGAAAATGGCCTTGCCTTCATCCTCTAATTCTTTAGCGTGCCAGCTTTACATAAATTTGAAATTATTATCGGGTTATCCTCGAGGAGTTATCTACGGTAAAGTACAGCACAGTCTCGGTAATTCAAGGTGGTCAGGACCAGACGTAGCTCGAATTATTAAAATTCGAATTATCGGAAATAATTTATTTAATGCATTGTATGCGAGACACGTACTAGTACGTTTTCTGACGATTGATACTTGAGCACGGGTCAAATACTAGTACGTTTTGGGATGATTGATACTTGAGCGCGGGTCAAGTACTAGTAAGGGCTACTGTAACAACGAGGTTTGTTTAAACTGCCAACTTTACATAAATTTGAAATTATTATCGGGTTATACGCGTGGAGTTATCTACGGTAAAGTACATTACAGTCTCGGTAATTCAAGGTGGTCAAGACCAGACGCAGTGCGATTTATTAAATTTAGAATTATCCAAAATAATTTATTTAACAAATTGTATGCGAGACACGTACTGGTACTTTTTCTGACGATTGATACTTGAAAGCGGAACACGTATTAGTACGTTTTCTGATGATTGATACTTGAGCCCGGGTCACGTACTAGCACGGGTTAGTGTAACGACATGGTTTGTTTAGAGTGCCAACTTTACATAAATTTGAAATTATTATCGGGTTATCCGCGAGGAGTTATCTACGGTAAAGTACAGTACAGTCTCGATAATTCAAGGTGGTCAAGACCAGACGTAGCTCGAATTATTAAAGTTAGAATTATCCAAAATAATTTATTTAACAAATTGTATGCGAGACACGTACTGGTACTTTTTCTGACGATTGATACTTGAAAGCGGAACACGTATTAGTACGTTTTCTGATGATTGATACTTGAGCCCGGGTCACGTACTAGCACGGGTTAGTGTAACGACATGGTTTGTTTAGAGTGCCAACTTTACATAAATTTGAAATTATTATCGGGTTATCCGCGAGGAGTTATCTACGGTAAAGTACAGTACAGTCTCGATAATTCAAGGTGGTCAAGACCAGACGTAGCTCGAATTATTAAAGTTAGAATTATCCAAAATAATTTATTTAACAAATTGTATGCGAGACACGTACTGGTACTTTTTCTGACGATTGATACTTGAAAGCGGAACACGTATTAGTACGTTTTCTGAGGATTGATACTTGAACCCGGGTCACGTACTAGCACGGGTTAGTGTAACGACATGGTTTGTTTAGAGTGCCAACTTTACATAAATTTGAAATTATTATCGGGTTATCCGCGAGGAGTTATCTACGGTAAAGTACAGTACAGTCTCGATAATTCAAGGTGGTCAAGACCAGACGTGCGAATTATTAAAGTTAGAATTATCCAAAATAATTTATTTAACACTTTGTATGCTAGACACGTAGTAGTACTTTTTCTGACGATTGATACTTGAAAGCGGAACACGTATTAGTACGTTTTCTGACGATTGATATTTGAGAACGGGTCACGTACTAGTACGGGTTAGTGTAACGACATGGTTTGTTTAGAGTGCCAACTTTACATAAATTTGAAATTATTATCGTGTTATCCACGAAGAGTTATCCACGAGTAAATACTTCAGTCTCGGTAATTCAGGTGGTCAAACCAGAAGTGCGATTTTATTAAATTTAGAATTATCCAAATAATTTATTTAACAAACATTGTATGCGAGACAAGTACTGGACTTTTTCTGACGATTGATACTTGAAAAAGCGGAACACGTATAGTACGTTTTTCTGATGATTGATACTTGAGCCCGGGTCACGTACTAGCACGTCAGTGTAACGACATGGTTTGTTTAGAGTGCCAACTTTACATAAATTTGAAATTATTATCGGGTTATCCGCGAGGAGTTATCTACGGTAAAGTACAGTACAGTCTCGATAATTCAAGGTGGTCAAGACCAGACGTAGCTCGAATTATTAAAGTAAGAATTATCCAAAATAATTTATTTGACACATTGTATGCGAGACACGTACTAGTACGTTTTCTGACGACTGATACTTGAGCGCGGAACACATACTAATACGTTTTCTGACGATTGATATTTGAGAACGGGTCACGTACTAGTAAGGGTTAGTATAATAACATGGTTTGTTTGTGGGTACAATACATAAATTTGAAATTATTATCGTTATCCGCGAGGATTATGGAAAATACATTACAAGTTGTTAATTCAGGTGGTCAAACCACACGCAGTGCGATTTATTAAATTTAGAATTATCCAAAATAATTTATTTAACATTGTATGCGACACGTACTGGTACTTTTCTGACGATTGATACTTGAAAGCGGAACACGTTTAGTACGTTTTCTGATGATTGATACTTGAGCCCGGGTCACGTACTAGCATCAGTGTAACGACATGTTTGTTTAGAGTGACTTACATAAATTTGAAATTATTATCGTGTTATCCGCGAGGAGTTATCTACGTAAAGTACAGTACAATCTCGATAATCAATGTCAAACCAGACGTAGCTCGAATTATTAAAATTCGAATTATCCAAAATAATTTATTTAACACATTGTATGCGACACAAGTACTAGTATATTTTCTGACGATTGATACTTCAAAGCGGAACACGTATTAGTACATTTTCTGAGGATTGATACTTGAACCCGGGTCACGTACTAGCACGGGTTAGTGTAACGACATGGTTTGTTTAGAGTGCCAACTTTACATAAATTTGAAATTATTATCGGGTTATCCGCGAGGAGTTATCTACGGTAAAGTACATTACAGTCTCGGTAATTCAAGGTGGTCAAGACCAGACGCAGTGCGATTTATTAAATTTAGAATTATCCAAAATAATTTATTTAACAAATTGTATGCGAGACACGTACTGGTACTTTTTCTGACGATTGATACTTGAAAGCGGAACACGTATATAGTACTTTTTCTGATGATTTGATACTTGAGCCCGGGTCACGTACTAGCAACAGTGTAACGACATGGTTTGTTTAGAGTGCCAACTTTACATAATTGAAATTATTTGTTATCCTAAGGAGTTATCTACGGTAAAGTACAGTACAATCTCGATAATTCAAGGTGGAAACCAGACGTAGCTCGAATTATTAAATTAGAATTATCCAAAATAATTTATTTAACAAATTGTATGCGAGACACGTACTAGTACTTTTTTTCTGACGATTGATACTTGAAAGCGGAACACGTATTAGTACGTTTCTGATGATTGATACTTGAAAATCACGTACTAGCACGGGTTAGTTAACAAATGGTTTGTTTAGAGTGCCAACTTTACATAAATTGAAATTATTATTTATCCGCGAGGAGTTATCTACGGTAAAGTACAGTACATCTCGATAATTCAAGGTGGAATTTGAATAATAAAAAGGACGTGCTGAATTATTAAAGTTAGAATTATCCAAAATAATTTATTTAACACATTGTATGCTAGACACGTACTAGTACGTTTTCTGACGATTGATACTTTGAACGGGTCACGTACTAGTAAGGTTGGTGTAACAACAGGTTTGTTTGTGGGTACATAAAATAACTATATACAGGAAAACGAAGCCGAATGTTCTTTCTACTACATAGATTCTGGAAAAATTTGGACAAATAAAAACAAGTTTTTTATCAGTCGATGCGGAGAACACAGAATGGGAATGTTGATTAAAAAAAGCGTATATACACATAACACATTATGCGGCACGTACTAGTACGTTTTCTGACGATTGATACTTGAACACGGATCACGTACTAATACGGGTTAATGTAACAACATGGTTTGTTTGTCGGTAGAAAATAAAGGTATATACAGAAACCGAATGTTCTTACTCTACATAGATTCTGAAAAATTAGACAAATAAAAACAAGTGTTTATTTATGAGTTATGAGATCCACAGAACTCGAAGGTTGATTAAAATCATATATAAATAACAACACATGTTGTTTATACGTAATAGTACGTTTTTGATTGATACTTATTCGTACTATCTGGTTATATAAAAATGGTTTGTTTATTAGCTTTACAAAAATTTGAAATTATTATCGGGTTATAAGAGTTTATTTACAGTCTATAATTCAAAAGTTCCAGACGTAATCGAATTATTAAAATTCGAATTATCGGAAATAATTTATTTAACAAATTGTATGCGAGACAAGTACTAGTAATTTTTCTGATGATTGATACCTGAGAGCGGGTAAACTAGTACATTTTAGTGTAACAACATGGTTTGTTTAGTTACTAAAATACGTTTTATAAAAAACATGTCTTGTTGTACTATTCGGAAAAGTACAAATAAAAACAAGTTTTTTATATCAAATAACCGAAGGGAATTTGATTAAAAAAGTATATACCATAAAAATGTATCGAACAAAGTAAATTTTCTGAATAATATTACATTGTATGCGAGACACGTACTAGTACGTTTTCTGATGATTGATACTTGAGCGCGGTCACGTACTAGTACGGGTTAGTGTAACAACATGGTTTGTTTGTGTACAAAAATAATTATCAGGAAAACGAAGTGATGTTTATGCTACATAGATTCTAAAATGGACAAATACAGTTTTTTTTATCAAGTGATGCGGACCAGACGAATTATTAAAATTCGAATTATCGAATATAATTAACACATTGTATGCGAGACACGTACTAGTACGTTTTCTGATGATTGATACTTGAGCGCGGGTCACGTACTAGTACGGGTTAGTGTAACAACATGGTTTGTTTAGAGTGCCAGCTTTACATAAATTTGAAATTATTATCGGTTATCCCGAAGAGTTATTTACAGTCTCGGTAATTCAAGGTGGTCAGACGTAATAGCTCGAATTATTAAAATTCGAATTATCGAAATAATTTTATTTAACACATTGTATGCGAGACACGTACTAGTACGTTCTCTTATGATTGATACTTGAGCGCGGGTCACGTACTAGTACCGGTTAGTGTAACAACAGGGTTTGTTTGTGGGTACAAAAATAACGGTATATACAGGAAAACGAAGCCGAATGTTCTTGTCTGCTACATAGATTCTGGAAAAATTTAGACAAATAAAAACTAGTTCTTTTTATCAGTCGATGCTGAACCACAGAATGGGAAGGTTGATTAAAAAAAGTATATACACATAACACAATGTATGCGGAACATGTACTAATACGTTTTCTTACGACTGATACTTACGATTGATAGAGTGGGACACGTACTGGTACGTTTCTGATGATTGATACTTGAGAGCGGTGACGTACTAGCACGGGTTAGTGTAACATCATGATTTGTTTGTGGGTACAAAAATAACCGTATATACAGGAAAATGAAGCCGAATGTTCTTCTCTGCACCATATATTCTGGAAAAATTTGAACAAATAAAAACAAGTTTTTTTATCAGTCGATGCGGAACCACAGAACGGGAAGGTTGATTAAAAAAATCATATATACACATAACACATGGTGTGCGGGATACTCAATAGTACGTTTTCTGACGATTGATACTTCAGCGCGGGTCACGTACTAGTACTGGTTATTATAACAACATGGTTTGTTTAGAGTGCCAGCTTTACATAAATTTGAAATTATTATCGGGTTATCCGCGAAGAGTTATCTACAGTCTCGGTAATTCAAGATGGTCAGGACCAGACGTAGCTCGAATTATTAAAATTCGAATTATCGGAAATAATTTATTTAACACATTGTATGCGGGACACGTACTAGTACGTTTTCTGACGATTGATACTTGAGCGCGATTCAGGTACTAGTACATGTTAGTGTAACAACATTGTTTGTATGTGGTACAAAAATAACTATATATATACAGGAAACCGAAGCCGAATGTTCTTGTCTACTACATAGATACTGGAATCATTTAGACAAATAAAAACAAGTTTTTTTATCAGTCGATGCGGAACCACAGAACGGGAAGATTGATTAAAAAAATCATATATACACATAACACATGGTGTGCGGGATACTCAACAGTACGTTTTCTGACGACTGATACTTGAGTGCGGGACACATAGTAGTACGTTTTCTGACGATTGATACTTGAGCGTGGGTTACGTAATTGTACGGGTTAGTATAACAACATGGTTTGTTTGTGGGTACAAAAATAACGGTATATCTATAGAAAAACGAAGCCGAATGTTGTTGTCTACTACATAGATTCTTGAAAAAATTTAGACAAATATAAAATAGTTTTTACATCGATGTGGAACCACAGAACGGGAAAAATTATAACTATATACTACTATTTCTATATGATTTTTCATATTTAAGATACTATTATAAATTTATCCACTAAAAAATATATTTTTTGTTTACAAAAATCTTAAGTTGTATTTATATACTAGCATATTATATATGATATTTTTATATAGAATTGGTAAATACAAATAAAATGGTTTGTTTTTTGGCTGAGATACTTCACTCTAATGTTTATGCACTACTCCTCTAGATTGAAAAAGTTTAAAATCCATGGTTTTTAGTCACACAGTTTTAAAAACAAAAAAAAAAAAAAAAATATATATAAATTAAAAAGTTAAATTTAGTATTATTTTAAGTTTATGTTATATTATAAAATTTTTCATTACAAAAAAAATAATCGATGTTGAATTTTATACTTAAATACTTTTTTTTGTCAAATATATTATTTTGCTTAATATGTAAGTCAGCGATAAAACGTATGAAAATAATACATATTTAAATAATTTACAAGAAATGTTATATGTAAAATAGTCATAATAAAAAAAAAAATGTTATTTTTACCTATTTATTAATCTTTGTGATTTATCGTGTTAGCCAGGAATCCTCCATCAATTCAAAAATGCCCACAAATACTATTATTATATAATTTTATTTATGTATTTGTATATATATTTCAATATATAATACGAAAGTATTAAAAAATTAAATAATTTGTCTATGAGATTGAACTGAATAACTAATTTAACACAAAATTCGGTACAATTTACGAATGTACACACAATTTTAAAAAAAAAACAAAAAAAATAGAAATAGAAACACAGTTTTTAAATTTGAAAGTATATCTCAATTTAAAAAAATGTATTTACATATTTCATTAATGATGATAAAGTTATATCTTAAGTCTAATTTTTGCAACAACAGCGGGCCAAATCCTTAAAGATTAACGGCTACGAACATCTATGTCACATCGAGATTAACCCATGAACTACGATACTGATGATCAACGATCATTTGGCAATAATATCTTAAAGGTTTGTAAATACATTGTTCATTTTATGTGTGGCAACAAGCCATCTTCTGAACATCACATTGTCTGTAGAGTTCCCTCAGGTTAATGTTCTATGTACCTCGTGGCTGTCTAGGAATCAAAAAAAATACGCGATGTGTAATCATTTGGGGCCCTTCCTCACAGTCATCCTGCTCTACTTTTAAACAATTAAAATTTTATGTAACCAATTTGGGAAATTTATGCTTTGTGTACTTATGATGATTCTTACCATAATCAGAAATAACACAATAAAGTATGTCTGAAATGCACTTCTTGTTCTTCGATTTTTAAATAGGAAACGAAACTAAATAACTAATCGATACAATTTATCGCTCATGCGCCCTGTTTCTCGATGTTAGGAAATCAAAAAATCGATTTTTGTATATCGGGACTCTAAATTGCTGATGCGCTGCTTCTATCGCGGTAAATAGGAAAAAGGATTTCGCAAAGTAAAAATAAATCGGATATCAGGTTATATAGCGCATGCGCTGTTTTTCGAATTCGGAAAATCAGAAAGACGATATTAGTATATCGGGGTGCTATATCGCTCATGAGATACGATTTTACTATGAACAGATAAATTGTTAGTCTGGTTATATCGCGCATGCCCTGTTATTCGATGTTAGGAAATCAAAAAATCGATGTTTGCATATAGGAGCCCTAAATTGCGCTTGCGCTGCTTCTAATAAATAAAATAAGAAAAGGGATTTCGTGAGTAAAAAGGGATCGGATATTAGGTTATACCGCGCATGCGCTGTTATTCGAAGCTGGGAAATCGGAACAATGTTGTACTGGGGACCTAAACTGCGCATGCGCTGCTACTTTCTGGATACGAAGAAAAAAAAAGATTTCACGAAGAAGAAATAAATCGGTGATCAGATTATATGCACGTACGCTATTACTCGAAGTTGGGATATCGACAAGACGATCATTGGATATCGGGGTGTCATATCACGAATGCGCTGTTACCCTATCACACTAAGTCATGATATCGGAAAGACGATTTCACATCCGAGATGAGGGGATAAGCTTAAATCGATTTATCTCTAACGGTGTTTCGTCCACATTGTGTACATCGCTGAACCCGAAATGTGGAAATCACAATGCAAGACGTTATATTAAAATTTCAAGATATATCTATACCTGTATCGATATATCGTGAAAACCATTTTTCAAGGCAACTGCAAGGTGTTCGTGCCCCATCGTGATACCTCGCCAAACACAACATTTGGAAATCGGTATAAGATGTACGTAGATACCAGTGGCGTGCGGTAGGTTTTCTTGCAGGGTGTGCAGAGAACATGGATTTTCCAAAAAATCTTTAATTATTGAGACATCTGAGTTCTCCATTCTGAAACGGGTTATTTATTATGAATATAAATTTAAAGAATACAATAAATAAAATATTTACCTACGAGTAGTCGAGTTATAACTATAAAAACAGCTAAACTTATGAGAATTCTACTAGCACTGAAGCAAAAATCATGTCTTTTGTTGAATGGTGTCATATCGGCATCGAAAAAGCAACGCTTCGGGCTTCCACAAAAAACTTATATGTTCAGCAAACGTAGCACCACATGGCGCCCGCCGCTGCGATGCCTCATACGGATGCTCATTGGTGCCGACAAACCGAACGTCTGTTCAACGTGCAGAGGATGTCACTGCACTCTGGTACAATAAAGCGAACTGTTTCTTGTTCGGTCAGTTAATTAAATTATATTTATTAATTGTTTTTAACATTTGGAAATCATATATTCTGCGAAAAACATCTTGACAATTTTTAAAAACAAAACCAGAGATATGGTGTTACAGATATAACTTATATACTCTCTGTAAGACACAATGAATGGTACAATTTGTACTGTTCTGTTAAAATTCGTTTCTTTAAAACAAAACAGCATTGTTTTTCAGCTAATTATTTCAATAAATATAATACATCACCGAAATTAATTTACCACACTAAAACATTTCACTTTATATTGATGAAATACTTCTTTTATATTTCCATGAAAACAAAATCTTACAATATATAAATTTAAACATTAACCGTCTGCAAAATCGTAAGGCCAGTTAATCAGTTAAAAAAACAAAATCGCTTCAGCACGTTAGTCCCCGCTCTAATACAACGCTTAATAAACCGTACCTTCGGATGATTCTGAATGCCAAGTGCAGTAAAAATAGCTGCACTTGCCTCAGTGCCATAGTATGCTGTTCTTCTCCAGTAGCCCATACATATAAAGCGTGGTTTTAAATTTAGTGGGCAGTGCGTACACATCAGAACTTCCTATGTTCGTTTGCGCGCTACGTGGTGCAGCACCTAGTACCGCAAGCACTGCGGGAATACAAGCAAGCAAATCACCATAATATTTGAATATATTATAAATAATATTTATTATATACCATATAAAGATAGGTAGACATAGGTGCAGAAAATTATTGTCCCTCATAATTTTGCCAGGGTGTGCAGTGCACACCCTGCACATATGGACCGCACGCCACTGGTAGATATAGACGTAACACTTGTCAAAATTCTCTCATTTATGATGAAAATAAGTTTTTTTTGAAGAAGTTTAAACACTGAAGTTTTTCTTCATCATAATTCTTCCCTTACTTCATACAAGGAAGTAAAAAGAAGAACATTCTACATTTACCTTATTCTTCAATTTTCTTCAAACGAAAACTACATTTATTTCTCTCGCTGGAATAAAATGAAATGTATCAGTCTACGTAAACATGACATCAAACTTTAATTCAAACGATCAACTGCCTCAAACTCTTTAATAAAATACGTATTTTATATGATTTGACAGATGTTGCCATTAAAAATAAAAAACTTACATCATATTTTCGTAAAGTTGAAATGCGATATTTCCTTTCATCCATGATTCCAAATGGCACTTTACACACATAAAAAAAAAAACTCATTTTATGTCAAAAAACATTTAATAATACAAGTGGATCAGGACAGCCAATTTTGGTGCTACAGTGTCAGGGAGGGGGAAATTACTTGCTTCATTGGCGCCATCTATTCACTAATATAATAACTAAACCTATTTTATTAATCGTGAGCTCGTGTCGATGATTCACCATGATACAATAGAGAAATACAGATACAATTACACCAATCAATACAGATTTTGATCACACCTATTGCAGCTCTAATAAATAAGATTTCTTTGTTTTTATTTGTATGGTCTTTTACTTTTTAAAATCATTAACAATAACTGGTAAAAATATATGGAATATCATTAAATATAGTAACTTAAAAGCTTATAATTTTCTATGAAAGGATATTCAACAAGAAATCTTTTTTACTATTTTCTGTTTACTCTTTATTCAAAATCGCTGTATACTTTTCAAAGAAATAGTAAAATTTAAACTTATAAATATTCTTTGATAGAAAAAAGCAAGTTTCTAAATTATTATATTGAATCACAAATTTTCAGAACAATGTTTTTATCTTTAAAAATCAAGCTGTTTACGGCCCATTACAGACAGCTTGAGGTATAAAGTATATAATGGCAAAAATTGATTTTAAAAACTTAAAATAATAAAAAAAATATAAAAGATAATAAAATTGACAGTTAAAAATAAACATTAATTTTAAAAAATTGTCAAAAATGTAAAAAAAAATATTAGAAACTAATATTAGAAATAAAATAATTTTATAAAATATAATATTAAAATATAAAAATAAAAAATAATAATAATAAATATAAATATTAAAATATAATAATTTAATTAAAATATAATAAAATATTAGAAATATTAGCACTTCTCCAGCTCATTTCTTAGAAAAATTAATTTTATAAACTTAAAATGACTTAAACTAACAAAAATGAAAATAAAAATGTAAAATTCAAGTAACGAAAAATAAAAAGGAGAAAATAGCAAATTAACTTAAAATATTGTCAAAAATGTAAATAAAATAATACAAAAACTGTCCAAGATCCTACAAAATTGTGTGGATAGTTTTAGTTAATATATTAGTGAATAGATGGCGCCAGCGAACCAAAATATTTTTCCATGGAACTGTAGCACCGAAAAGGCTGCCCCGATAAACTTCTTTAATAATAAATATTTTTTTTACAAATCCCTCTACAGGGAATTGCTAATATTTTATGCACGAAGGGAAAAAATGATATTTCATGTTTAGATTAACTTTCTATTTTTCTTCCAGAAATTTTGTCGTTTAATAAACTTTTTTTCAAATCATCCTGACGAAAAAAAAAAAAAAAAAATAGAAATATTACATCAAAAAGGCATGTTTGAAATATGTTAGATTAAATTCGAAATAATTCCTGTAATATTAATCACAATCGAGCGAAACTGAAATTTCATTTATTGATTTAGATGCATTCCCAATTTTTCATATCCAGGAGATTTAAATAATATGATTTTTGTTCATTATTTGACAGTGTAGTTTTTAAAAATGTTATATTAATTCACAAATACTTCAACTTTTTTTTAATCTAAAACATTCAAAGGGAACGAAGGCTTTAGAACTTCTCCCTGTTTTAAGAGAAGAGAGCTTACTCATATTTGAGCGCGTGTCACATACTATACTCGGTGTAAACTCAATAGGCACTCAATAGGTCACTGATTTTCCCCCGATGACCAACTGTACCCATGGTAACGACAGTGGGGGAAAGACTTCACTCTTTTTTTCCACTGTGTTAAGGGGTGTCATGCATCGTGTGGAGAGGTAAACTTTCTATTTCAAAATTGCACTGTATTGATTATTTTATGATTTTACAAGAATTGACAAAGGTCTTAATGCAATAACAATATTTTGTATAATTTTATTATCTACTAGCAAGTTTGCCCGTGCTTCGCTACGGTGAACTTAATATATTACTTTTAAACAAAGATTTATTTTTCGTGAATAACTCTCTAAATTTGTCACAGTTCAGTTCGAGTCATTGGCATGTTTATATATTTCTATTATAAGCGTATTATAACATTATTCAGTTTTTATAATCGAATTTGTCTTATATTAAATTTGCTCAAACTTTTTTTATTGTAAAATATAAGCTTAACCCTAAATTGCATTACTGTATTACTACAGTACGTTGATTAGCAAAGTTAACAGATCTTGCCATATTACGTGATAGAATAGGAAGCACAGGTTTTGACAGCAACAGTGCTAATTTTGTTGGTAGTAATAAATGTTTTCCAAAATTAAGGAAATTTATGACAAACCACATAGTTTTGTATGAAACAGAAACACACATTCATATCGACAACCATATGAATAGGAAGATAACTATATAAAATGATAGGTTTTATTTGGCCATGAGAGTCACTGAAATTTGTACTTTTTGTACTTAGAATATTGTTAATATGCATTTCATTGTAACATAAAAATGAACCAAGAATTAAATTTAAAATTAGTTCTCATATAAAAATGCTACAATTTGAGTCACATAGAAATGAAAGTGAATCACTTTATATCTCAAATTTCAGTTCAAATCGAATAGATACTAAGCAGACGATTTTAAATAATATAAAATAAGAAATGAATAAATGAAATATTTAAATGAATGACGTCATAATGATAGAAAAATATCATTTTCGCCTATTTATTATGTGATGAATTGAACATTTTAATCTCCTGCTTTTAACCGTGGAAAACTGCGTTTAAAACAATTACTTGGGATGACGTCACATTGCTAGAAATATTGCTTCTTTCCCTTAGATATGATGCGATAAATTAAAAACTTAATCGTTTGCGTTTAACCGGGGAAAATAATGCTTGGAATAATGACACGAAATGCTCGAAAAAGGGGGAAGGAATGAATTTCGAACGTTGAAAATTTACAAAAACCTTCCCAGGGATATACCTAAACATTTCCCAAATTTTCACGGCGATTGGATGCATAGTTTTTGAGTCTATTGAGTACAGACAGACAGACAGACACACACAAATTCATTTTTATATATATAGATTTAAAGATTTATGGTCTGTTGACACATTTTTAGAAAGTGAAAATTTCTTTAGAAGGTACAGATTCCTAATGTTTTAGTAAGAATTCTAAATTAAGATAAATTTTTGTATTTTTACAAGAACATCTGTGATATATTATAAACTTTTTATACATATTGTTAAACTTTTCTTTATGTAAATAGTTTTTATGCACAACTGAAAATTTTAACTTTGCTTATAATTAGTAATTTGTTAAAAAAAACTGTAGTTAAATTTATTTAAAAAAAGTTTTAAAAACTAAATAAAAAATATTTCCTGTTTGTTAGTTAAACGGCATTTTAAAGGCAGAAAAGGTGACACTTTTGTCGAAATCATCTAATTCTGTTACGCCCCTTTTATGTGAAATTTTTTTTTAAATATTGTCGAAGTTCTGGATCGCACAAATTCTTTTAGAAATACCACGGGCATCATCAGTTGCTTCTTGAGTTTGCGAAAACAATTCCAAAACTGTAGGAAGTAGATAGGATTCAACAAGACATTTCAAGTACCTGTATACGTTAAATATCAGTATTTTGGACTGTTTTCTAACATCAAAACTAGCCATTACAGGAAATATTTTATAAAGTAAAAAATTTAAATAAATATGAAGCAAAATTTAAATAAAACAATGAATTAAAAGATAAAAAATGATAGGGTAATATCAGATAAGAGCACAATAAATATCTACGAGAAGAAAGAAAAGCAAGAACGTACTGGAATCAAATCCTCAACCGAAGTGCTGAAAATAAGTGTGAATGCACATGCTTCTTGGTCGCTATCATAGTAACTGATGACTGGGGAAACGAGAAAGTGTGACCTTGAAGCGCCAATAGATTTTACATGGACTATAGTACGGGTTAGTGTAACAACATGGTTTGTTTGTCGGTACAAAAACAACGGTATATACAGGAAAACGAAGCCGAATGTTCTTGTCTACTACATAGATTCTGGAATCCTTTAGAGAAATAAAAACAAGTTTTTTTATCAGTCGATGCCGAACCACAGAATGGGAAGGTTGATTAAAAAAAGCATATATACACATAACACATTGTATGTTGGAATATTAACACATTGTATGTGGGACACGTACTAGTAAGTTTTCTGACGATTGATACTTACGACTGATAGTGTGAGACACGTACTAGTACGTTTTCTGACGATTGATACTTGAGCGCTGGTCATGCACTCCCTGTTTTAAGAGAAGAGAGCGTACAGAAAATGGCCTTGCCTTCATCCTCTAATACTTTAGCTTGCCAGCTTTACATAAATTTGAAATTATTATCGGGTTATACGCGAAGAGTTATCTACGGTAAAGTACAGTACAGTCTCGATAATTCAAGGTGGTCAAGACCAGACGTAGCTCGAATTATGAAAATTCGAATTATCGAAAATAAATTATTAAACACATAGTATGCGTGACACGTACTAGTACGTTTTCTGACGACTGATACTTGAGCGTGGGACACATACTAGTACGTTTTTTTACGATTGATATTTGAGAGCGGGTCGCGTACTAGTATGGGTTAGTGTAACAACATGGTTTGTGTGTTGGTACAAAAATAACGGTATATACAGGAAAACGAATATCAGTCACAATCGAACGAAACTGAAATTTCATTTATTGATTTAAATGCATTCCCAATTTTTCATATCCAGGAGATTTAAATAATATGATTTTTGTTCATTAATTGACAGTGTAGTTTTTTAAAAATGCTATATTAATTCATAAATATGTCAACTATTTTTTAATCTAAAACATGCAGAGGGAACGTTCGAAATATTTCATATTTACTAAAAGTTTATTTTTAATAATCTGGAGGAACTTGCCTGTTAATCATTTGCACCCACAATACTGTGGAATTTGATGGCCGTTATATAAACGAAGTTATTAATTGACCAGTTGGCCGCATATATATATATATATATATATATATATATATATATATATATATATTGTAAGGAAAAATTCTCAGGGGTTTTCATTAAAGTAATCAGTTAAGGTGGAAAAATCGCTGAGCTTCATATTAATAAAATCTTCGAAAGTTACATTTTTTTCAACTTGGAAGTGTTCAATAAAAATTTTCTTTATATCATCCCATTTTTCCATATCTAAACAGTTGTTGATGTAAAATGCTGTCGTTTCTGCTCCCAGAAAGTCGGGAAAAAGTCGGAGTTTGTCGGTTTCCTGCAGGTTTTTTTCGTTGCATTTTCTTTCGAAATATTGGATCCATTTTTTAAATTCTATCTGTCCCTTACTCTCAAATTTAGGGCAGATGATATTTCCGGAATCAGAATTCATTTTCTTTTCTTTTGCTCGCGTTATCATTAGCTCTTTTCTTCAGGCAGTCATTTCAGGGGGTCAGTGGTTATCTCTCGCTCGATCTCTTAATGGTTGCAGGTGGCATCGACTCTTTTCCTCTCCACGGGGTGTCTAAGAGGGACTCTGGTCATTGTTCATTTGGGTTTCCTCCGCTTCAGATTCTCCTGGCGACTTCTGTAATGAGACTGACTTCTCGATGGGGGGTTGCAGTCATGGCCATAAAAATGATACCGTTTCAGCTATAGACCTTTATTAAGACAACTTTGAAGGACGGGTTCCCACTTCATCATAGGGACAAACTGAAGGGTCAGCTAGCATAAAGTTCTATTTACAAGACCATTAACACCTGGGTCAACATCTGTGGGAAAAAAAATCTCTAGAAAAATCTGTCTCCGCTAGCGTGTATCTCCTTTTTATTTGGAAATTTCCTAAATTGTCCGCTAGGGCCATGTAGGTTTATAATTGGCCAGGCCCCTTCTCTGAGGGCGTAACCTGTAGCCCCAGTGGTCAATTTAGGTTAGGGGTTAAAAAGGGGAATGGAAAATGACGCGGGAATTTTTACCCTTGATTTAAGGTTTGAAAACCCCTGAGAATTTTTCCTTATATATATATATATATATATATATATATATATATATATATATATATATATATATATATATATATATATATATATATATATATATACAGGGTGTCCCAAAAGGTAGTTTACAAACTTAACATGATGGTGTGTCATAACATGATGAACAAGATTTACATAGGAACTTGTGTCCGAAAATGCAAACTGTGGCCGATAGAGGGCAATAATTGCAGGAAAATCGCTGGATCTGTAGAGGAGGAACATCGCGATCCCCCGATCTGACTCTCCTGGATTTCTACCTGTGGGGACACATGAAGTCCATGTGTACGAGACACCCTAACATCGGACATGGATCTTATTGCCAGGATCGTAGCACTTGTCCGTGACACTCCTGGCCAAATTGAAGGGGTTCGTGAATCCATCCGCTGACATTGTGAAACGTGCATTGTGGCAAAGGGGAACAATTTTGAGCATTTGCTACGGTGTAATCATCCTCTATAGTAAAAATCTTATTAACACCGCAGTCGATATCATTTTTTTTTCTCCTGCTCCTAACTCGTGATCACAGCACTCTAGCGGTCGCAGTTTGCGTTTTCAGACACAAGTTCCTATGTAAATCTTCTTCATCGTGATATGACAAACCAGCATGTTAAGTTTGTAAACGACCTTTTGGGACACCCAGTATATATATATATATATATATATATATATATATATATATATATATATATATATATATATATATATATATATATATATATATATATATATATATATATATATATATATATATATATATATATATATATATATATATATATATATATATATATATATATATATATATATATATATATACATATATACATATATACATATATATATATATATACATATATACATATATATATACATATATATATATATATACATATATATATATATATATATATATATATATATATATATATATATATATATATATATATATATATATATATATATATATAATATATACATATATACATATATACATATATACATATATACATATATACATATATACATATATATATATATATATATACATATATATATATACATATATATATATATATATGTATGTATATATATACATATATACACATACATATATATATATATATATATACATATTGTAACGATTCGTTACATGACCCCAAAAAGAACGAGGAGACCGAAGGTGACCTTTTCGTCGTGGACTCACGATTAGCCGCGAATAGAACCAGGTGGTCTAAGCACCGTAATTGAAAACTGTTCGTTGCCGGCTCCTCA
>CM063507.1:31648711-31696211 GCA_032207245.1 Pardosa pseudoannulata
TCAGGAAACTTAAGTTAGGGAAGCGCTTTATTTATTTTATATTTTGTGCTTAAGTTTCGAAGGGTAACAAATGATGTTATATTTCACATTTACATTTTATTATTTTTTTTATTAAAGGTAGTGTTTAAAAACACTGCCTAAGTGTAAAATCATAGAACAATTTATTACTGACAAATTTCACAAACTCCTGAATTTTGCAAGAATATATATATATATATATATATATATATATATATATATATATATATATATATATATATATATATATATATATATATATATATATATATATATATATATATATATATATATATATATATACTGAGTTTAATTTTTATAGGTCCTCTCTCCTTTACAAAAGATGTGATGAGGTCAGATTTAGATCCCAAGCAATTCCCTTCTCGTTTTATTTTACAACAATTATATTAATAATCTAAATCGGTATATCATACTAATCACGATACAGAAAGATAGTCTTTTATTTGAACCTTAAATGTTTTCAGTTCGAACTCGCAGTTTTTTTATAGTGCCTCTACTGAGTTTTAACTAGAATTCTCCTTGACCAGGAAGCCCGGGCAAGTATAAATAGCTGCTAAACTTTAGTGTAACCGGGGGATTTCGCTGGATTACATGTATATATGTAAATGTGTGTGCATATACATACACAGTGTTGGTTCTGCACTATTAGCCTCATAAAATCAAGTTACTATTTGGCCGTCGCTTATTGATGTGTTGTAATACGTAGTACAGGGTGTCTTCCAAAATAAAATTTTTCAACTCCTTGAATTTTCATGACTTTCCCTGATTTAGCAGATCATTTTCCATGACTTTAAAAAGCTTTTGTTAAAAGTATATATGAATAAAACTTCTGATGTACATACAAATAAAATATATGTTTTTAGAGAAATTACAGGAATTTTAACATAAAAAACTATAAACTTACTTTATAAGAGTTAATAAACTCTCATAAAAATAAATTGTTGTATCTACATATCTAAGTTTAATCATATATCAATTTTTCAATCAAAATGTTTCCAATTTGAATTCAGGTACTTTGGTATTATCCAGGTGACCATGAATAATAGCCAAATATAACCCTATAATGTTTATATACAATATCTCTAGAGATAAACTTATATTTTGTGCAAAAATCTTAATTTTTATTAAAAAATAATTATAATAATAAAATTTTAATCTACAATTTAAGAAAAAACCAGAATAATATACATTTACCCACCCATTAAGCGTTCTTGCTTTGAGTTTCCTTGGTGAACAAATTTTACTTAGCAACAGGGTCGATACGATAATAAATAAATACCAGACTCAGTAACTTCAGTCAAATGACAAGTAAAAATAGAATTAAACAATTCAATGCATTTTTTTTAATCGGTAGTTTAGCGGATCCATGACTTGCTTTAAAAATCAAGACCTTCCATGACAAAATTAATCCATTGTCTAAATCCATGATTTTCCATGACTTTCCAGGTGCGCGGAAACTATGCTAGTAGATATTCTATTAGCAGCCCTACAAATTTGGCCGCTTGGGTACATGCACGCACTGCACACTTAGTTTCCCCTATCCCTGCGCGTGAATGCACACATAAATACAAAGGATTACTTAAGATATTTAGAATTTCATAAATATTGCAAGAGAAAATTTAGATGTCTTCTGATCCAATTGTCAAAATTTGTGCAACGATTAAAAAGTTAAAAATTTTTGACAAAGTACACGCCCGATCTCTACGCGATTAGAGTTTTGTTGGTTCGAAAGTTGCACTCTAAACCCTGAGTAAATTAGTCATTTTGAATGACTTAAGATCTATTGTTGAAAAGATACTCACCTCACAGTCTGATATACATCGTTTACTTTCTCTGCCCAGAAGTCATCGGAAGTTCTCCCAGTGTAAGCAATGTATTCTGGAGATTCGTAATTACTCTGAAATATTAAGTAATATTCTTACTCAAGTGAATTAACTACCATCGTTAAAGCTTATGTCTTCATCTAAGATTTTACATGTTGGAATATATTATGATGTCGTATACAAGTTTTCTTTAAAGTAATTGAAATACAAGGCTATTTCTACCGCAATTTTTTAAGCCTATTTAAGCAGACTTCACCTTTAACATATCGAGAAACAGTAAAGTTCTGTCCCCGGCGAAGACAATATTTCGAATTCTAAATTAAAATTAATAAAAATTGTTATTTATCATTTAGGCCCTTTTTGGATTTTTAGACTAATTTATTTTTAAAACATATATTTTTGTTTTTCCAAAATTTTGTTTATACTTATCGTACCTGATCATTACTACTCAACAAACAAAAATTTATAACACTTAAACTAAGTCAATAAAAATTATTGCTATAATTAAAATATTATTTAGGCCCTTTTCTGATTTTTAATACAGCGTATTTATTTTTAAAACTTATATTTCTATTTATTTTTAAAATTTTTAGATTTTACTCATTATCATTCAAACTTTTCGGCTTATTTTGTACGGATGTCACTGGCCACAAAAATAATTCATGTTTTACTATCCCTAAACTCTATACTCTCTAGTTTTGTGTTATGAACTCACGAATCCAATCTTCTATCTCTTTGCTCTTTTATGTGTTTACCTTCCGCTCGTTGTCATTTTTGTGCTTACTGACAGAAGCCTCTGGATTGACGGGCTCGGCCCACAGGGTCCAGTTGCATCAGCACCTTTGATGCCTTTGAAAATCTGAATATTATTATAATACGCTTATAATAGAAATATATAAATATGTCAATTACTCGAACTGAACTGTGACGAATTCTTCGAATTAAGCACGAAAAAAATCTTTGTTTTAAAGTAATATATTAAGTTCACCGTAGCGAAGCACTGGCACACTTGTTAGTATCTAATATTTTTAAGAATTACTCTCATTTAATATATAAAAAATGGGTAGCTCAAGGAGAGCTCTAAACTTGTATAACATGAATTAAAATATAGATTGTTTGAACACGGGGAGTTCAGGAAAAAAATTGTTAGGCTATCACGCTTAGAGCTTAATCGCCAAGTTGGAGGAGGCACCCTGTTCTTCAGTCAAGCCTATTTGTTAATGTAATATCGTATTCATAAAATGTTTCGCAGCGCTTCCACGCAATAGTTAAAGTATAATAAATTTTAAATATTTAAACTTGAATCAAAATTAAGCTCTTTAATTCAGCTTATTAAATGCCAAAAATGTTTCATTAAGATCCCAACTTTAATATCTGCTTTCTTAGGATGAAACTCGACGAAATTTAGGACAAATGGTTAGGGGTGCACCGGAACAAATCGAACACGAAAGGCTATTTAACGAATATGTGGTAAGATCAAATTTTTAATCTTAACTGTGAATTTAGTTATTTATAGTAACTCATCTCATCTGAATATTTCTTAAAGTATTTTATTTAGGAAACTGCAAAATGTTTTCGGAATCGGCGTTAGGCAGTAGGTCCTGTTCTCATTACCACAGTTCGTCGCCTCTTTCAGGTCTGTTAGCAGACTTTCGAGTCGAAAGATCTGTTGATCTGACTCGCCACGCTGTAACGAATTAGCACTCGCTGCATATTAGTGTTTTGGTGTGAACTATGAATCGAATTGTTCCAGAGAGTACTGGATTATTCTACGTTATCTAATCGGAAATGTATTGTTTTGGAGTGTTCTTTGCGGATGGGCTGCACTGAGTTGGGAACTTGCGTTAGTAAATCGCAGTTTACTTGTGTAGTCTTACCCAAAGTCTACTCAACCTCACTAGTAAAGCAACAATAAAGTTGTTTTTTAACTTTGCGAGTTGAAATATCAAGGCATACGTTTGTTTTTGGCTGGTATTTTTACCTTTCAAAGAAAGGAAATAATTTAGAATCTGTTTATATTTTAGTCGATTGTCTCTCTTTAAATAGTCTTGTTGTAATGTACTTACCAACCTAAACACCAGTGTTCGATTACAAAGGGGAAACACAGTAAAAAATACCTTAAATTGATATTAAGACATTTATTTTGTACACTATTTACAAATTTATATAATTGATTATCATAACATAATCATGAATTATTCATGTCTTATATTCATATTTGTACCATAATTATTACCATTCTCTTTATAATGAGTTATTACTTAATCACAAGGTCAAATTGCTAACAGAGGTCTAATTGACTGTAAATATTTTATTTTCACCTCCATTAAAGGCATTGTATCATACACCACCTTTAAATGTATGATACAAATTGTATCGTACACCACCAAATTTGGAATTAATAATCTCATAATCATTTATGTAAACGCGTAGGATATAAATAAAATAATTTAATTCAAGATAAAAACTAGGTATTCTAAGCTTTATATTTATAGTTAGTGTGAATTAGACTTCAAAGTCTAATGATTTCTTCCTACAGAAAGCCAATTATACATGTAAATTATTCATTTATTATATATTGATTTTTTACATTAATTTTTAGGAAATTTTCTTTGCGAATAATGCCATTGTTTAAAAAGCTGTGTATGTATAAAAATAAGTATAAAAATAGACAATTTTTGACCCATAATCCAGAAATAAAATGAACCTGGAAGGGGTTAAACCTCTCATTTTCATACCTTAGGGTGAAATATTTTTAACTTGTGTCCAGTAGCAAAGAAGGAAGAATTATATCTACGTATTTTAATTTGTTAAAGTCTATTTTGTCTAAAATCAAATTTTAAGGAATAATTCAAACTTCTCTATTTTTGTAGTTTGTATACGTTTACTATGTTAAAAACTTTAAAAAAAAAATCTTAAATTTGTCGAATACCTAATGCTTGAACTATACCCGCTAATGATTCTTAAAGGCATTGTACGTGTTGAAAAAGCAAAGAATTTAATTTAACACATTGTATGCGGGACACTGACTAGTACGTTTTCTGACTATTGATACTTGAGCGTGGGACTCGTACTACTACGGGTTAGTGCAACATGGTTTGTGGGTAGAAAAATAACGGTATATACAGAAAAACGAAGACGAAATCTCTTGTCTATTACATATTCTGGAAAAATTTAGACTAATAAAAACTAGTTTTTACAACATTCGATGCGGAACCACAGAACGGGAAGGTTGATTTAAAAAAAAAAAAAAAAAAAATTAGATTTAAAATTTTTATTTGTGATTGACTTGAAACTTTTTATTTATAATGAGGAATTTTCACGTTTTCTAATTTTGATTTTAAACGATAGAAGACAAAAAAGTAAGCAGGACAGTAGCTATTTTTCTTTCATTTGGGGGCCTAATGAGTGATTTCTAATGGGTTTTATAGCGGACTCTTTAACGTCTCTCAAAAACGATACATTTTCTCCGTCGAGTTTGTGACGTGTAAACACCGACCGCCTATGCTGTTTACATGTTAAAAGGCGACTTTTAAATTTGTTTTTGTGCAAAGTATCGCATATAATAGACATTTTTTTTGTTATGTTTGGCATTAAAAATCATATTATAAATATTGTATTGTGCCACTCTGTAAAAATACAACAACTAATTGCAATGAGAAAATATTTTTCAGTGTCCCGAAAGACCCACATACACGTAAAATCTGGACAACTGCGATGAAAAGGGATGAGAAATTAAACCTCAAATTATCATATAAATCATCTCTATGGGTTTGTGAAGACCATTTTTCGGTAAATAAATGCTTGCATTTGTTTAAATATTACTAATTTAGAACAATTAAAGTATATAAAAATACATCTATACCTTTAAAAGGATTGTTGATTAACCACTGCTATTTAACTTTTAAAACTGCTAATTTTCGAGTATTATCACAGTTCAAGTACAATAAATATTTTATAAAGCATATAAATATCGAAAAACATATAAATATCTAAAGCATATAATTATCTAATAAATAACTCGGGGGAGGGGAAGGTTATGTATTTTCAAGGAATTAACAATATTTTCTTCAGAGATGCATATTTTTTTGTGTATCAAATCAAGTGATATTTTTCGATTAAATTGGTGACTAATTTGAATAAAAAGTATAATATTTTTAAAATACTTAAAAATTATATTACTTTAAAAATTAAATTTAATTTGAGAAATTTTATACATTTTTTAATTTGACATTAATATTAAAGGCAATAAAATTGTATTGCTATTTAAAAATGTATAAATAATTAAGTAAAGCCGTTTAAAGACTTTAAATTTCTTTTCATCATATTTATAATATCTAAGAATTGGTTTGGTTTTGGAGTGCTACGGTCTACTTTTTGCAACACGAAGGCTAATGAGACCGGTCTCACAATAAATACCTCCTCTAATTTTTATTTTAATATTACATCCGTCTCTATTTATAAAAAACGATGCTACTACAAATGTGTGTATATGATATATGTATATTTATTTGACTTGTTTCTGTTTACAAACAAAAGAGCTGTGTTTAGCATGAATAAAGTATTAATACATGTTAAGTAAAATTGGAAAAAAATATAAATGATTTTACATACCTTTGGGTTTTAATTCCTCGTATTTCTGCTCCCATAAAATCCGGGTTTTTTGCCAAGAAAGAAAACATTGACATGCTGTCAATTTTCGGGAGGTTGTCTGATTGTCCTTTGGTAAATCCAAGTAGAAGAGACATTTATGACAAATTGAGATAACTAAGCTATCCAGATCGATAAAATAAACCTTCAGGTTTAAATAAAAATAAATTTTGATAGCTAGAAAATTTCAGGAACTTGCAAAAACAAAATCGGAAAATAGTGTGCGCTTAAAAGCAATACAAAAATATTGGTCTGCATGAACGATGACATCACAACCAATCACGGAGCGTTTTGATGTCACGTGATTTTCGCTTAACTTTAAAATTAATTTTTTAAATGATGGACCCAGTTTTTTACATTTTGGAGAACATTTTTGGAATCTGCGAGTCTGAAATTATCAGAAAAACACTAAGTTGTTCGAATCCCCCACATGTGCAAATTCCTCATTTTCGAAAATATTATACGTATACTTGTTTGTATGTTTATATATTTGTTTATATATTTGTTTATATATTTGTTTATATATTTGTTTATAGATTTGTTTATAGATTTCTATTTATATATTTGTTTATATATTTCAATATAAAATACGAAAAGTTGGGTAAAAATTAAATAATTTTTGATCAAAGATTTAACTGATTACCTAATTTACGGGCAAAACGTCCGCTCCCGGTACAATTCCGCAGCGAAATGTACCCGCACACAATGTGATACGATTCCTTTTCTTGTTGGAAATTGCACGGATTTACAAATTAATAGTGGAAACTTTGCAACTTAATATAGTAGCAATATAGCAGCTTAAGGGTGCTACTGTATTGATGTCGAGAAGTCGCTTCCTTGTCTTAATGCGTTAGAAGTCTTGAAGAGCTGGAAATTTAGTACCCTAAATTTCCCTCTTTCCACGTCATGACATGGATGTGGCTTGTGACGTATCTAGACTGCAATATGTTATCACCCAAAATCGCGCATGAACTTGAATCAAAGGGTGCTACTGCATTGCAGTCCAGTTGTCGTAGGAGACTTCTGTTATACTGATGTCAGAAGAAAAGTTTATAGTACCAAATTCCCATCTCTGGCGATTTCCGATGTCATGATACCAAAGTCACCAGATACAAATTTCGACTGCAATATGGTAGCAACCAAAATCAATCTCGTTGAATTTTCGGCTATGGCACGAGAAATTTCCGTATACGTCATTGCTAGGAGCAAGTGTAAACAGAATCTGTTGCTCTGTGAAATTGTGCAGCAAGTCTTACTGCAGTAAGACTTCCTGTTACAATCTTAGATTCACTTGTGCAAAAAATTTTCTTCTGTAGTGCTTGAGTAGTGCTAGTGTATGTGGATGTGCTAGTGTATGTAGTGTAGTGTAGTGTAGTGTATGTGCTAGTGTGTGGTACAGATGCATTATAGCCGCCGGGTTTTTTTCTCGCCAAACTTGGCGATTTTGTGTGGCAAACTTGGCGATTTTTGGGGCGATGACTAGGTTGCTGTTTATGCCCTAACTTTGAGAGGGGAATATGGAAGCTATTGGTGAACGTGATTTTTGATGTCATTACCCGGCTATCTATGAAAATTTTCTGTTCTAAATATTCTTTTCGTCCCAGACTTGGCTTAGTAAGTTGTCTCGTAGGTAGGTAAGTTATTTTTTATTTAGTTTTATAGCGGATGTTCTTATTTCGGTTTTAACTATTTGTAGCATTGTGAAGAAATATCAGGAAATTCTTAGACCTGAGGTTGGATTTGCATTTCATTCAAAACGGCACGTTTGTGGGGATGATGAAATTCCGAATTTGAGTTTTTTTTTATGTATTTGGTTAGTGGGATTTAGTTATGACGAGTAAGTTATTTATGTTTTGAAATTGTTAAAAAGTATCAAAATATTGTAAACCAAACAAGATGCTTTGGTTTGGAAAATTTTGTTTTTGTTATCATTTTCTGGGATTTAGTTAAGACGGGTGCAGTTATTTCGGTTTTGAAATAGTTAAAATGTATGAGGATATTCTAAGTTAATTGGTTTGGAACATTTTTATTTTGTTCTCTGCACAAGGGGGGGGGTTGAGGGTGGAACCCCCCTCACATGTTAGATTCTTCATAATATTAGTGCTTATTAAAATGATATATATTGTTTACTTTGTTGACACATATCATAAATATTACTAATCTGTTATTTATTTTTTAAAAAACGTAAAAAATGATTATTATGCTAATTTTATTTTAATAATACTTTAATATGTTGTTTCCTTTTAAAGTTTAGTTTTGTTAATGCTGTGTTTCAAATATGCCACGTGACCGCCGTCATGTTTTTTTTGGTGATCTTTCAGAAAACACGCCCCGCCGCCATGTTTTTCTATTTGGGGACTTTTCAAATCATGCGTTTTTCTGTTGATCGAAAAAAAAAAAAAAAAAAAAAACATGGCGGACGAGACCGGCGACTATAATGCACCTGTTTCTGTGGACTGCTATTTTATATGTAGTACTTGATCTTTAGTTTCTCTTTCTCTAGACAGAGCTTAAGTGCGTGGTGGCATGCCTACAGGAATTGGTGTATAAGAAAATAATGACTATGCAAGTAAGTGTCGCAATTTACCCCTCAGCAATGCATTAAAAGTTCCGAGATTTTTTTTTCAAATTTCTACGATGTTCGAATAAGCTATATGTAATGTCTGAGGTTAACTATACATAAAATAATTGCTTCATAAACATTTCTCACAATTTATATGGCCACTTGGGAGACAATGATTAGTAAAGATGTCACACCTTTATAAGGAAATAATCAAAAGGCAAAATATTTTCACTATTGGAAGGTATAGGTTTTAACGGGGTTGTGGCGATTTCAGTGTTCTCCAGTGAAGAGGTAGGGTGAAGGATCACAGTCGCGATAAAGTTGGAAATCGCTTATTTCTTGAGTAAATATGTCACACCTTTATAAGGAAATAATCAAAAGGCA
Organism: Pardosa pseudoannulata; assembly: GCA_032207245.1. Classification (NCBI taxonomy): domain Eukaryota; kingdom Metazoa; phylum Arthropoda; class Arachnida; order Araneae; family Lycosidae; genus Pardosa; species Pardosa pseudoannulata. Next base: position 31,658,171 of record CM063507.1, read on the forward strand.
AAATATTTTCACTATTGGGAGGTATAGGTTTTAACGGAGTTGTGACGACTTCAGTGTTCTCCAGTGAAGAGATAGGGTGAAGGATCACAGTCACGATAAAGTTGGAAATCACTTATTTCTTGAGTAAATATGTCACACCTTTATAAGGAAATAATCAAAAGGCAAAATATTTTCACTATTGGGAGGTACAGGTTTTAACGGAGTTGTGACGACTTCAGTGTTCTCCAGTGAAGAGATAGGGTGAAGGATCACAGTCACGATAAAGTTGAAAATCGCTTATTTCTTGAGTAAATATGTCACACCTTTATAAGGAAATAATCAAAAGGCAAAATATTTTCACTATTGGGAGGTATAGGTTTTAACGGAGTTGTGACGACTTCAGTGTTCTCCAGTGAAGAGATAGGGTGAAGGATCACAGTCACGATAAAGTTGGAAATCGCTTATTTCTTGAGTAAATATGTCACACCTTTATAAGGAAATAATCAAAAGGCAAAATATTTTCACTATTGGGAGGTATAGGTTTTAACGGGGTTGTGACGACTTCAGTGTTCTCCAGTGAAGAGGTGGGGTGAAGGATCACAGTCACGATAAAGTTGGAAATCACTTATTTCTTGAGTAAATATGTCACACCTTTAAAAGGAAATAATCAAAAGGCAAAATATTTTCACTATTGGGAGGTATAGGTTTTAACGGAGTTGTGACGACTTCAGTGTTCTCCAGTGAAGAGATAGGGTGAAGGATCACAGTCACGATAAAGTTGGAAATCGCTTATTTCTTGAGTAAATAGGTTATATACAAGGGTATTCTGCTCTCCTAATATAAGTCGGAATGCAAAGGATTGTCAAATGCATAAACATTACCATGACGATCCCAGTCGAAAAGAGATTAACTAATCTCGCACAATTGGAGAGGCTTTTCCAGGGTACAATACACACCCAATTTATCCCCCGTCCGGTATCCGAAACTCTGCAGCTCCCTATATGAGCGGACTTAACGAATCTACCGAACTTAATCACTAGAAAGCTGGCTCCCATCAAAAGACGCAGCCGTCTGACTACGCTTTTGATGTTCGCAAGAATCATAATCCGAGATATTTAATATTTCTTAATTACCGAAGGTGCATAGCTTATTAACCCATCCACCGGCCACCCTCCCCACCTTTTTCTCTTTCAAAACAGTCACCTTTTTCGTAAATTCCAAACTGAACTTACCGTACCATACTAGAGTTGCTGGTTTAAAAGTTGTCAGGCTACTTTTAAATTATTTTCCCTGCAGGGTAAAGGAGTTCCGTTACTCAAAATTAGTTTCTTTCATTTATTATCGCTTTGCAAAATTTTTTTTCGTCAAAAGTGTGTTATACGAGTGCGAACGAGAAGGGGTCGACAGGTCCGTTTTCGAACAGGAATTCGCTGTCGAACCCCCGTCGACGCGTCCGTTCAGTGGGTTAAAGAACAATTTTTACTAACTTGGCATTAGCTTGGCTTGACCCTGAAATCCCTGTGTATTAAAAATATTTATCAGGTACTTGTCTGCTTTCCTGATCGTGTTTACAGTAAACAGCTGACACGTTTTTATTCAAGACTCTTCTCAATAGTGAAAATTTCTTACGCGGATTGTTTCAAAATGTTCAGAACTGAATTCCTTTTCACAATATTTCTGATAACTCTTATAATGTCTATTTAAACTGTCGTATGACCTCTTAAACTCGTCTATATATTCTAACTACAGTCGAACTTCGATAAATCGACTTCCTATAAGTCGAATAATCGGCTAACTCGAACTTTTAATCAAGTCCCTAATCATTTCTATAGATTTATTTAAAAAAAAACCTGTCTAGATAACTCGAATGAACATTTTAAGTCGATGTTTTTGTGACCGATTTTTCCGGTAAAAAACAAAATTCTGTTCGAATGCCAGTCCAGTCGTGACCTACGATAAGGTTACTAGCAAGCACAAGCCGCTAGTCACATCTTACAACGATACCTGGAGACCACTGAAGGTACAGACAGCACCCTATTTAACTGTGTTCAAAAAATTAGGTGACTTTGTGAATGCCAGCAACCTTAAAAATAATTGCCTTTTTCAAATGAGATTTTCATGGTATGTATACTAATTAAAATGTAATGAGGCCAAATTTCTTGAATTTTAAAACTTTTGAACCCATTCTTCTCTTGTTGTTTACATAGGCTATTAAAAAATTGAAATGCGTACTATAGTATTATAGCACATATCAAAGCATTTAAACCATGTCGACCCAGTGCCAGTTGAGAAGAATGGTAGGTAACTTCGATAACTCGAACTTCGGATAAGTCGAATATTTTTGGGGGTCCCCTGGGACTTCGAGTTATCGAAGTTCGGCTGTATATATAATTTTTTATAGTGTACTATCTTATTTTTAATGAATTCGTATAGTTTAACATCTAAAAATGCATTAACGTCATTATGTGTGAATATAATGTACTTCTCGAATAACAATATGGATTCATATCAATCGACCATCCTGCGGTTTTAGATGTACAGAAAATCCCGGGTGTTCAATTTTGATAGGCTTAAAGTATCCATCCACGTTAAAAACGTCATTTTTTGCAAAATTTTTTTATTTCTCTATTGTAAAATTCCCACTTTTCGGCTTCTAAATCTGTTTTTGTTTTGTCTCTACGGCATTTTAAATCTTTTTCCCTCTAGCCCCCCCCCCGTAAACTGGATGTTGCAACCCGATTTCAACTGATTTTTTTAGGTTTACTGAATATAAATTTAAATCTAATATTTTACATACACATTGAAATTCCTATCATAAAGTTTTAACTGCATCAATCCCAACTGGATACTTATTCAGAAAATCGGAACGACCGATTACCAGGAAGGCTATATTGCGCATGCGCTACAACTCACTGGTACTAAATCAGGATATTTGAAAAACTTGCACATCAGAGATCGGCATTGAAGCTTTAAGGTATCCGTCTACGTTGAAAACATCATTTTATGTCAGAAATCATTTTTTTCATTTCTCTATTGTAAAATTTCAACTTTTAGGCTACTAAATCTGTTTTTGTTTTGTTTTGTCTTGTCTCGACGGCATTTTAAAGAAAAGTTACAGCGGTTTAAGCATCAGAGATAGCTCTCAAAACAAAACGGAAGTAGCGACTTCGGAACCCCAAATTCTGAATTTAAAGCCTTTTAAAGAGCATTTTTTGGACAAAACTTTTTTAATTTTCATGAAGATTAGTTTAAACATTTTTCTAGTAATTTTTCTTAATAATTAGCAAATTGACAATCAAAAAGTTTTGAAGCAAGAAAATGTGAGGAATTTTAAACATGTATTTTAATTTTTTAATAGTTATAGTTGCTTTCATAAACTTCAAATGCGTTTTTCTCAGAACGGTATTTTTAATAAAATGTTGAAACTTGAAATATGATTTCTCAAATTTCTTAAAACACTTTGTTGAAAATTATTATGAATGCTTTTGATAGTATTTACTAGTGATTGACCTGAAAGCTTTAAATTTGGATAAATTTTAATGATGTTACACTCATAGTTAGATGTAAAGGTAATGAAAATGCGTTAAAAATTCAATGTGTATGATTTTGAAGGACCAAAATTTTTTATCAAATGTAAATTAAGCAAAGATTTTGGGTGATTCACTAGTCCAGTGCATAAGAAATGTGTTGCATCCAAAAATATTGAAATAATTTAATTTATTAAAATTGGACCTTTTGAAAAACCCTATTTTACTAAATTTTCTTAATTTATTAGAGATTTTATAAAAACTTCTCCAGGAATAAATTTTTTAAGTGCAATTCTCTATGATAATATAAAAAATCTAAAAATGTAAAAATATGAACTGGTTTCTACGTTTAAAGAAAAAAGTTCTCAGAACGTAGATGGATACCTTAAGTTCTCGAATGAAAACATCCTTAGCCTCATATGTGTTTTATTTGTTGCAGGCAAAACTCCGGAATATAAAGAATGAGTGCTACGGTACAGCCTACAATAGTTTCGGGGACATAATTATACTGAAACTTCACGAGTTGGACCGAATTAACACCGAAAGAGTAAGTTTCAAGAAATTCTCAATTGTATTAATCATTGCTTCGAACCGTAATTTTTTTCGTTCCGGTTTTCGTTCCGGTTCAACTAAAAAATTAATATCGGTTCAGTTCCGGTTTTTGCTCCGCCAAAAATAACTGTTTTCGTTTCAGTTCCAAATGAATAATAATGAGGAATTTGCACATGTGGGGGATTCGAACAACTTAGTGTTTTTCTGGTAATTTCAGACTCGTAGATTCCAAAAATGTTCTCAAAAATGTAAAAAACTGGGTCCATCATTTAAAAAATTAATTTTAAAGTTAAGCGAAAATCACGTGACATCAAAAAGCTCCGTGATTGGTTGTGATGTCATCGTTCATGCAGACCAATATTTTTGTATTGCTTTTAAGCGCGCACTATTTTCCGATTTTGTTTTTGCAAGTTCCTGAAATTTTCTAGGTATCAAAATTTATTTTTATTTAAACCTGAAGGTTTATTTTATCGATCTAGATAGCTTAGTTATCTCAATTTGTCATAAATGTCTCTTCTACCTGGATTTACCAATCAGACAACCTCCCGAAAATTGACAGTATGTCAATGTTTTCTTTCTTGGCAAAAAACCCGGATTTTATGGGAGCAGAAATACGAGGAATTAAAACCCAAAGGTGTGTAAAATCATTTATATATTTTTTCCAATTTTACTTAACATGTATTAATACTTTATTCATGCTAAACACAGCTCTTTTGTTTGTAAACACAAACAAGTCAAATAAATATACATATATCATATACATACACATTTGTAGTTGCATCGTTTTTTATATATAGAGACGGATGTAATATTAAAATAAAAATTAGAGGAGGTATTTTTTGTGAGACCGGTCTCATTAGCCTTCGTGTTGCAAAAAGTAGACCGTAGCATTCCAAAACCAAACCAAAACAAAATCAATTCTTAGATATTTTAAATAAGCTGAAAAGAAATTTAAAATCTTTAAATGGCTTTACTTAATTATTTATACATTTTTAAATAGCAATACAATTTTATTGCCTTTAATATTAATGTCAAATTAAAAAATGTATAAAATTTCTCAAATTAAATTTATTTTTTAAAGTAATATAATTATTAAGTATTTTAAAAATATTATACTTTTTTTTTCAAATTAGTTACCAATTTAATCGAAAAATATCACTGTTACATTTAATACATAAGAAAGTATGCATCTCTGAAGAAAATATTTATAATACCTTGAAAATACATAACTTTCCCCTTCCCCGAGTTATTTATTAGATAATTATATGCTTTAGATATTTATATGTTTTTCGATATTTATATGCTTTATAAAATATTTATTGTACTTGAACTCTGTGATAATACTCGAAAATTAGCAGTTTTAAAAGTTAAATAGCAGTGGTTAATCAACAATCCTTTTAAAGGTATAGATGTATTTTATATACTTTAATTGTTCTAAAATAGTAATATTTAAACAAATGCAAGCATTTATTTACCGAAAAATGGTCTTCACAAACCCATAGAGATGATTTATATGATAATTTGAGGTTTAATTTCTCCTCCCTTTTCATCTCAGTTGTCCAGATTTTACGTGTATGTGGGTCTTTCGGGACGCTGAAAAATATCTTCTCATTGCAATTAGTTGTTGTATTTTTACAGAGTGGCACGATACAATATTTAGAGTAGGATTTTTTAATGCCAGACATAACAAAAAAATTTCTATTATATGCGATACTTTACACAAAAACAAATTTAAAAGTCGACTTTTAACATGTAAACAGCATAGGCGCTCGGTGTTTACATGAACGATGACGTCACAAACTCGGCGGAAAAAAAGTATCGTTTTTGAGAGACGTTAAAGAGTCCGCTATAAAACCCATTAGAAATCACTCATTAGGCCCCCAAATGAAAGAAAAATAGCTACTGTCCTGCTTACTTTTTTGTCTTCTATCGTTTAATATCAAAATTAGAAAACGTGAAAATTCCTCATTGATACTACGCCGACGATGTTTAAATAATATAAAATAAGAAATGAATAAATCAGATATTTGAAGTAATGACGTCATAACGATAGAAAAATTATTTTCATTTTTTTTATTTGGTGATAAAATGAAAATTTTAATCTTCTGCTTTTAACCGATGAAAACTGTATTTAAATCAATTGGTATGACGTCACATTGCTAGAAATATTGCTTCTTTCACTTAGTTGTGCTGAGATAAATTAAAAAAATTAATTGTTTGCTTTTAATCAGGGAGAATAACTGTTGGAATAATGACATGAAATGCTCGAAAAAGGGGGAAGAAATGGATTTCGAACGTTAAAAATTTACAAAAACCTTCCCAGGGATATACCTAATAATTTCCCAAATTTTCAAGGCAATTGTATGCATGGTTTTTGAGTCTATTCAGTACAGACAGACACACATTCATTTTTATATATATAGATGATAGTCAGTTCAATTTATTTATAACAATCATTGAAACATGTCTTAAAAATGTAATAGACGATATAAATAGGTCTTCTTAATTATGATTGCAAGATTGTTTACCTCACTTCAAAAAACATAATTTTAACTATTTATAAAATACTTCTGTATAACTACTCTAAAAAAGTGACTGAAAAATATATTAAAAAATCCAATACGAGAAAAATAAAAAAATTCTCTTATCTATTTCTTGTAATAACATTTTTTTTCTCTCTATATTATTGAATTACGTTTCATTGTTTATGTATCAAATTAGTTTCAGATGTTATATGTAAATGAAACTCTAAATAAAAATTTTGATATCATTTTACCTCAGTATATATATATATAAATTTATATATATATATATATATATATATATATATATATATATATATATATATATATATATATATATATATATATATATATACATACATATATATACATATATATACATATATATATATATATATATATATATTTATATATATTTGTACATATATATATATATATATATATATATATATATATTTACATACATATATATACATATATATATACATATATATATACATATATATATATGTATATATATGTATATATATGTATATATATGTATGTATGTATATATATGTATGTATATATATATATGTATGTATATATATATGTATATATATATACATACATACATACATCTATATATATATATATATATATATGTATGTGTATATATATATATATATATATGTATATATATATATATATATATATATATATATATATATATATATTCTTGCAAAATTCAGGAGTTGTGAAATTTGTCAGTAATAAATTGTTGTATGATTTTACACTTAGGCAGTGTTCTTAAACACTGCCTTTAATAAAAAAATAATAAAATATAAATGTGAAATATAACATCATTTGTTACCCTTCGAAACTTAAGCTCAAAATATAAAATAAATAAAGCGCTTCCCTAACTTAAGTTTCCTAGTTGTTGTTGGATATACATGTTTGAACTCATCCCAATAGAACAATCAAATCCCAAAAGCACACAAGCAAAATGGACAAACCTCCATCACAATGCCGAAATGGACAAAGACTTGAAATGGACGCTAGAAAATCCATATTCAGCAGTCTTAAAGTATTGTTAGTTACACTCTAATTAAATTTAAAGTATATGAATTAAAAGAATTAGAGTAACTTCAGAATATTTTGCCTTGGTGGGAAACGTAAAGGCTTACAGTCTTTACTGTAAAGGACCGGTTCCAGAGAGCGTGTAGGAGGAGCCTATGATCAAGAGATATTAGCAAAAGCTATCGGATGAATGCTCTGGAGAAGCATCATACACGCCTGTGGAATCTTGCTGTGTTCCCTCGATTAAACGAGTCCGTATCCTGATTTATGCTTCCATATATTCCATAGCCAATGGAATATGGACCACTGGACTGGATTGATGTTTTCCATATCAACACCATCCATGTCAGTGTCGTGCGGAGTATTCCATCTTACATTCGGAGGCATGAACCATTAATTATATACGTGAATGTCTGTTTACATAAAATTATTTTGCCTTAAAAAAGACAATTTTTGGTGCACATGTTATAATATTAATAAAAGCAGTGTAACAAGTAACACGTTACACTGCTAATTATACGTTACACGTAAGCATGTAACGTACATTATCGATGAGGTGATCTTCATATATTTAGAAATTTTTACATGGTGGGGTAAAACAAATACGTAATTATGCATGCGCCTCATTCTGAAAATATATATCATGCCAATTACAAAATTCTTTTAACAAATTCATATTTAAAGAATAATTAATGATGATTACGTAATAGTAATTAAGAAAATTATCACATTAATGTATAAACAAAAAAAAAGGAATTTGACATTTTAAAACATGTTTATAAGGCTTTTATAAGGCTTGATAATTCCTAATATTGAAAAAATATAAGCTCATTATAAACGTGAATATGTTTTTTTTTATACTTAAAATTTCGAAAGCAAGAGAATTTATAATCGGAAAGTTATGAATAAAATTCTAAACCAGCATTTAGGGAAGTGGCAAAAATAAAAAATGTTATCGATGATTTAATAGAGATAATATACGTACTAAATTGGGAGATGCATAGAGCAGTGAAAGTGATGTATCTTCTCCAGGGGATTTACGTTTAGGCAGATTTTCAATAATTTTGTTAAGGGTAGCCTAATCAATATGATCGTTAATGTTAGGAGAGTTAAAATTTTGAATAGCAGTGACAGATTTAGAGTAAAATTTTGAGCTAATGTGCAGCCAATTAAATTACATTTTTCCTTAGCTTTGCAAAAATAGAATTGAAATGTGGATCCCTTAAGAGGAGGAATAAGGGAAATAGAATTTTTGAAATTTCTGACGACTTTTCAGATGGAATTGTCAGTAGTGTTTAAAGGAGTTAAAAAATTATTCCATTGAGTATTACATTTATCGTGTACATAGTATTTGACATCTAGTTGTGCAGTATTTAAAATTCTCTTATTATTTAAAGTTTTATTTCTCTGCCAGGCCTTAATTTCTCTATTACGATTATTAATTAAAAGTTCAAGTTGTCTGTCAGAGTGTTTGTCTGAGTTAGGAATGATAATGGAAGAAAAGTTTAAACTGTCGTTAATGTCATTAGTAATTTTATTAATGAAAAACTCTAAGTCGTTAGTGTTATCGACATTAGGGAGGTCAAAAGAATTAGAATTTAGAGGATCTTTAAATTACTTCCAATTAATAATTTTTTAGGAGTAGAAGAATGTGGGTTATAGCTGATAATTTGTTTTTTAAAAGAACTGGATTATGGTGTGAAGAGAAGTCGAAAATAGTTTCAATAGCAATAGATTTTGAAATACCTTTAATAAGAACAAAATCATTAACGCTGCTGCTATCATTAGTGTCATGTGTTGGCTCATTTGAAGCAAAAGTATCAAAATCAGAATTATCAGATAAATTGTTTATCATTTGTCCATAAGAGTTATTACAATGCCAGTCCCTATGGTTTGCAGTGAAATCATTGAAAATAATTGTACCTTTGTTAATAGTGCTCAAAGCATAGAGATCGTACTGGACTTCACGTGGATTAAGAGAAGGGTAATATAAGCAGAAACTATCATCAAAGCTGATCCGTTATTAATTTTAATATTAAGAGCACTAGCGTTGATGATTTGAAGAGTAGGAAGAATAATTACATGATGGGGAATTTACACTCTTGTTAGTTATTAGTGTTAACATTTGAGAGTAATAATGGTGTAGTAAATTATAAATTTACCTATATGAGAACTATAATGAACTTTATTATACATACCTACTTTATCTTATGAAGTAAATTTCTTAAAATTATTGAACAAAACAATTTTATACCCTGAAATTGAAATGATTATTTATCAAATACTTGATGTTTCGATGTGTAAGCAGATTTAAGAGAAAGTTTTGTCCACCACAATTTTAAAAGAGAGCAGAATTATATATTTAAATAATGCTCTACTTGTTTACAATTGATAAAAATTAATAAAAACAACATTTCAAAAGTTCTTCCTCTACCTCGGTAGGGAGAGGACGCATATGGCCATAGACTAAAAAAGCGTTATAAGACCTCCAATTTCGGGCTAGATTTGAGCGCCCTCGGTGTCAGACCATCTGAACTAATTGGCGCTTTGGCGATGGTCTGCTTCTATGTAGTCTGTGATCTTAACATTGAAGGCCCTAATCCGTTGGCGATTGTCAACGGTTACCAGATATCTTTCCCTGTTGTCGTTTTGGACTTGGAAAATTTTGAGACTGAAAGCGATTGTGCTTTGTTGAGATTTGTATATTAATAAAATCAGCCGAAAATAAGGGTTTGAATTACTTATATTAACACTTTATTATGAATGTTATTTACATGTTAACTATTACCTGACCTTTTTTTAATTTCCAGTATTTTTGTTTGAGAAAGCTGAAGAATTTCATTTCTTTTTTGTTTGCGAATGTTCTAACGGATATTTTAAAATTACCATTTCTGCTACATTTTACTACTGTATTTGCATGCTTTGCTCTTAAGTAACCTTTTTTTATATAGCATTTTAGTTTGAAAAATAATTCCTATAAATATTAATTATGACATTCGGCCAATATTTAAATCCAGTCAACCGAATTTAACGGTTTGAATTATTACCACTTTATTGCGAATATTATTTACATGGTTTTCCTAAAAACTGGTATTCTTTTTTTTATTTTCTAGTTTTTGTTTATTTGAAAAATCCAAAGAATTTCATTACTTTTGTTAGCAAATGTTCTAACGGATATTTTAAAATTTCTTAAATTGATACATTTTGTTGTTATTTTTTGTATTTATGTGTTTTGCTAATAACTGATTTTTTTCGTAACATTATTGTTTGTAAATATTAGTAAAAATTTTATTAATTTCTGTTTAGCGGATGTATATCTGTCAAACGTACATTTTAATTTGAGTTATATTTTGTTATTCTTTCCTCTATCTTATTTAAATTTAAATAATTTGTTTTCTTTTAGTTGTTTTATGAATTAGTTTATTAGGGTTGTAATACAGGGGAAAGGGGTTTATAAACTTTTTGATGCTCTTTCTATTTGTTTTTCTTAATATTTTCAGCTGTTGGAGCTGTGTTATTTGGATTAAATTATATAGGACTACATATATATTGTATAGGACTCTCTAAGAAGAAATGTATGATCTTTAAATCTTCAGCGGTAAGCAGTTTAAAATTCACATTTAATAAATTATTATACCAAGCTAAAACTTAAAAGATTCTATGGCATTTTTTTTTTAAATTTATACTTAAAATTATTTCTGTGTAATATGTGGCATAAAAATTTTTATAATAAAATAGATTTTTTTTAATGAGAATGATTTATGTACAAAGTGCTATTGGCAATTCCATTCTCTGCAAGTATTTAAATCAAGTGTTTTTCATCTATATCAGCCCACTTATTTTCAAATATAAATTTTTGAAGTATAAATTTTTTTCTGTTAGATTAATTTTGCTCTTTAAATACATTCAAAACATACCTTTCACAGAAAACGGATGAATCATATTTGCTACAATTCACCTAGATCATATAAATAAATCACCAACCAGTGAAATAATTTATTTATGGTTAAAATACTTATTTATGTAATTTATTTTATGGTCCTTAGCTTTAGAGACATTGAGTTAGCTTATTTTTTACTTTGTGCAAGTTAACATTCAGAATCAGTATTTCATCATCCATGTATGTGACTAATGTTAAAGTTAACCAGCAGTAATACATTGTTTCTAAAAATTGATGCATTATTTTGTACTCTCTGACACCAATTTTGGAAAATAACAAATAATATACACTAATTCTAAAATTGGGGTTTCATCGTGAGAACTTGTTCACCAATGGAAAATAATTTTTATTCTACAATATTTTTTAATGGCAAGCTAAAATATTTTTAGATCAGTTTTATTTCAGTAATTAGTAAAAGTCTTTATGAGTAAGACCTCGTGAATCATAGACAATAGAGATCATAAACACACCCAGTGGCTTAATATACTACTCATTGTTTTCATTTTACAGTATGTTCTTTGAGGTAAATGTTTCTATAATTTTTCAAAGTGTTACCAATAATGGAGCTCTCATTCTTGGCATTTTAGTTTCATTACTGTATATCAATATAATTAACTTTGTACATGAATGCATGTATATATTTATTTATATATATATATATACATACACATATATTGTAACATTATTTTTTTTAAACATTGAATGACTAAAAATAATTGCCTTAATATTTCAATTATTTATCTTGTATGTGTAGTAACATATTTAAGTATAAGTTGTGAAACTTTAAAAAAGTTTGGTGTAAATAAATTCTTTTCTTGTACAATGCAATATCCTCAAAAATCTCATTATAAACCTAGGTGTCAAAAGAATAGATTCGAAGGGAAATTGGAAGCTGTAGATACTAAATGCTGGAAAGAGTACATACTTAGGCAGCTAAGACCTGCAGAGGGCTGTTGTGCTCGTAAAGAACAATGAAATGGAATATCATGAATGTAAATATAAAGTTTCTGCTCTATTACTTAGTAAATAGTTTTTATTCAACATTAGTAGTTAATTAAGTTTTTATGATTAATAGTATGTAATAACTGAATTAAAGTATTGTTTTAATTAAATCATTTTATTTGTGGGAATATAATTTAATGGAATAACAAATGCAAGAAAAGAAAATTTATGAAACCAATTATTCAGCAGGACAACAATCATCTATAATTTCAAGCTGAATTTGTAGTCATACTTGAATGAAATTTCTTAAACTTGAATGTGAATTAATGAAGTGTATATGTATGTTTTAATACATAACTTCATATGTTGTATATGTTTAGATTAATTAGCAATATAAAGAGAAAAATCTGTGGACTTTTCTTTCTCAATGTACTTTTAATTTTTCAAGTTATTCTTGAAATTAGTTTAAATTTGGCTTGTATGTTTAGGAGCATAAATTAAATATGCTTCAATATTTACGAGACAAATTTAAACAAATTCAATATTAAAAACTTACAGCATAATTTAAAAGATATTTTTCAAGTAAAATGGAATTACATACAGCATTACTGATCTGTTTTATAGTATATTTATGTATGCAAGCAAACCTATGAATGTAAGATATATATATGTATGTATTTTTGCATGTGTGTATGTAATGAGATCACTTTTTTTATGAAATTGATTGTTCACTGTACTTTAGATTAAGACTTTTGAACCCTCCATACAAATAAATTCTGGCTCTATCGCTGGTATCGGTAAAATAAGAAACCATTTTAAAGAATTTATTTGTCAGCTAAGAATAGCCTACCTCAGTTTTACTTTAGTTCATGGATGTGCCTTAGACTAATTAGCATTTAAAGTTCCTTTTACTCTCTATGATTTAATAGAAGCATTGAGAATTAATGATTCATTGATCAAGGAATCATTAATCCTCTTATGTCGATTGAAAAAGTAGATAGCAATTATATTTATATATGTAATAAAAGCTCTGTTAGTAATACTTCATCTCTAAAAAAATTATTAAACTTGAATTTATATGCATAAAAAGGGGGTAAATATTAAAGCATAAAAGTTTTTGTGCAATTTATCTAATCAAGAATTGGAGATGAAATAATTTTAATGAAATTTTTATGTTAATACTGCAATTTTGTATTTATTAAAATTTATATCTGTAATTTCTTTGTTTTAGATTCAGTGGAAAGAATGAAGAGAACTTATGAAATTTTGTGGATATAATAATCAATTTTGTACTTTTTTAAATATTATTATTATTGCAATAAAAAATGCATTCAATTTTTGTTTTCTTAATAAAAAAAACACATTATTTTTTTTATTTGAATTTTTATATTATCCGATAGCAAATAAAAATAGCAAAATTTTACTATATAGTTATTTTGATGTAAAAGCAGTAAACTTTTAAACAATTAATACATAGAATATTCTCAGAAATATTTCAATTTATAAAATAGTGCAATGTTTAAAGATAAATTAAAAGGGTAATTTTCATAATTGATATTCAATCGCTGTACAAATAGGGTCAATATTAGATAAATATAAGTAATCAAAGAAATTAGAATACTAAAGAATACACATTTGTGAATTAATTATAGACTGATAAATTTGTATTAAATATATTCTATATAAGCTAACTATATAGAGTATATTAGAGATTTAACACAGAGCTCTCTAAAAGCATTCTAGAAAAGTAATTATGATTGGTTTTGTTTTTCATAGCTTAATTTATAAAATGAAAAAAGGTATAAAAGCACCTCCACGCCAAAATTTTTTTTTCAAATAATTAAGAAAAAGTCGCCAAAAGAGCGATAAACATAATTATCAGGTAACCATGCTTTAGTTCCGATGGTCTGACACAGAGGGCGCCACTTTCTAAGCGAGTCCAATGTTACAGAAGCGTATCGCTATTGCCTATGGGAGTTGGTAGTCTTAGTGCGTTTGTCTATGACATATGGCTTGGGAGCGACATCGTCTTGTCCCAGTGTGACTGGCGCTCTATAGTAGAGTTTTCTTACGCATTGCAATGGCTTCGGCCACTGTTCCAGATATGGAATGCTCTTCTCCTGTTATTTCGATATTTGACCAACTCCGGATTGACCTACAATGACATGGACCTTATTGGAACTTTTATGAACTGATTCAAGACTTCATCAGCTTCGCCAAAGTAGTTTTGAAAGATAAGACGTCGGACGACCCTGCAACTGAAGACGGCAACCTGGTGAGATCTTTTTTGGATTCAATTCAGGGACTGTTAGCATCTGGAAATTCCAAATTAAAGCAATTCATTAAGACTGCTCTTTCCCCCCTATTTTATGAGAAATGTGAAGCTAAGATTAACGATTGCCTAAATATCCACGGATTTAAAATTATTAAAGATAATCACAACAAATTAAGATTATTGAGTATTATAGTAGATCCTAAAAGGAAACGATTAAATGATTCTGATATCCCTCTTAAAAATAAATTTGAGGCCCTAGCCAGTGACTCAGTCGAAAATATTGTCACCCCAAATGTAAATGTAAATGATGAAGTAAGGCTAAAAAAGCCATACAATTTATACTTCGAGATAAACGATAACTGTCCCCAGCTGTTGGCTCATGTCCAAACGTTATCAAAAAATATTACCACTAAGTTCGTACGAAACCAAGTCAAGGTCAGTACTGATTGTGCTGACTCATTTAGATCTATTCAAGCATTTTTAATAGAAAGCAAAATACCCGTTAGATCATTAGACTTAAAGGAAGAAAAACCAGTAAAATTCGTACTGAGAGGATTGCCACTATTTATTAAGGTAGAGGACATCGCTGAAGAATTAAGTAATTATGGTTTAGAACCCCTTAGAATCGCACATATGAAAAATAGGCGAACTAAAACCTTCATCCCCCTATGTCTAGTAACCTTAAGAAAAAATTCTGCTATTGAAAAAGTTCACGAAATTAAAACCATATGCTAACTATCGGTAAAATTCGAGGATTACCGCTACAAAGGCGTTGCGCAGTGTTATCGCTGCCAGGAGTTCGGGCACTCTTCTTTGAAGTGAGGCCTGACTCCTCGGTGCCTGAAGTGCGGTGAAAACCACCGAGCCAAAGATTGTGTAATCACCCCTGAGCACTTCAGGTGCGCAAATTGTGGCGGTAATCATACCGCGAATTTCCGTGGATGCATTAAGCAGCCTTCAAAAAAGCTGCGAAAAAGCAAACCCCAAACAGCAAAAATAATTTTGTAGCAGCTCATACCCCCAAAACTAACGCCTGGGAAGCCAAGGTCAAGGTAATTGGTTTTTACGGAGTACCTAGCAGTGGAAAATGCACTACTTCAACCTCCGAACGAATAAAGATCACAACATAATTTGGTGCAGAAAGAAAAAAGAGTTTGCCAAACAGAAAAATTAATACGCTTACAGCGGCTTTCGTAAAAGGAAAGAAAAATGCTGTAAGGTGAGGAATTCGTTTACATAACAACGTATATGTAAAAAACAACGCGTTGAATGATTAAAATAATCATTCTGTACCTTGAACAATGACATAGTAAGTATCAAATGACATAGTAAGTATCAAATTTACACTCGGCCAGAGCATAATCACATAATATTGAAATATCGTAATTCAGTTACGCCATCTAGTGAGCGCAGGGAGAATTACAAATTACATGAAGGTTTAGGTTACAAATAAGAGTTAAATGAACACGGTGAAAAATTAATCGACTCCAGGTACAAATTAATAAACATAAAGATAACAAAAAGATATTTTATATTTGGTTTTACAAAATTTTAAAATTTTTATTAGTTTTTATAGGTTTTTTTATCATTTTTTTGATTTTATATTTTTTATAAGACGAACACAGGACAACACAAATCAAGCAAAATAAACTTGATAAGTAAGATAGCTGAAATGATGCGACACCCAAAAAAATTAGGGTAATCAAGAAATAATTAATAAAAATAAAACTAGTTAAAATTTGGAATTTTGAAAAATTCGTCCAACGCCGGGGACAGAACGCGGAACCCCGAGCTCAGAAACTAAACGAGGCAGGCACGTTACCGACTAGACTGTACCAACTCGGTAAGAGAACGAAAATTAACAGTACTAATAGAAAACAAATTCAAGCCGGGCCCTGTAAACGGTGCTTCACACGTTTCTCCTCCTTTTAGATGGAGGAATAGACATGTCAGAGCGGTAAGAAATTGCTCTAGGTCTTTTTGCAGAGCTTGGGAGAGCAGGATCATAAGCAGGAAGGTTGTGAAGCACAGGATTCGGAATAGAATCAATGCTGTGAAAAAACCGGGAAGCTAAGCGTTTAAATTCCGGAAGAACAGGCCGAACTTTAAGATCAATATGAATCGCATCATTCCGCACGTACCAAGGAGCAGACGTACATAACTTGAGGGCATAATTTTGAACAACTTGAAGATTCATTAGCAGTTTATAAGAGGCAGTACCCCAGATGGGACAGCCATAGGTCATTATTGGACGGATGTAACTTTTGTACAATAATAACTTCGTTTTAGTATTCAGGCGACTTCGATGATTAAGATAGGGGCGAAGAGTAGCAATTGCAGCCTTCACTTTTTTAACTATATTTTCGATGTGAAGCCTCCAAGTTAATTTGGAATCTAGGGTAACACCTAGGTATTTATAAGATTTTTCCCAGGGAATATTTTCGTTGAAGAGATGCAAAATATTATTATCAATAAAGTTAGTGACATTTCTGTGGGTAAAGATAAGGGACATTTAGCCGGATTTACCTTGATGCGCCACGAAATGAGCCAAAGTTCGTAAATTTTGAGGTATTTTTGAATAGCAGCAAAGGCACGTCGTGTTTGATTGTGTCTGGAAAGTATAGCAGTGTCATCTGCGTAGAGGCAAAGCTCAATAGACGGATCAGATGGCATATCATTAATATAAATATTGAACAGTTTCGGTCCAAGTAAACTGCCTTGAGGAACCCCAGAAAGAATAGGTCGAGGTGTAGAGAGAGTGTTGTTAACTCTGACAACGAACTCACGATTTTGAAGATAACAATTAAAAATTTTAATGAGCTGGGCAGGAAAATTTAGAATAATGAGCTTGTAAATAAGCCCTTCCAACCAGATCTTATCGAAGGCCTTCGCAATGTCTACGAATACAACCGCGGTGACCTGCCGGTTAGCATTGGCGGCATGGATGAGCTCTGCAACCCTCCAAAGCTGATGCTGTGTTTTAGTGTTTCGCTCTGAAACCAAATTGTTCAGGGCGAATGATGTTATTATCGTCGCAGAATACATCCATGCGACGAGCAAGAATGTATTCTTAGGCCTTGGAAAGCACAGACAAGAGACTAATTGGGCGAAAATTAGAGGGGACGGTGTGGTCGAGTCCCGGCTTCTGCAGGGGTACCACAACCGCTTTCTCACAGACGTTAGGAAATAATTTAAATTAAAATAAACAATTAATGATGAAGGTAAGGGAGATAATAAAATTAGCTGGAAGATGTATAAGCATATTAGCAGTAATATTATCGACACCAGGAGCTTTATTCTTTTTGAGTTTCTTCAGATAAACAATTACTTCAGAAGGGTAAGTAGGTGTAATATTGTTATCCGTGGAAGAGTTAAGAAACTGTTCGACACTCGAAATGACACGAGAGTAAGTATCGTTTTCTAAAATATCAGTATTAGGTGTAAACTGACTTCTAAGACTGTCAGCCAAAAGTTCAGCCTTATCAGTATTTAAGAACGCCATCGAATTTGGTCCCTTAAGGGACGGAATGTGTATAAGTGTCCTACGAAGACGTGAGGCAGCCCTCCAAGTACTGTTGTCAGTAGTCGTTAAAGACTCAACATAAGTGTTCCAACTATCCTTGCTGCAGATCCTAATCTCTTTCCGGACCTGGGCCTGTAAACGATTAAGAGTAACTTTGAGATTAGGATCGCGCGAAAACTGCCAGTCCCTCTTAACATTATTCCTCTCATTAATCAACCCTCTGATATGCCGGGGAAGACGATAGTAATCGATTGTCCGCACGTGAGGCTTAGAAGCTTCGACGTACGCAGCGAACAAAAAGTCACTGTAGCGGCAGACAGCATCCTCAGAGGCCGCCGACGAGTCGATGTTGTGGAAGGGAAATCCCCTCGTGCTGAGGATGTGCTCATAGTTCTCCCAGTTAGTGCGGAGAGCGGACATCGATACCGGAGATTTTAAAAACCAGCACAACAAGAAGGTGATCAGAGGATAGGTCATTTAGTAGCAGTAATTTCGTGGGGATAGGGGAAATTGCGGGTTAAAGCAAAATCAATTATTGATGTGTTACAGCCGAAATAAGTAGAAGTATTTGGGGCGATAATATGAGCCATATTATCTACCCAACGTCGTAATTTAGAACCGCGAAGGTCGAAACTGCGGCACCCCCAAGAATGGAGGTGCGCATTAAAATCACCCGCAATAATAAAATTAGGAAAATTTTTAGTTAAAATTTCAATGTCAGGGACCAGCAGCGTACTTCTACTATTACGTGCATAAATATCAATTTTGGTAAATTTGGAATAGAAATTTCGAGAATAGTTGCTTCACAATTTTGAAGCGGGGGACTAGGGATCCTAGCATGAGAAATGGAATTTTTGAGGTAAATAGCAGTGCCACCTCCCAAGACGACCAGTATTGCAACTACGAGGCCTGACATCATGATGAAAGTGGAATAAGTGTTTTGTATGCGTTTTGTATGCAAAAAAAAAGGGGTGGAGCCAAAGCTGCATTAGCATAAATTAGGTGCAAAAATAAATAAATAAATAAATAACCTGAATAGAAAGTTTAGATGTAAATGGTAATTATAGAGAAGAAAAGTAATTTATTTAAAACCGTGCTATATTCGAAAACCTTGATTTTTTTTTTTAAATTTCAAATGTCTGCGGCATAATATTAGCGTCCAATGTTTTTCAAATTTGCGTAATGACTCAGAGCTAATATTTACTTTTATAACAGCATTTAATGAACTGGGTCTAAAAATTAGTACTTTGGTCATTATAAATCTCGTGCGAGCTTACATCCATTTGTAAATAAAACGAGATAAAAGTTTCATTTTATAGGGTAACGATATGTTTGAATCATTTATTAATGTTTTGTATTTTGTTTTGTTGCTTATATTCGAACTCAATGTCTTACATTTTGTACTGCTATGTTTTATGCGCAGTGTGCTATATTTTGTTTTGTAGTATAATTTAGTTGCATTTTTGTGGCAACACTTTTTGTAGTTTAGTTTAAGAAGGAGAACTATTTGCGAGTGATGGCCGCACGTTGCTGCTGACATTATGATTATTAAAATAAATTTAAAGACAAATGTTATTGGCTACGTTTTTTTTTTTTGTTTATGTTATTGGTCCTCGTCGACACGATATATGTAGAGTGGAAAAAGTGTTTTTTGATAGCACGATACCATTTTATCGTTGCATTATTTACTTGCCGATTTAGACGCTGTCCTGTAAGTGGAAAAGAGCTCATAGGTTTGGGATCAAAACCGTCTTTCTAACCTCACTTCCTAGCTTTATTATAGGGGGAGGTGCTTCCTTCCTTTTCTACATAACTGTTGAGTTGCCTTTTTTGTCAATTTATTTATTTATTTATTTATTTAATGTATTTTTTGCACAAAATCCTCGGGGGATATGCTGTGCCATACAAGTTCTGTTAGAGTATAAATACAAAATTACATCTAAAAGTTTACAAGAAAATATACAAAAATACAATCAAAAACAAAATGCACATAATTGAATTGTTCCAAAGAGACTGGTAACAGATCATATTTCATATAACAGTCCTGAGCGGCAGAGAAAGTGAAACAAACCCGCATGCGGTGCTTCCCCAATAATTGTTCCAAGAACAGGCGACTGAGTTTTAAAATATTCTAAATACATCCGCCGGAAGCAACAACATGAAGAGAGAAAGTCCGCAACTATTTGGGGGTGATTTGCAAAATGCGCACAGGGGAGGTGCTTCCCCAAGTAACAAATGCGCATGAGTGAGCCGGCAGTGCCCCACGCGAAGACGCGTGAGAACAACGTCGCACCCTCTCACAGGCAGCGGTGGCCACATATTCAAGGATCCCATGATGCTACGCAGTTTATTTTGCTCTTGCAAGTCCCAACGTCGCTGCCAGTCAATGCGTGTCTTCTTCTTAATGAGAATTTTTACGTCGCATAAGGGAAGATCGTTGTGCAACAGACTTGATGGATTTTTTGCCGCGTTATCAGCAATTTCGTTCCCATAAATTCCAACATGACTTGGGATCCAACATAATATAATTTTATACCCCCTATGCTTCAGGCAGTCATGGATAAGCTTTATTTCAATAACAGTAGGGTGACTATTTGTAGTAGGGTGAGAATTCAAAGCTTCTAATGAACTGAGCGAATCAGTGTAGATGACAAAGAGTCTATGTTGGTTTTGACCGATGTATTTGAAAAATCCTCCCGGATGGCCGTCAGCTCAGCAATGAAAACTGAGCACGCTGAATGCAAACGTCGGCTTTCAACATGGCTGTCGGAGACAAAGGCGCAACCGACACAATCAGCCGATTTAGAGCCATCGGTGTAGATCGCAGTATAGGCAGGATAACTCCCCCGGTGAGCAGCAAACAACTGTTGAAAGATTATATTGCAATTGTTGGATTTATTGAATGATTTAAAAGGATTAACAAAAGGGATATTAAAACCTTAAAAGCTATCGGACTTGAAATTTTGATAATCTTTTGAAAAAACTGTTTTTCGCCTTTTAGATGGTGGTGATAATGATGATGAGGAGGAAGAGGATAATAACAATGATAATATTAATGAAGACAACGTAGAAGTTCAGGTAATTGCTTTAACCCTTTGACAGTTTCATTTTTTTTTCCAGAATTCGGTCTAAAAAATGTCACATTCTTCTGTTTATTTTACATTTTTAAGTAAAGATACGTTATTAAAATTAACATTTCTAATATTTTTAAGCATTTATTACAACTTTTTTCTTAGTATGAAAGCATCATAGAACTAAAGTTTACCTTTAGTCTCATCGATATCCAAGTTAAGTTTTTCAATTCCAGTGAAAGCAAATCTAGGAGGCGGATCCGAAAGGATTATCACAATTATTTCAAAAAATTGTCTTGCTTGACTGATTCCATCTGTACTACTATCAGAGTCGCTGCTATCCAGGTCATCCAGCAAACTTTCGCTACTATCATTTACAGACAAAGCATGCGAAAAAAAACCCGCGCTTTTGAACCATTCAGAGTAGAAAATACAATAAACTGCAAAATATCATTTACTGGACGACATCTATACGAATAATTTATTACTAAAATTGGAAAAAAAATAAGACCGAAACAGTGCAAGCGAAATAGAAATCAGATTGCCGGTACGCCGTACGGGCAAATCAGTAAAGGCCCGAAAGCTGTGCCCGTAACAGGGAGCGAGTTAATAAAATACTCGCTTACAGTTAGTGCAATATTTCAGTTTAAGAATCTGCAACGTACGTACTCTAGATATTCAGCAAAATTGGAGCAAAATTGGATCGAATTTATAATATGAATTAATGAAAACTGAATTTGAGCGGTTCTCAGGTCGTTTTTGATCTGGGCGATCTACAGAAAGTCGTAAATATCGATAATAAATGCTGGAAGAGACGGGTGGTGACGTCAGAAATCACGTGCATCAATGAGGCTGAAGGAATGAACCAGGGTTGTCACTACAAAGCTCGAATGTCAGGGTAGACAAATTTAACCAGGCATCGCCCTGCAAAACGCTCGAAAATCCGCCAAATTTGGCGACAAAGCCTCGATGTTAGCATCATGAGGTACAGGTGCGATATTTGATATTTACTAAGCGTTTTAACTGGGTGATATATCGCAATGTAGGACGAAGACTACTGTTGCAAAGTCGATTAAAGCTTCAATGCCAATCTCCGATGTGTAATATTTCAGATATTCTGATTAAGTGCCAGTGAGTTGTAGCGCATGCGCAATATAGCCTTCCTGGTAATCGGTCTTTCCGATATCCTGTATAAGTATCTAGTTGGGATTGATGCAGTTAAAATTTTGATAGAAATTTCAATGTGTATGTAGAATTTTATAGACTTAATCAGTTAATCAGGTTGCAACATCCAGTTTACGGGTAGGGGGGAGAGGGGAAGTATTCCTCGATTACCCGATTATAAACAAGAAATGTATTGAGAGTAAAATATACTTTTTATTTTCCAGTAAAATAAGCTCTTAATCCTATCCCTCAACCCTTCTGCTGTAAATACTATAATAAATCTTAAAGCTGTTCCCCTTAACAGGAAAGAACAGAAAGTTTCTGTGTTAATGTTCTCAGCATGAGATTATATTTTTACTAAATATAATTGCAAGCTTACAAAAATTGCATTTAATAAATTTTGCAAGTTAAGAGTTTTAAAGTTAAAAAATATCATAAATGGAATCGGGGCCGTGACTAGAGCGTCGCAAAGGTGGCATTTGACACGGGCTCATCAATCTTAGGGGTGTCCCTTGTGAGGAAAATGGGGTCCAAAAGAGGATGATTCACCCAGAGTAGAAATAAAGAAAATATGAAAATTTTAATTATGAAATCCAATATGTTTAAAATTATTTTCTTAATGAATTTTCTCTTTTTTTAATGTTTTTAGAAAATAAACTTGCTATAGATTCTTACAAAATGTTTACAAAACATCACTAATATGCTTTAATATAAATCTGGATATTTGTTTTACATTTTTAATTCCTTAAAGTTATTAAAACCAAATTTAAATTTAGAAATTCACAAATTTTTTATGAAAATTCAGCGTCCAAAAAAGTGTTCACCTCAAATAAACTATTCACTGTATCAGCAAAATGTTCAAAAATATCTAAGTATTAATAAAAAAAAAACAGAAGAAATTTAAAAATTAATATACTAGGAACATTTTCAGAATTACAAAATATTGAGTTTATTTTAACATCGCACTGGACATCGCACTGGAGCTCGTTTTCTGACCTTCCTGGGCCAAGTCCTCTAGGCCAGAAGTTCTAGATGCATGGATGGTAGTGAAATATCAGATATTGTTTACGAAAATGGGGTTTATTTTAAATCGATATAAAAAGCATATTTATATTTTTTCACGCTATATTTAGTGGTAGGGCGCAGAATAATTTTTTACTATGGGCGCTAAAAGACCTAGTTACGTCCTTGAATGCAATGCTTGATTTTAAACGCTTTTGTACTTACCTTATGTCCTCTACAAGCGGTTGAAAGATAGAGGCTGTCAAAGGAATTCAGTATGAGTAACGTTGATTTGGAATTGAGACGGGGTAAATTTTAAAAGCATTACCAAAATTTTTATTTAGTAAACAAATGTAATAGCCTACGGAGATGCATTCCAGACTTTCGTTTGCTTCTTTTAGGCCTTCATTTATCTATCAGAAACAAAGAATTACTCTACAAAACAGTAATATAGCTGAATAAAATCAACAAATAGCAAAAGCAAAATAGCTGAATAAAAGTAACATGGAAAAAACAAAATAGCAAAATAGCTGAATAAAAGTAACATGGAAAAATAAAATAGCAAAATAGCTGAATAAAAGTAACATGGGAAAAACAAAATAGCAAAATAGCTGAATAAAAGTAACATGGGAAAAACAAAATAGCAAAATAGCTGGATAAAATTAACATGGCAACAACCAATTAGCAAAATGGCTGGATAAAATTAACAAATGGCAAAACAAATTAGCGAAATGGCTGGATAAAATTAACAAATAGCTAAAAACAAATTAAAAAAAAATAGCTGAATGAGATTCTCCAAAAATTGGTAACAAGAGTGAATTAACTAAAAGAAATAAATTAATGCCTAACAGGCCCTTTCATTGGTTAAACGAAGTTTCAAATTTCCTTCCGTCTATTGCACTAGGCACCCTGTCTTGATTTTATTTTGGTGAGTTTAATAGTCAATAAAGTTAATTCCTTTTCAGGAACTCAAGGAAGTATTGTTTAGAGATTACAAAATATTTGTGGATGAGCCGAAAAAAATAGGATCTTTTAACTTCTTGGTGAGTTAAAGAATTTTGACTGCCTTGTATGGAGGAATAACAGGAATATTTTGTACGCGAAAAATTTTGGTGTCCATATTTTTACAAAAAATGACCTATTTCGCCACCTCTAATTGAGCTTTGACCAGTTTCGAATTGACGTCAATGAGTACGTTTTTATCCTATCTCAACAAACTCTTACAAACTATTCATTTTTTCATTGGCCATTGTATAAAACTTATTTATGAAATATTTTAAAGCCAAAACGTGTAAAGAAGTAAGATATAAAGTATACGGTGTTGTTAACCCTATACTTTATCTTTCTTCTTTAAATATTTGGATAAATATTTCTTTGAATATTAAAGATTTGGTGTAATTTTTTTAAAAAAATGCTGACGGGGAAATTAATTTTGCCAGAAATTTCATTGCTATACATGAATCTTAATATTCCTTTACAAATGCTAATGTACAAGTGTCTATGCATTCTAATGCTGATAATGGACCCCTCTGTTCATGCAATGTAAAACCTGATATTCCTAATATAACCTAAATATTCCCGATTTAGATCGATAATTTATTTTATCAAATGCAAAAGTTTTTTTTTAAATATTCTCATTAATGAACTAATCTTGTATAAATCTTCGATGTTATTAAAGATTATTGAACCATTGTTGTATAAATCTTTGATGTTATTAAAGATAGTATCAAACTTTCAAATAAAATAAGTTTAAATAGAGTGTAGTAATAAATGAAATTTACTAGGTGAACAAATGTCATGTACTAGGGTTGGCTGCACCAACGAGGACCATCTACCTTAAAACAAAGGTTTAAGGTAGATGGATCTACCTTAAAACAAAGGTTTTGGGTGTTCCCGGGTGTACAATCCACAGCAGCTCATAATATACAATGCAGTATAGTAAATACAGTAAAAATCTCAAACTAACACATACAAAACAGACGAAATAACACTGGAAATAAAAATAATAAAATTTAAAAAAAATTAAATTAAAATGAAAAATAATGGTAATAATTACAAGATAATTGCATGAAAATAAATACAAAAGCGCGGTACAGTGAAAGTTATATATTCAGAATCAGCCTTGTTACGGGGCCTGCAGATTCTCTGAATTTTCCATTAGCCAACCGAACAGCTTGCTTAGTTTGGATGAGAGGGTTTTGTTACAAATTAGCTGATCAGCCCAGACACCCTTCAGGTCTGGTCTGGGACTCTTGAAATGCCAATCCCTAGTGAGGGAGCAGTCAAATAGTGGTCGGGTAAACCCAGGCCACCGCAACACATCTCGTATTAGCCAAATCGGAAAGCTAGAACCGGCTATGATAGGCCGGGAATGGGCCATGCTCGGTAAGGAAATCTGTAAGGGTGGCATTGGAAATTAAACTATTGGGGCTTACTTTCGGGTAGTAGGCATAGACAGACCTACCCTTCTCTTCTGTGCTCCAAGTGACCTGCCAGTCAGCTATTTGCATGTACTAGGGTTGGAACTTTAAAAGTGACAACTATTTATCTACATGAAATACAAGAGTTATTCAATGTAGTCGTCAGCATTGTGTATAATCCGTTGCCAAATATGTGTAGGTCGCAGAACACCTGTACTAGAGCTTGTTCTGTTGATAGTTCGAATGGACGGGTGTATTGACGCAAGAATCTGACATAAACACCAAGATGAAGGAACTACTGCGTTGCATTTGCTTCAAATCTTCCAAAGTTCCCAAGGGCTTAGATCTGCCCTACGTCTCACCCAGCATAATGAAACAGAGTATAAAATCCTCTCCTTCTCGCTTATAGCGTCCCAGGTGGGTTCGAGCAGCTTCGTATCGTAGCCATTTCTGCATTTCCGTCAAATGATGTGGGACACATCGTAAAGCCCTTTTTTCATCTTGTCCGTTGGGCCAACTCAAGAATCGTTTGGCGTCACTGTCCATGAGTGCGGCAACAACATGGACTTCTGGACAACCTGGCCAATACATGTCTGCCCCATTTTCTCATCTTCTATTGAAAGCTTTTACCCATCTTGTTGCAATTCTGTAAGCCTCTTGAAGTCCTAGATGACATTGTCGTGTTGTACGACCTGTGGCATATTCAGTTTTTATCAGACTTCATTGTTCTTGTTTTGAAAACATCCTGACAGCACTTTAGACCGCAAGATAATACAAGGATCAGTTCTTCCCGTCACTACGCATGACGTAGGAAGGACGAGTCTTTTTGCTGAGAGGTAAGGTAGATATGTAACGTGTGGTATAAGCGACATTCTTTGGTTTTGTTGCGTATCGTTTTTACAACAGTGTTGCTACAATTTAAGTTACAACCATCGTATTATCCAATCACATCTTTTTACATCAGGAAGTATCATTCCAGTCTAATCGTTACCACCAGTTTTTTCCAGTTCTGATTATATCTAATGTTTTTCTTGCAGATCGAGGGGATGCTCGATATCTTGGCGAAGACACTGGATGTGCTCCTCTGTCTGAATAAATTCACAGAAAAACGAGTGAGTATTGTATAGCAGTGAACTGTAGCTTTGACACACCTCATGGCATGCAGCTACCGGCTATATAAACAAGCTAACCTTTCAAATGCTATGCATTGTGATCGAAGATCAAGGAATATTTTTCATTGATATCAGTTTAATACAATTAAAGTCAACTTCCGTAAAATGAATATAAAGGGGAGAACGTTTGGTATCTTCTCATTTGGGAACGGGATGCGTATTTCCAGAATGAAATAGTTAATGTATGAGTAGTGATCCAAAAAGTTGCAAAGCTTGCAGTGAAAGGTGTAAATTTTCTTACTACCACTACAACTTTTGGAGTGTTTTTCGACATGGTCTACATTAGGATTGCAACTGTTATCCGGCCACTATACCGGTTAGTTGTCAGTAGCCGGATATTACAATTATCCGGCAGGAAGTACGGCTAAAAATTATACACAGAGAAATAAGATAAAACCAAAAAAATTCAAAATGTTAAACAATATACTATGTGAAACAATGCATATAAGTCTTACTGCAGTAAGACTTCCTGTTACAATCTTAGATTCACTTGTGCAAAAAATTTTCTTTTTTTGTGTGTAGTGCTTGAGTAGTGCTAGTGTATGTGGACTGCTATTTTATATGTAGTACTTGATCTTTAGTTTCTCTTTCTCTAGACAGAGCTTAAGTGCGTGGTGGCATGCCTACAGGAATTGGTGTATAAGAAAATAATGACTATGCAAGTAAGTGTCGCAATTTACCCCTCAGCAATGCATTAAAAGTTCTGAGATTTTTTTTCAAATTTCTACGATGTTCGAATAAGCTATATGTAATGTCTGAGGTTAACTATACATAAAATAATTGCTTCATAAACATTTCTTACAATCTATATGGCCACTTGGGAAATAAATAATGATTAGTATATATGTCACACCTTTATAAGGAAATAATCAAAAGGCAAAATATTTTCACTATTGTTAGGTATATGTTTTAAGGGAGTTGTGACGACTTCAATGTTCTCCGGTGAAGAGGTAGGGTGAAGGATCACAGTCACGATAAAGTTGGAAATCACTTATTTCTTGAGTAAATATGTCACACCTTTATAAGGAAATAATCAAAAGGCAAAATATTTTCTTTATTGGGAGGTATAGGTTTTAACGGGGTTGTGACAACTTCAGTGTTCTCCAGTGAAGAGGTAGGGTGAAGGATCACAGTCGCGATAAAGTTGGAAATCGCTTATTTCTTGAGTAAATAGGTTATATACAAGGGTATTCTGCTTTCCTAATATAAGTCGAAATGCAAAGGATTGTCAAATGCATAAACATTACCATGACGATCCCCGTCGAAAAGAGATTAAATAATCTCGCACAATTGGAGAGGCTTTTCTAGGGTACAATGCACACCCAATTTATCCCCCGTCCGGTATCCGAAACTCTGCAGCTCCCTATATGAGCGGACTTAACGAATCTACCGAACTTAATCACTAGAGAGCTGGCTCCGATCAAAAGACGCGACCGTCTGATTACGCTTTTGATGTTCGCGAAAAACATAATCCGAGATATTTAATATTTCTTAATTACAGAAGGTGCATAGCTTATTAACCCATCCACCGGCCACCCACCCCACCTTTTTCTCTTTCAAAACATTCACCCTTTTCGTAAATTCCAAACGGAACTTACCGTACCATACTTGTTGTCGGCTTAAAAGTTATCAGACTACTTTTAAGTTATTTTCCCTGGAAGGTAAAGGAGTTCGGTTACGCAAAATTAGTTTCTTTCATTTATTATCGCTTTGCAATATTTTTTTTTCTCAAAAGTGTGTTATACGAGTGCGAACGAGAAGGGATCGACAGGTCAGTTTTCGAACAGGAATTCGCTGTTGAACCCCAGTCGACGCGTCCGTTCAGTGGGTTAAAGAACAATTTTTACTAACTTGGCAATAGCTTGGCTTGACCCTGAAACCAGTGTGTATTAAGATATTTATCAGGTACTTGTCTTCTTTCCTGATCGTGCTTACAGTAAACAGCTGACACGTTTTTATTCACGACTCTTCTCAATAGTGAAAATTTCTTACGCGGATTGTTTCAAAATGTTCATAACTGAATTCCTTTTAACAATATTTCTGATAACTCTTATATTGTCGATTTATATTGTCGTATGACCTCTTAAACTCGTCTATATATTCTAACTACAGTCGAACTTCGATAACTCGACTTCCTATAAGTCAAATAATCAGCTTACTCGAACTTTTAATCAATTCCCGAATCCTTTTTATACTTTTCTTTAAAACCCACTGAACGGACGCGTCGACGGGGGTACGACAGCCAATTCCTGTTCGAAAACGGACCTGTCGACTCCTTCTCGTTCGCACTCGTATAACACACTTTTGAGGGAAAAAAATATTGCAAAGCGATAATAAATGAAAGAAACTAATTTTGAGTAACGGAACTCCTTTACCTTGCAGGGAAAATAACTTAAAAGTAGCCTGACAACTTTTAAACCGGCAATTCTAGTATGGTACGGTAAGTTCCGTCTGGAATTTACGAAAAGGGTGACTGTTTTGAAACGGAAAAAGGTGGGGAGGGTGGTCGGTGGATGGGTTAAAAAAACTGTCTCGATAACTCGAAGTGAACATCTTAAGTCGAAGTTTTTGTGACCGATTTTTCCGGTGAAAAAACACAATTCTGTTCGAATGCCAGTCCATTCGTGACCTACGATAACCTTCTTTCTCGAAGGTCATGAGCAAGCACAGGCCGCGAGTCGCATCTTACAACAATACCTGGAGACCACCGAAGGTACAGACATCACCCTATTTAACTGTGTTAAAAAATTAGGTGATTTTGTGAATGCCAACAACCTTAAAAATAATTGCTTTTAATGTATGATATATGTTTTCTTTTTATGATGATTTTGTGAATTTAAAGCCTGTTTAAAGAGCATTATTTGAACAAAACTTTTTAAACATTTTTCTGGTATTTTTAATAATTAGCAACTTGACATTTAGAAAATTTTGAAGCAAGAGAGTGTGGGGAATTTTAAACGTGTATTTTAATTTTTTATTGGTTGAAGTTGTTTTTATAAACTTCAAATGCGTTTTTCTCAGAACGGAATTTTTAATAAAATGCTGAAAATTGAAATGTGATTTCTCCAAAAGTTCTTAAAATATTGTGTTGAAAATTATTATGAATGCTTTTTCTAGTATTTACTAGTGAATGACCTAAAAGCTTTAAGTTCGGATAATTTTTAATGTTACACTCATAGTTAGATGTAAAAGTAATGAAAATTCGTTAAAAATTGTGTATGATTTTGAAGGACCAAATTTTTTTATCAAATGTAAATTAAGCAAAGATTTTAGGTGATTCACTAGTCCAGTGTATAAGAAATGTGTTGCATCCAAAAATATTGAAATAATCCAATTTATTAAAATTGGACCTTTTTGAAAAACCCGATTTTTTTTTTACTAAATTTTCTTCACTTATTAGAAATTTCATAAACCTCTCCGAGAATAAATTTTTTAAGTGCAATTCTCTGATAATATAAAAAATCTAAAAATGTAAAAATATGAACTAGTTTCTACGCTTAAGGAAAAAAGTTCTCCGAACGTATATGGATACCTTAAGGTCTCTAATGAAAACATCCTTAGTCTCATATGTGTTTTATTTGTTGCAGGCAAAACTCCGGAACATAAAGAATGAGTGCTATGGTACAGCCTACAATAGTTTCGTGGACTTAATCAGACTGAAACTTCACGAGTTGGACCGAATTAACACCGACAGAGTAAGTTTCAAGAAATTCTCAATTGTATTAATCCTTTTCTAAGGTGGGCCGAACGATAGCCGATTGGTTAGGGTGCTGGCCTTCGGAATCGGAGTTCGTGGGTTCGAATCCCGCTATGATATGGATATTAGTAGCCGTTCGGAATCGGCTTGAAATTGTAGGTCCCGGTCTCATTATCCCTCGTGTTGCAAAAAGTAGACCGTAGCACTCCAAACCAAACCTTTCTAAGGTGGGGCCGAACAATTGCCGAATGGTAAAGTGCTGCTCTACGGTATCGGAGTTCGCTGGTTCGAATCTCGGAATGGATGTTCGTAGCCGTTCGGTATCTGATTTAAGCAGTAAGTCCCGGTTACATTGGTCTTCATGTAGCAAAAAAAGTAGACAGTAGCGCTCCAAGATCGAATTTTTTTAAAACTAGCTTTTTACTTGACTGACTTTATATAAAATCCTTGGAGTTTTTTTTTTTTAAGTAAATAAATGCAACAAAAATAAATGATTAGAGAAAAAAAATCTTCAAATTCCAATTCATTTATACACCTACTAGCCGAACGATGGCCGAATGGTTAGGGTGCTGGCCTTCGGAATCGGAGTTCGTGGGTTCGAATTCCATTATGGCATGGATGTTCGTAGCCGTTCGGAATCTGCTTTAAGCAGTAGGTCCCGGTGTCATTAGCCCTCGTGTTGCAAAAAGTAAATCGTAGCACTCCAAACCAAACTGAGACATATATATTTGACAACGAAATTAAATTTATATTATAACTACCGAACTAAGAAAGTTTTTAAAATCTTTCAAGATGCAATTTATCTACAAAATTCGAATTTCACCTCAAGAGTGACTTGTAATTAACTTTTAAAGTTTTTTTTTATTAAATATCTATTTTATGCTTTATACTTAATTATTTTAAGAATACATTAATTTCAAAATCTGTAATATTTCCATTAAAAACAAATTTTTTCCTAATTCTGACTTGTGTTTATTTGGGGGGGGGGGGAGAGTGCAGCTATGTTTAGGTTTGCGAAACTGATTTGCTCGCCGCACACACACGTTGTGGGTTGTATGCCCAAGTTTTTTTTTTCGCAACTCCAGGAGGTGTGTGGTGGGGCCAGAGAAAATAAGTCCACTTACAATTCACCAACTTTTGGAGAATTGTGATTGGTCTCCATGAGGCGATTCAGGACCATCCTTGGAATCACGTTCCTTCTGGGCAAAGCCGGAAAAGGAAGCATTGTAAAAAGGATAATGGAACAACGAACAGGATAATGGAAAAAGTGTAGGGTTGCCTGATTCGAAAGAAGGAATGAAAGGAATGCAGCGTTCTCTTGGACATTAGCAATTTTTTTTAGGCGTATCACGTGGAGTGCTTCTTTTATGGTTTAATATTTATCTCTTTTTGCATACTTTCTCGTCGTTTCTTCTAATTTTGAACATTGTAATATAGAACAGTGGTATTATACTACAATTAAAGGCAATGTGAAACAATTTTGGGTTATCAATGTTTTCGAAATGACAAAGCAATGTACTACACAACAGGGGGGAGGGTTTTTTCTAGAATTTATGTATAGAGAATGAAATACAGATTTGATAGCGAAACTAGGTTTAAAATATTCAGTTATATCCAGGGTTAGAAAAATAATTATAAAAAATATATAAGTCAGATTTTTTTTATTTAAATTGGATTCCTTTGATTTCTTTTCTGAATACTAATTTAAATTGTTTCTATGTTTTTTGCAATACACATGGAATAGTGTGTTAAAAGAAGTAACATCTTATCTATCTAGTACATTATCTATCTTATCTATCTTTATCTATCTTATCTTCTTCTTTATCTATC
Source organism: Pardosa pseudoannulata (assembly GCA_032207245.1). Lineage (NCBI taxonomy): Eukaryota > Metazoa > Arthropoda > Arachnida > Araneae > Lycosidae > Pardosa > Pardosa pseudoannulata. The sequence continues at coordinate 31,690,846 of CM063507.1, forward strand.
TTATCTATCTATCTACACACTGATTACCTAAAATTAAATATATAAATTTTAATCTAAATGCATTCCGTTATTTTGTAATTGGATAGTGCAAACTAAACAAGATGTAAATTTAAAGAACAAAGTAAATATTCCTTTAATTCTTACTATTTCTTTTAAAAAAAATCGCATTTCAATATTTTTAAGCACAGTGTTATAGATTTAATTGTTTCAATAGAACCGCTAGATTTGATGCTTTATCCACTCATATATGAAGGTTAGAATGAATAATACCAAAAGAAAACGGTCTTTTCATTCCAGCAGATGAAGCCAAGGCTGTTGTTATTTGGTAAACAAACTAGATTTAAAGTTCTGTAATAATCTCTTTACCTCCCATAACATAAAATGAATTCCAGCAGTCATAATGAATCATTGTACTGCCCCTACTACATACTTTCTGACAACTCCTAAATTCTTGAAAAGCACATGCTATTTACACTTATTCACTTATTGGTATTAATGTGCTGACTGATTCTCAATTCTCCTGTATTTTGAATATAGGTTTCAAAAGAAGTGAAAAATGATTTAAATCAAGGATTTTTTTTAAATCAACTGATCTTAAATCAAAATTTAAATTATGATTTAAATCGTGCCAACCCTGTTTATATCAAACTGAAAAAGAACTTTTAAACATATAGAAAATTAAAACATTTTAAGAGACTTGTTCTGTAAAAGCTTACTGCTTTTACATCCAAATGATTATATAGTAATCTACCATTTTTAATTGCTATCAGATAATATAGAAATTTAAATTTAAAACACATGTGTTCTTTTTCATTAAGAACAACAAAAAGTGAATACATTTTTGACTCAGTAATAATATTTAAAAAATATACAAAATTGATTATATCAACAGAGATTCATAAGTTCTCTTCATTCCTTCCACTGAATCAAAAACGAAGAAAATTCAGATATAAATTTTAATCAATATTAAATTGCAGTATAAACAAATTTAATAAAAATTATTTCATCTCAATTCTTGATTAGATAAGATGCACAAAATACTTTACGCTTTATTATTTACTTTTTATGCATATAAATTGAATTTTAGTAATTTTTTTAGAGATGCAGTATTACTAACAGAGCTTTTAATATATGTATAACTGTTATCTACTTTTTCAATAGGCACAAAAGGATTAATTATTCTCTGATAAATGAATTATTAATTCTGGTCTACTAAATCATACAGAGTAAAGGGAAATTTAAACGCTAATTAGTTTAAAAAGGCACGTCCATGAACTATAGCAAAACTGAGGTTGGCTGAATAACTTAGCTGACAGAAAAATTCTTTAACATGATTTCTTATTTTAACGATAGTAGTGAAATTGACAGAATTTGTTTGCATGAAGGTTTCAAAAGCCTTAATCTAAAGTTCAGTGAACAACCAATTTCATATATAAAAAGTAATTTCATTACATACACACACATGCAAAATACATACATATATACATCGTATATTCATAGGTTTGCATGCATACATAAATATACAATGAAACAGATACTGTATAGTTTCATTTTACTTGAAAAATTTCTTTTAAATTATGGTGCAAGTTTTTAATAGTTTTAAATTTGATTATTAAATACTGAAGTATATTTAATTTATGCTCCCCAACGTACAAGTCAAATTTAAACAAATTTCGTGAAGAATATGAAAAATTAAATGTCGATTGAGAAAGTAACGTTCCAAAATTTATCAATTTATATTCCTAATTAATCTTGACATATACAACATATCTAATTAAGTATTAAAACGTATACATATGCACTTCATTAAATCCTATTCAAGTTTAAGAAATTTCATACAAGTGTGACTACAAATTTAGTTTGAAATTATAGATGACTGTTGTCCTGATGAATAATTGGTTACATAAAGTTTCTTTTCTTAGATTTATGTTATTCCCTTAAATTATATTCCCAGAAATAAAATGGTTTAATTAATACAATGCTTTAACTCAGTTATCATATACTATTAATCATAAAATCTTAGCTACGTATGTTGAATAAAAAAATTTATTAAGTTATTATAGAGCAGAAACTTTATATTTACATTGATGGTTTTTCCGTTTCATTGTTCTTCACGATGTGATGTTCTGAAGTATGGGTAGGCGAAGCCGTCAATGATACAATCTGGACAACCGTTTACTCTAGATTAAATACTTTATTCAAGTGAATAATTATGTACGGGTTTCAGTAGATTCTAAATCTTCGAGTGGACTCCTCTCGAGCTCCACAAAACAGCTTCAAAGCAATTCTCATGCCAAAAGCCCCCTTCTTTGCTCAGCCAATCTTCTTTTACAGGGGTCCTGCTTCCCTACATGTGATTCTTCCTGACCCAGGGATGCAATCTTGCGGTCAAATCCCCGCCTGGATCAGCTGATCCGTTTCCAGACTTAGCCGAAAGGTCGTCTTTAATTCAATCGACCAAAACAACTTAAATTCCTTTGCGGCACTGGTAACGGGACCCAGATGTACACTACAGCATCGCTCGATTAATAATTCTTACTCGAGTCCTTTGACAGTAGAAGACATCATAAAGGCGCAGACACACTGGCTCCGGCGTACTGACAGTTCTTAATGTACCGCCTCCTAAGCGACTGCCTCAGTATGGTGCCTGAGACGTTACTACACAAACGGCTTTGTCCTGACCACGCGTTTCTACTTACCGCTAACCATAATGGTCCGCTGCGAAGGTCACCTAACATTTTTCTTTCGCTCGGGTCATGTAACGGACCGTTACAACGAGCACAGCAGGCCTTAACTGCCTGTACTCTTTCCAGCATTCAGTATCTACAGCTTCCAATTTCACTTCGATTCTTCTCTTTTCGATTCTAGGTATTATGAGATTTTGGTGATATTGCATTGTACAAGAAAATAATTTATTTAATTACACAAGAACAATTACAAACTTTTTTTTTAAGTTTCACAATTTATACTTGAGTATGGTACTACACATACAAGATAAACAACTGAAATACTAAGGCAATTATTTTTAATCTTTCAATGTTTAAAAAAAGTCACAATATAATATTTCATGTGTGTATGTATCTATGTATATAGCAGATATGTAGATATATATATAGATTATTGCTAATTTTAGGTTAACTCAATATCTTAGGAAGCAATCTTAACAAAAAGATCTCTTGTGCAGGTAGACATGCGAGCACATTTTTATTAACACACACACTGAAATTAGCAGTTACATGATACAGTTAAAAATAATCAGTTAAAAAAACAGTTAAGTTATGTTTGCATTATTACAATCCCTCTCAAACAAAACTTTTCCGTTTCTTAGTCCCAATTGTTGACACAGTCTCTGGAATTGTAATCGTCCCAAAGGTTTAGTCAGGATGTCAGCAATTTGATTCTGACTGTCCACATGTTCAATACTGAACTTACCTTCTTGGAATTTTTCCCTAATGAAGTAAAACTTTACATCAATATGCTTAGATCTCTTGCGATATTCTGGATTTTTCACAAGTTTCAGAGCACTTGCATTATCCACGTACAACACAGGCAGATCATTTGATGCACCAATTTCACTTAGTAGTCTACTGAGCCAAATACATTCTTTTGAACCTTCACATGCTGCTACATATTCAGCTTCAGTAGTAGAGAGAACAACACTTTTTTGTTTTTGACTTGTCCAAGATATAGTACCGTTGGCAAATTTACTGACCATGCCAGTTCTTGAACGTCTTGTTTTGCTGTCACCCGCATAGTCAGCATCAGTGTAAATTTTCAGTTGTCTCACTGAATGATCACTGGGATAAAACAGCCCATAGTCTAATGTCCCCTTCAGATACTTAAAAATTCTCTTTACACAATTCCAGTTGGAAACTTTTGGACAATCAATTTTTTCAGACACTACACTTACAGAGTAAGCAATATCAGGTCGAGTTGCAGTAGCTAGATACATAAGGCTACCTACTGCTTCTCGATAAGGAACATTATCACCAATCTCAACATCAGTTTCACTTGAATTATGTTTTTCAACAGGAACAGCCACAGGATTACACTCATCCATATGGAAACGATGAAGAATTCTTTTTGTATATGCTGTTTGCTCCACAAAAATAGATCCATTTTCCATTTGTTTCAAGCTCATTCCAAGAAAACAGTCTGGTGAGCCGACTGTCACTTGAAATTCACTGCCAAGTTTGTTTATAAACTCTGACATTTCCTCTTTTATGTTTCCAGCAACAAGACCATCATCCACATAAATAACTACAAGCAGCTTATTTGTAGGTTTTACCCGCATAAATAAACATGGGTCTGAATGAGAAGATTTCAAGCCTTGATTATGGATGAAGTCAACAAACCTTTTGTTCCAACAACGAGGAGCTTGTTTTAGTCCATACAGGCTTTTCTTAAGTCTGCACACTCGGCTGGATTTATCGTCATAACCCTCTGGTTTTTTCATGTAAACTTCCTCTTGCAACTCTCCATATAAGAATGCAGTTTTCACATCAAACTGCAAGAATTGAAGTTTTTCACTGGCTGCAATACTGATAAGCATTCTAACAATGTCAAATCTAGCCACAGGACTAAAAGTTTCATCGTAATCAATGCCCTGTTTCTGAGAGTAACCTTTTGCTACTAGTCTCGCCTTGTATCTATCAATGGAGCCATCTCCTTTTGTCTTTATTCGCAAGACCCAACGATTTGCAATGACTTTCTTATTTTGAGGCAATTCAACCAGATCCCAAGAATCATTCTTCTTTAAGGAATTCATCTCTTCATCCATTGCTTGCTTCCATTTATCAGCATCATTTGAAGCCATAGCAGAAGCATAAGAATCAGGATTTGAAATTTCTGCCATTAAAATGTAATCTTGCAGGTACAAAGGCTTTTTAATTTCTCTTCTAGAGCGACTTAGTGACAAATCACTGTTTGCATTGGATACACTATTTACTGTGTCCATACACTCTCCTAGATTTACTGTTAGAACATCTGAGTTTGAAGATTCATCTTCTGTAGGCAAAGTAAGCTCTACATTATTCTCAGATTTTGTGTCAGTCACATTCGAATACAGAGTTCCTAGTACTTGTTCATCTTTAAAGACAACATCTCGACTTAAAACAACTTTATCATTTATTGTCCATATTCTGTACCCATCCTTGTCACCACAATACCCAACCAGACGACCTTTCTTACTTTTCGGATCCCATTTTCTTCTCTGCTGCTTTGGCACATGGATATAACACTCAGTTCCAAAAATTCGTAAGTGATCGATACATGGTTTTTCTTTATTGAACCATAGTTCATACGGACTCTTACCTGGTACTGATGTCTTGGCAGTTCTGTTTAATACATATACAGAAGTGTTAATT
>CM063507.1:31701211-31731211 GCA_032207245.1 Pardosa pseudoannulata
ATTACTTACTTTTAACAATGCAATACACTATAAAATAATATAGTTTAAAAATATTTCTTTATCATTTTGTGTTAAATTAAGACACAATTTTTAATGAAGTTCAAAAAGCAGTAAATAAAAAAAAAATATATATATAACGTCACTTGTTACCCTTCGAAAATTAAAATAAAACGCTAACCTAATTTAAGTATCCTGAGTTGTTGGTGAATATACACGTTTGATCTGATTTAAAAAATCCTGAAAAGTATCTTGCGGATTTGCTTTCATTTTCCTTCACATAAATTCCCAAAGTTACGAATCAAATTGAATTTCACACTTGCGAAATGTGCGGAGGGATCACTTAATTGAGCTCCACAAGCCCTCAATTGTATTGGTGTGAGCTCCAATATTAAATATAAAAAATGAAAAAAAAAATACCACAAGAGCTCAGGCAAAATCTCAAACATCCATAGCACAGCCGAAATGGCTGAAATGCACGCCAGAAAATCCAAATTCAGCGGTCTTGGAGTATTGTTACAGGAACCAATAACGGTCAGATATTCAAATCACATGTCATTTCTCCCAATAGCCTAAAATAAAGGCGCCGATTGACGAGTCTTCTACAATAACGAGAAAAAATTGCTAACCGTTTTAAGCTATGGTAACCCTAGTAAGGGTATGGTTGTTACTTTCTCTGTATCAATATTTTGGCGGTTTAGGGCAAATTACGTATTTACAAAATTCATTTGTTGATATGTTACTCGGGAAGATGTGTTTGTTTACATAGTATTTGAAACTAGTACGCACGTGTGACCTATGTTTACTAACCGATTGTAAAGGATAAATAAATTAAACCTTGTTAAATTTTATTTATATTCTATTAAGTAAAAATAATATACTGTGTATAAACAGAAATTAAAATTATTGTTATTTAATTTTTACGATGTTTTTTAACTTTATATATTTTAGTAGTAATGCTAAAGTTACGTTGAAACATTAATAGAATATTTAAGAATACATATCGCTTTACAGGTGCAGATAAAAATTAGGACAATTAATTGCAATACGTATCAAAATCAATATTTTAAACGTTACTCTTGGCATCCCCGCTGAACTGGGTTCCAGGGACTCTCTAAACTTGGAAACGCCTGAAGAGGCTTAATATTTACAAGTTTAAAAAAGGTTTAAAGAGGTAAAACCTTCCAAATCTAAATTAGTAAGACGAAAGCTTAATACATTAAGATGAGAGTCAGTGAGCGTCGCACAAGGCTCATATCGTTTGAATATTACTGGGTTTAATCACTGACTGTTGAAATCAGTCTGATATATCCGGATATTATTCCAATAAACCAGTAACAATTACGAGTAGTGGCTTTTTCAGTATTGATCTGAGTGCTTCGTTATCGATAGCTGACTATTGTGATCAAACTCTCAATATCATCACCTTTGATGTATCCCGATATTAATCCAATAAACCAGTGCGCAGAGGGCCGGAACAACCAAGTTGTCTCCGCCCATTGAGAGCTGTGGAATATGGAATGCTTCTTTATCAAGATACCGGAATATACTACCCGTGGTAATCGCAATAATAGGTGATAATCTCCTAGAACAATTTTCTGGCTTGAGTTTTATCAAGTACGTGGGTAAATACGCGAAGTAGATGTCAAACGAAAGCAATAACTTGAAGAAATATTATTTTATGTAGAAAATATAGGATGTATTTTGGCGATCTACGTTATCGTAATCGAGAGAAAACAGTATCGCCGGCAGGGATACATCGGCAAAGTAAAATTTTAATATTGTTATCACGATACTTAAATTATATCAATACTCGACGATACATTTATAAAAGATCCAGCTCTAATATATATATATATATATATATATATATATATATATATATATATATATATATATATATATATATATATATATATATATATATATATATACATATATACACATATACACACACACACACACACACACACACACACACATATATATACCGGGTGGCCATAATTAAACTGAGAACGCTCACAGTGTTCTGTAGCGCGATCTATTTGCGAGAATGACGCCACATTTTGTAGGAAGATTAAACAAGACGGGGAGTGAAAGATTTAATAAAAAAGAAGAAAAAGAGCGAAAGATTTTTTTAATTTATATATATATATATATATATATATATATATATATATATATATATATATATATATATATATATATAAATTAAAAAAATTATATTTAAGCTTTTAACTATCAGCTCTTATATACATTTCTAACTTACATGTAAATTAAGGTAATAGAATGGTAATAGATATTGCAAAAATAAGGTAGACTCAGCTGAGGTTGTATTTGCTTTTCATTGGAAAACTATATAAATTTTTCTATATCAAACTATATTAATATTTTAATATCAAACTATATCAATTTTTCTATATCATTTCAGGTGAAAAAATTTGTTCCAAATGGGCAAATATTCGGGATGCGTTCGTCCGCAGCTTAAGAACTAAAAGTGGGCAAGCTGCTAAAAAAATATATATATATATCATGAGCATCTACAATTTTTACTGGCGTGTCAAGAGCCCAGTGAAACACAATCTAGCTCACTATTGGATGATTCCATTGTGGTAGAAGATGTGCCTTCCTCTGCAGAATCTTCATCTCAATTATTTATGGAATCACCCATCTCCTCTGCAAGCATGTCACATAAAAAAGATAACACTAAAAGAAAAAGATGTGATTTCAATATAGAAGAGGAAATCATAAAGGAACTCAAAAAACCGAAAGTGGAGGAAAAAAAATGTACTTTTTTTTCTTCTTTCGAAGAATATATAACGGACATGAGTGAGCAAGAAAAACTGCAGCTACATATGGACATTCTAAAATCGATATCTAATATAAAAATGAATAGAAATCAGAATGTTTATCTTTATGTTGATGAAGATTAATAAAAGAAAAAAAATACTTCTATAGATTTATTAAGCATTTATTACTTATTAAAACTATTTTTTTTTATACATTAGTTTTTAAAATTCTTGGTTTATTAATTTAATTAAAAAACTGTATAAAGTCTTTTTCAAGGTGTAAACTCAGCAAAAAAACAGATATGTGCAGGATGTGTAAATAAAAACGTAAGTATTTATTGAAATAATGACAGCATCTTAAAAATAATAAAATAAATATATATTATAATTATATTATAAATAGTAATAATAAATATAATTTTATTTCAAAGTTTATGTAAAAAAATATTGATAAAAGGTAGATTTATTCACAATGATTTCTGAAATTGTTATACAGTATATTCTAACATAGAAAAAAGTAACCGAGTAAATCCTTTAACCCAAAAAACCCACTCTAAAGTGGGTTTTTTAAAAATTGGTGATATTTTTATTTATTTACAGAGACTATTATCTTAGTTTTGCAAATTAATTTTAAAGAATTTTTATAAATTTTAAAGTCTCTTTCAATTTTAAAGAATTATTCTGTGGAAATATGTATACAGTCTATCAAAATGCATTCTACAGTAAATCCAAGATAACAATTTGAAAACAAAAATTATCTGTGACATCCATAAGGAAAAGGACAAAAGTTTCATGTGTAAAATACAGAATAATTTGACCATAAATCATAGAGTAATAACAAGGATTTTAATTCAAAACAAACAGATCCTTCCAATAACATCATATATCATGTCTGTATTTTAACTAACTTCAATGCTTTTTATATTCCTAATCTGTTTCTAAGTTTCGACCGCATGTAGAGAACAGATATCTATTCTTAATTTTATAAATTAATTTTAAAATAGAATTTGAGATAAATCACAACCTGGGACATACATATAATTTGTTTTTTTTATGATAAAATTCCTGTAATTTCTCTAAAAGCATATATTTTATTTGTATGTACATCAGAAGTTTTATTCATATATACTTTAATGAAAGGCTTTTTAAAGTCATGGAAAATGATCTGCTAAATCAGGAAAAGTGATGGATTTGATAAAATTTTATTTTGACAGATACCCTGCCTATAACTAGTTGAATAATCGAGCTGGAAAACAGGAGTTTTCAAAAATACTAAACTAAAAAAAATATCAGTAATAAAATATAATCAGTTAATAAAAATATAATCAGTTTTAGCAATTAAATCTTTCTAAAATATGGTACTTCCCCTTCCTTCTCCTCTTAAAACAGACCCCAATAAAACCCACCCAGGCTGGGTTTTTTGCAACTCTGATATTCAAGCTTTTTTAAAGCCGGAATTTTGACAAAAATTGCATCAGACACCAAAATGCGAAAAAGTTAATGCTGCATAAAATTAGTTGGAGTATTTTAGAACTTATTTTCCCTATTATATATTTAGTATAATTAAATAATAATAATAAAATAAAGCAATATCATTTGTTTATATTGCTTTTAGTCATTATGTTTAATAATTGTAATTGTTAATATAAAACATTTTTAGTGAAACATTGAAAATAGAAACTGGGATTCATGAAAGTTGGCACAATTGGTAGTTTAATATTTTATTATAAATACTGAATACAAAAATTATGGTTTTTGACATTTGAAATACATTTTGACATTTGAAAATTATGACATTTGTTAAAATACAAAAGCAATACAAAAATTATGGTTTTTGACATTTGAAATACATAATTTAAATTTTTTGCAATTGCCATGGTAGGCTGCCTTCGGTTCTCAAGAAAAAATTGGCAAAACAAGTGCGTGTTCCACGCTCACTATGTTTCGGTGCTTCTGTGTTATTAGAAGTGACTGGATTTAAGGAACATGTCATTAAATCGTCTGGTCGGTATCCATCCATGTCCCGTATGATATTGTGCAACACTACCGTTGCCTTAATCACTTCCATTGCTGTCTCTTTTGACAAATTCAGGGGAGTATGAAAAAGTCTCCATTTATTTGTTAATATCCCAAAAGCACATTCTACTTACTTTCGGGCTTTGCACAGTCTGTAATTAAAAATTTTTTGTTTTGTGGACAAAATTATGGCCACCATAATTCCTCATTATGTGTTCGTGCATGGGAAAAGCATCATCTGCTACGAACACATAAGGAACTTTAATTTCTTCTGGTGGCAGGGGTGCAGGGTTTGGTATATTTAATATCTTGTTGTTAAGCAGGGACCAAAACTCTGTCTGTTTTAAGACGTTAGAGTCACAGTCTTTTCCATATCCTCCAATGTTTACATAGGTAAACTTATAGTCAGAATCTGCTATTGCTAAGAGAATAATGGAATGGAATTTTTTATAATTATAATTCATGGATCCCTCGTGTGGGAAATTTACTATTCTTATGTGCTTTCCATCAATTGCTCCCAAGCACCGAGGAAAATTTGCATATTTTTCAAAATTGGCTGCAATGTGTAGCCAATTTTCTTGCGTAGCTTTTGGAAAGTGTTTCTGCGATAGCATTTTCCATATGTGGGAGCATGTTTCTTTTACAGTTCGAGAGACTGTACTAATACCAATCCGATATGAATAGTGCATATCGGTAAACGAGCGTCCCGTGGCCAAATATCTGAAAACGAAAATAAAATTAGAATTTAACAACTTTATAAAATTACACAATTAATTAAAATCACATATTTTTTATATTTTTATATAGGACAAATGTGATAAACCTACTATACATATGTGGATCATTCTACGTCTCAAACAACCCACACGAAAAAGGTTAAATGAGCTAACATGGCAAGAATGTAAAACAAAGAGTGATATTTTAGCTCATTTTATTATTTTTAATGATTAATTCTATTTTAGCTCAATTAACAGGCATCTCAATCAGGTTAAGAGTGGTTACTGCTATTTGTATGAATTTAATGAAATTTTATTCCACCTAAAATAAAAAATATATTATTAAAATAAGGATTTTAAAGATATGCTGTTGCATTTATCAGTAAGCACTTATATGTGGAACAAGTATTTGTCTGGGATTTGAACAATTGTACTATAAAAAAATAAGAAATACATTGTTTTATACATGTATTATACATTGTGAAATACACAACTTGCATATTATATGAAGAAAACCATAAGTGTCAATCCAAAAAATGTTTACACTTAATAAATTAAGGCAAAGGTATGTATGGATGAATTTGGTTTTCTGCTTTTAATTCATAAAATTTTGTTGAAAAAATTTATTAGGTTAAACAATATATAAATCAAACTCTTATTATCTAAGAAAAAATCAGCTACTATGTAATTTCTTTTTTATAAGCAATTGTAATTTTTGGGAAACTATCAGCTATTCTTTTTTTTTTAAGAAAATTAATATGAAAAGTGGGATAAATTAAAAAAAAATACACTTTTATATGTTATTTAAAAGAGAAAATGCTTCATTTAAACACTAGTATGTAGGTTTTATTAGTTTAAACAATATATATTAAATATAAATCAAACTATTTAAAAAAAAAAGGTTACTATATAATTTCTTTTTTATAAGCAATTTTAATTTTAGAAAAATTAACAGCTATTAATTTTTTTAAAGAAAATTCTTATGAAAAGTGGGATAAATTCAAAAAAAAAATTTTTATTATATGTTATTTAAAAGAGAAAATGCTTCATTTAAACACTAGGATGTAGGAGTATCATGATTACTAAGAAATGTACTAATTTTTACAAAATATTAGCATTATTCGATTTTTAGTGTTACAAAGAATTTTTCTTTAAAAAAGTTGAGAAAAATATTAATAAAAATACAACTTACCGCAGTGTTATAACCAGCATTTCTTTAGGAGGAATGCATTCTCTGAAATGAGTATTTTCCTTCTGCAATAATCTGCAAATATTGTTTAATATGTAATTAAACGTATTTTCGCTCATTCTGAAATAATTGAAGAATTTTACGGGATCTTCCTGTAACTTTTCAAAAAGAGTGTAAAACTCTCCTTGCAGATATCTCTCTTTTATAATTTCATGGACCCAAAAACGGCGTTTAATCTCCCTCTTTTTCTTACGGAGGTATAACAAATAGAGCAAACGTAGTTTGTTATGTGCAGGAGCCATTACGAAAACCGTGCGATCTCGCTGTTGTCTCGGAATGAAATGAGCAGAAAATTTCTTATTATCGGGTAACGATATCGGTGGAGTGGGAAAACTGTTTACTACACGACACGATACCGTTCTGTCGGACAACGACAATCGGATACGTTTTATCGCTGTCGTGTCGGTAAGTGGGAAAGCGCTCAAATAGTAATAAAATTTGTGGCTAAAATATTGCTGTGAAAGCAACTGAAAATAATATTAAATTGATAACATTATATGACATAACAGTACATTCTAAACAGAATGAGTAAATTATCTATGCAAAATACATAATTTATATATTATGTTAATAATAAAAAGTAAAAATAAAAACTTACCTATGATTTTCTTCTCTGCAGTCGTTTTCAAGTCGTATTCATCATCAATGTATTTAAATATTTCGTCCCACGATCTTTTCTCTTGCAATTTTATTTTTAAAATTGGGATTTCGCTTATCCCATAAGCATGGTTTGCTCTCCACTAGTTCGCATAGTAGAGCAATATCGCACTTGAAGGAGGCCATTTTAGATGTATCAACAGCTCGGGAAATGTCGACCGATTTGAAGGGAATAGCACGTGCTGAAACGACAAAATTGCCCGATAAACGATATCGGCCAATCGATGACGATAAAATCGTCATCGAATCGGCTGGTGGGAAAGCGGGTAGCTCATCTCAGTGCATTTTACGTGCGGCGGTGTCGGACAACGACAATCGGATACGTTTTATCGCTGTCGTGTCGGTAAGTGGGAAAGCGCTCTTAAGAGTCGAGATGAACTTTCGCTAGCCTTTCTTTTTACATGTACATAGTTTTCTATAATTCCTTTTTAAATGTATATGAATTTTATTCCTTTTTCACAAATATATTCGAGCCATTAATGCCAAACATGAAATCAAGGTGTTTATCAAAGCACAAAACAGCCCGGCCCGGGACAAATTGACGAGAAGCAGTACCATCGGAAATTTGGAGGTAAGGCCTCTTTGCTTTACCTATTGATTTAATTGTACTGTATTCTCTTGTGGTCTTTTACGACACATAGAATAATGTTTAAATTAGCATATAGAACAATGCTAAAAATTTCAAGCCATTTAGATAGTTATAGAAAAAGATACGATAAGCAGAAAAGAAACAAAAATTCTTCCTTTTATAATTGTTTTAAAGTAATGATTTTTCCTTAAAATGTATTGCATACTCATTTAATGTAAGAATAAAGTTCTTTTGTGAAATATTTATTTCATTTCAGTTACCTTCATTTTCAGCTGTAGAGTAATCCATAATCTTACCTATTACGTGAAACAATTTGAAAGGATGGAACATCGATTTCAAGTACGTCTGCCATTGTTTACTACTTCTAATTTTAAAGAAATTATTATAATTTTAGTGGAAAATTTATATGCTTCCTCAGCTACAGCCTTCATAAAAACCTATGAGCTGTTTCCTATGATATTTTCTTCAGTAGCAGTAGTTGAAAGAAATATCTCTAATTTAGGAGCACTAACACTTTAAGATTTTTTTCTTTTATAATCGCTAGTATTTGTGTAACTGGAAGCAGAATTTATTATTATTATTATTATTATTGTTTGTTTTTCTCAATGTGGCATGCTCAGCAGCGATATAAACAAATCATCTCTGCTAAGATTATTGGTTGCAAGAAAAAAATATTAATTAAAAATTAATACAAAATGTGAATTAAAATTCTGCATATCTTTGTGTACATTTTAACATTTGTTTAAGGAAACATTTATATGTTTTCAACTCTTGTAACGTTTTACTAAATCAATTTAAATATACATTTTTTATATACAATTCAAAATAAAGCAATAACTATTAAATGCATAAAAAATTTGATTTCAAAGTTTATGGCTCCCTTAAAAATCACAGCTACCCTACTTTTAAAATAAATTTATGACCATCAGGATGGAGTGTGGGTTTCAGCGTCATCTGGGTAAAAAATCCCCACGGGCGCTGGCATTTTCTTTGCAGTGGCTTTTCAGTAGAGGTCGGCTAATAGTTAGTAAACAGAAGGGAGAGAGAGAAAGTAAAGGATAGAGTCAATTATTCACGAACTTCATGTGACTAGAGTCCGGGAGATAATACTCTCGTACACTAGTAAGGGTGCAGAGAATAAACAAAAGGATAGAGTTTTTTTTTACCGTTATGAAGAGTAAGACTTCATAACGAATTAATTTAAAAATTTTAAAGATTTTTTTTACCGTGCAAGCACGTATAATTTTTTGTAATTTTATGTATTTTTTTTTAATAAAAAATTAAAAGGTCAAACAAATTAAAGAGAGAGTGCGGCTCTAGGCCGCTTACGATTTCTAGCATCGGCATGGTCATAATCGAAGTATTCCAAGAGAAGATCATTTTTGATATTGTTGTAAAAATTTTCAGATAATTGTCTGTAGAATTTTGGAAGAGTGGGGATATTAAGTTCTTTATGTATGTCGATATTGAGGACATACCAGTGTGCTTTCGCTATCATCTTAATGGTTACGTTCTGTTGAGAGGTTAGTAATTTAATGTTGGATACTGCTGCATATGACCAGGCCGGGGCTGCGTATGAGATTAAAGGGCGAAGGAAACTTTTATACAGGAGCAATTTATTTTCTAAGCTTAAAGAGCTGTTTCGAGCAATTAGGGGGTATAAAAGTCTTTTAACGGCTCGGAACTTATGCCGAATATCGGTGATGTGATAATTTCAGGTAAGGTTTTTGTCTAGTGTAACACCGAGGTACTTGACTCTGTTAGACCAGGGGATGTTAGTATTGTAGATTTTAATATTGTTATTAGTGTAAGAAGAGTGTCTTTTTATAGTGAACATGACAGCGATGCACTTTTAGGTGTTTAAAGCAATTTTCCAGTGGAGAGCCACTTAGTGATAAGAGCGATGTGTTTATTGATGACGGATACAGCGTACTTGTGATTTTTGTTAGTGCTGAACAGGGAAATTTATGACTGAATATTATTTTTGTCATAATGCATATAAAGCACAAAATTATTCTGGTCATTTTTAAAATGTTTTCTTTTTTTTTAATTTTCATTTAAACAGTTTTAAATTTTTTGTCTCGTTTTAAGGAATTTTATATTTATTTCAGCATTTGTCCGAAACAATCGTCAATATCAGCATGCCACCGAACATGAAGTTGAAGCAGCAATAAAAAAATGGTTTGTGAAGGTGGACTTCTTCACTATAGTTCAAATTTTAGGTCAAATTTTTTTACAACACAAGGGCCAATGAGACCAGCACCTACTAATTAAATCTGATTCCGAACTGCTACAAGCATTCATTCCATAGCGGGATTCGAACTTACGAACTACGGTACCGAAGCTGAGCATTTTAACCATTCGGCTGCAATTCTAATAATAATAATAAAAAAAATGTAAATAACACTTGATTTTTAATATGCTTGTCAATAAAATTTGATTTGATTCCCTACTTTTTTAATTGTTTTATTTATTCTTTAATCATGTTGAATATTTATTTACTTAAATGTAAATATTCTCACAATACAACTTACAAAATAATTTTTTATTCTGATTTTAAAAGAAATGTAAAATTTTAATTTTTAGGAAATAAATTTAGTTACTTAGGAAATAAATGAAATTTACATTAAGTAATAGAGTTCTAAACTGTTTATTTGTAAGTCTAAAATATTTGGAATTAAAAGTTAAGGATAAGAATTTAAATTTTAGTTTTTGAAAAATTTATTTATAGTTTACATTTAATAATAGAACAGTTTAAATTAAGGTATGCTTCATTTATCTTTTAAAAGAGAAGATATTTTTCATGCAGAAATGGTTAAAATATACTTCTTAAAACAATGTTAAAAATATTTATAATTATTACAGATTATATTACAAATTTTCTATATAATTCTATTTTTCATGTCAGGTACAGATAATTATTCACAGATGAATTACATGACTGAAGTGTCTACATTTTTGTTTACATCCTATATATATTGGTTTTAAATTGCATTTTTGTTTGGATATTGGATTATTGCTTTGAAGAACAGAGAGAAAAACAATAAAAATATTTTTAAATGTGCAAACTAATGCTTTGACACTAGAATTACGGTGGTCTTTGTATATCCAGAATTACGGCGGGTGTCATTTTGACCCCTTGATAAGATATCCGTATATTTCTCTATATGATATAAATATTTGTGAAAAATAAATTAAAATAACGCAAATTATGACAACTACAGTTTGTTTTTAAAAATATACAGACTTTGAAGGTATTTAGGATCAATTAAACGATTTACTACGTTCTCTCCTAAACTTTGATCACTTGGTTTCATTTCATCTTTTCCTAACTATGGAAATCCGTTTAATAAGTATTTTGTCCTAACTTCTACTTCTAACCAAAATTTTATTCCTAATGGTCTCTTGCGTTTGGAATTTGTTTCTAAGTCTAGAATTCTAAATTTCCGTCATTATCAATCAGAATTTTAATTGAGTTCTAAGAAAGCACGGTATTAATTTTAGTGTTACACTTTTCAATTGAAAGTGGAATAAGAGATTTGAAAAAAAATTTTCAATTTTACAACTCCTCTTCAACCTCCACTCAAAATACAGTTTCTTTTAAGTCAAAGAGTTTTTTGCTGGATGAGATCCCGCCTACCCTCCCTCATCCCTTTGGACTAATTTTACAAGCCCTTTAAATTAATTTTACAATTTACACTAAATCACAAATTTGTGATGAAAATCACACTCAGATTATTTAATTTGTGATTAAGTGAATGTTTCAGTCTATTTAGTATGAATGTTATGTGTTTCTTTGTGTTTTCTTTGTTAATTCAATTAGATTTTAAATATTCAATTTTTGTAAAATTTTTCCTCAAAATGTTGTTTTTGTTTATGTATCAATTTGTTGAGTTACGATCCCCTCGCCAGATTTCAAACGCCATGTTGCAAGCACGCCAATTTCGCCAAAAGTGGTTGAAGCACCAACAAGATAAATGATTAGAAACAGGAGAGTGGGTTAAGAAGAGGAGTTGAAAAAGAGCAGTTTTTAGAAATTGTTCTGGAAAGGCATTTCATGATGCTTATAAACCCTGGTGAGAGACTATTCAGATTCACTAAAAAGGCTCTCATCATGGTGCCGTCTTCAACTTCGGGGTAAGCAGACATCTTGTCTTTTAGAAATACATCAACGAAGCTGATGTAATCCGGGATGATATCATAGAATTTCCAATAGGTTCCACAGTTCAGGTCTAGCTGAGTCTTCTGCTGGTCTTAAGGAGTGAGAGAAGGAGGGTTATGTCCTTAGGCACAGCCATGAAGAATGACTAGCGTCTCCGTAACATAATATCATAAAAACACAGGCTGTACAGCGTCTAAGTTTTATTTTTTTATTACTATGCATTAAATATTACAGTAGCAATTAAAGTATTGTATTATTGTTTCAAATGAAAAACAAAACAAAATAATGTATCCAATTCATTTATTTAATCATAATCCTTTGCAGACAGAGAATTTTACAATAAATTGAAACATTACAAAAACAGTTGCATTATATAAGTATACATATATACATAACAATTGTGATCTGGTATTAAATAACATTAACCTTCAGGAACTTTCGAGTTAAAGTTTCCTTTCTTTCGCTTTTGAATGTGGTGCATAAAAATTTTTATTATTATTAAATTTACAATAACTGTTTAGCAATATGTTAGTGGCATTTTTTTTTACAATTTTAATAACAATTCGAAAGAATGTCCATTCTTATAAATTTTAAAAATTAAATACTTTCTTCAACTAATAAAATATAACAAACAACACTCACTGCAATTTCTCATTGATTGTGAAATTTCAAAAATTTTTATTCATAGTTTGTTAACAATTTTCTTATAACTAAGTAATGAGAAATAACAGTTATTATATTATCAAAAGAATACTTTAAACTAGTTTAGTTAATATAATGAATTAAAATGCAATTTTTATGCAAAAATATTTCCCCATTCTTTGTTAAATGACCCAAAAATTACAACTATTTACATATTTTAATACCGAATTTACAGAAAAACTTAATAACATATACAAGAGCAATTGGCTTTATAAATTCATGTTCATGTTATAATAACAAAACATTTTTTTAAAGTTGAGGGGTGAGGTAGAATTAAAACTCCACTATTTCTCAAAAATTTATAAGAATGAGGAGAAATTGAAGAAAAAACTGATGACAGGATTAGTAAATCAGAATTATACCTATTTTCCTTTTTATGAGTGAAAATTAAGGAGATTTGCTCTTTAAGAAAGTTAATACTTATTGCTTCATTTGGTGAACAAACTTTTTCTAAATTATAAGTATTTCCGTAACTGACCTTTTAATTATATTCAAAAGGTCAGTTACGGAAATACTTAAATTATCTCTTTCATTTAATTTACAACTACAATTCTGATTTGAAGCACTTAAAATATTTGAAATTTCTTGTACATTTTTAACATTCATCGGAAAGCAAAATTTGTCAACTTTTGATAACTTTAAATTACCTTTAAAAATATTTACACATAGATTTTCATCAATAACTAACATTAAATAGTCAGGAATATTATCCATTACAGTTATTTTAACGAAAGAAAAAATTCCATTTTTAGAGTTACTTACAGAATTAAATCCATCAGGCATATTAATTAAACAAATCTTATGCTCCAAGTCAGAAATACTATCAATTTTGAATTTCTGAAGATGATCATCAAGGGACTTTTTGCTTTGTTCTATAACTAAATGTAACTGTGAATATTCAATTCTTCTTTTTTTGGTTTTTGGATCCTCTCTTGAAACTTTATGTATTGATAAAAACTCCGGGTACCCTTCAAAGACAGTAGGAATAGCTGCTTTATTTAATCTAGGCCGAACGATGGCTGAAAAGTTAGGGTGCTAGCCGTTTCCTTTAAGTTATTGATGAGGGTTTTTAATGAGTTAATAAAATTTTTAAGATCTTGAAAATTAAGTAAGTTCTTGATTTCTTTGATTAAGGTACCAAATTCAATTATTTCCTTGAAATTAGAATTAAAATTATTATTTTCTTGTTGATTTTGGGAGACATTCATCCTATTATTAGGATTAGAATTTTCATTAGTATTTATCTGAGATTCATTACTGACAGTATGAGCATAAGTTTCCCTAACAGGAAGATTATTATTTTTATGAGAGTTTGGGATGCTAGTAGGAAGGTTTGGGGTGAGTTTAATATTATTTCTGGGTTTAGGGAAGTTCATGCAGCCATTATAGCTAGCAGAGTGCTTACCACTGAAGTTGCAGCATTTAATAAAATCTTTTTCTCCCTTAATATGAGGGCAATCGGTACTGAGGTGGTCACCAGCGCATTTCACGCATTTAGGAGCCATCCAACAGCTAGCGATGTTGTGGTAAAATTTTTGACAGGTATGGCATTGAGGAACGGGATGAGGGGAGCGATATTTTTCTACTTTGACAATAAAGTAACTGATGGTTTTAAGGTCCAAAATTTTGGCACTGTCGGGGGTAGGTTCTAACTGGATTTGAAAAATAGGGAGATGAGTTTTGAAGCTTCTACTGATCAGTTGAGTTATTTTAAGAACTTTAAAATTTAATTGAAGAAGGGTTTCAAAAAGGTTATCAATGGGGAATCAACAGGTAATCCTTTAATAACAGCTTTGTAGGGTTTGACAAAATTTGTAGCGTAGGAGAAGGCTTCTATTTTATTATCTTTAATATAAGTTATTAAGTTATCTCTATCTTTTTCAGTTTGGGGGAAAATTCTGATAAAACTGCTACTAACTTTGGCATGAAAATTTAGTTTTCCGTTAATTTCAGAAAAATCGTCTAAGAGTTTCAAATAATTTTCATTTT
Source organism: Pardosa pseudoannulata (assembly GCA_032207245.1). Lineage (NCBI taxonomy): Eukaryota > Metazoa > Arthropoda > Arachnida > Araneae > Lycosidae > Pardosa > Pardosa pseudoannulata. The sequence continues at coordinate 31,716,078 of CM063507.1, forward strand.
TCCTAAAATTAATAGGTTTAATTTTGCTTTTATTTTCTACGCGGTTTTCATCACTATTACCATTATCTGAAAGAGAAGATATTTTCTTTAGGTTCATTACTGTCAGTAATATTATTATCTTTAACAGTTTCAGATCCGCTATTAATGCTATCTAAGTTATCATAAGTTATTGCCATAGCCTCATAACTTGGGATATTATTATTAGTTATAGCATTATAATTAGCTTTTTTATTAGCTTTCCTCCTTTTTTTGGACTGAGTTTTAGTGCGGATTCCCTCATCACACTGTTCGGTAGAGTAAGACTGATCCTGCTTACCTTGGTGGTCCTTCACAGCATCAACGTAAACATCTGGAGATATCTTATGCATGACATTCTTCTCTTCAAGAGTCAACTCACTGTTATACATGGTGCAGTAAAAAACGAATCCTTCCGGGGGAATTAATCCACCTATTTTTCACATAATCAATCGTCTCCTCTAAAAAGAAGTATTCATAAAGCTCTTTATACTTCATCCGAACACACTTGAGAAAAATCTCCTCCATTTGTGAAGAAGCGTTCACATGTGTGAGCCAGCTGCGCAGTTTATCAAACTCATCATCAGACCGTTTCTCGGCCGCCATAGCGACAAATACCGTACAGGCGGAGCTCTCGAAAACACGCCCTATCCCAACGGGAGCTGGCGAGAGAGTGTGTGTGTGTTACTAAAATTGACTCACAGTTATTGCTAAGATAAACAAAAGTAATTAAAAAATTGTCTGTATTAAAAAAAAATTGTTAGTGGTAGTAAGTTACACAGATAGTTCTGAAATATATCACACAGATCATTCTCAAAAATATTGTTTCAAATTACTTATGTAAAGATTGGACAGCCCTTGTACTAATAGCTTAGGTGCTAATTAATCGCATTTGAAAAATAAAAACTTAGTAAAGATTTTTTTATTTTCAAAATAAATTAGAGAAGTATGTGTTTTTTCACAGAAGAGGTATTTTTTTTTTTTGCTTATAACTTTTTACTCTTTTGGTTTAAATTCTCTTTTACATGTTTTAAATATTCTTTTAATATATATATATATATATATATATATTATATATATATATATATATATATATATATATATATATATTATAGAATATATATAATCTAATAATAGCATTAGTAGTCATATGAAATGCATAATTTTTTTTCAGATTGAATTTATTTTATTTTTCAATAAAAAATTGTTTTAAAATGTTGATGAAATTTATTTGAATTTCACATCCCTTTAAAGTACTAAACTAATTTTGTAGAAATAAGTGCATAGTTAATTAGTGCATAATAGATTTTTAAAATCATTTTTCATGTGCATCATTAATTTTTTACACAAGAAAATCTTAATAAGCAACAAAGTAGAAATTGTGACAAAATGTATTGCTCAATTTATTTCATTTTAGTTAAATTCAATGTGATTTAATTTTTTTTCATTTTTATTTAGACTCTTAATTTCCCAATTTGTATGAATATTGTATTATCATAAGCAATGCTCATCTTTAAAAAAAAATTTAAACCCAAAAATTCTATTTAAAATTGGTTAACATTCATATTATTATTTTATGATTTATTAAAATTACTGCTATAGCAATATATTTCAAAATTCAATACTGCAAATAATATTTTTGTTAGTTCTTTAAAAATTAATATCCTTTTTTTGCACTATTATAGTGTATAAAATGGGATATTTATCGTAACAAACATTTAAAAATTGGTTAAAAACATATATAATAGTAATGGTATATCCACAGACTAGATACATTAGTGATTCCCAAAATATTTATTTAGTCTATGGTGTATATCGAAGTGGAATACCATTTGGCGTGCGCCAACAGCGAAGTATGTGGTAACCAAATGTCAAATGTGGTAACACGATTACAATATATGTCAGTGTATGACGTAATCTTAACGTCCAATCCCGTTCGACTTGCAGATTTTTTATCCCAGGTTCTAGGCGCCTGTGTATGATCGAGCATTTACGTACTTATGTATGCTCCTACTCCATGAATATATATCATGTACCAATTACAAAATATTACAAAATATAAATTCTTTTAACAAACTGATATTTAAAGTATAATTAATGATGATTATGCAATGGTAATTAAGAAAGTTATCACGTATATGTATAAATAAAAATAAAGAATTATTTTTATTCACATTTTTAATCGTAATTTTTAAACATAAGGCATACGACGACGCCAGTTGATAATTCCTATTATTGTAAATGTCATAAGTTTTATACACGGAATCTCAAAAGTAAGAAAACTTATAGTTGGAAAGTAACAAATAAAGTAAAAAAAAAAAAAAATTAAAAAAAAAAAAAATCTCAATTAAACAATTTGTTCCCGGAAAATAATTTTAAAGGTGTTCGAGATTTGCAATGAATAGTAACATTATTTTTGTTTAGTTCAGATATTTTTTTTAAATATGCAATTTTATATAGGTCGTGTTTTTTTATTTATTTTTTTAAACTTCCAGAGGCAGTTATTGAATATTTTTCTTGGGAATCTCATAATAATAATATGTCATAATTATGCTTCCTAATTGAAAATTTGGTAAATTCCCAATTCCGGGGGCCCCGCCGCCATGTTTTTGGCGCTATTTCTGTACAAGTGATCGCCAAATTGTAGCCAAGTGATGTTTACAATTTGTGTAGTAAGTTTATACCCAATTTCAAAACGTATTTTGGACAAAAAAAAGGGTTTCAAATGTTGTTAAGATGAATACATATTTAAATTTCAGTTTTTAATGTATTTAATGGCGCTTTTGTATTGGTTGTTAAACTAAACAGTGCGGAATTTTTGCAATAAGTGCAAAGTAAGCAAAATATTAGCATTAGTTGGTTATATTTAGGCAATTATGCTTATAAAATATTTAGATATATTTATACAATATGGTTGTTATTTAATGATATTATTTTAAAACTATCAAAAGATTAAAAAATAATAAAGTACGGTACAAATTACTTCTCTAAATTATTAGCTTAAAATGAAAATATAAGAACGGAGTAAATGTTTTAAATAAATAATAAATTTTTAGCTTACAGTTCTGAAGAAAGTAAGTGAGTGAAATGATTTTTCTTATCTAAATGAGGTAAAGCTCTCCTTGATCTTCCGTAACAATAACGGTAGACGGTCGTAATAAAATTTCTTTTTTATTATTCAGCGTATCACTTTTAACAATGTATTACACTATAAAATAATATAGTTTAAAAATATTTCTTCTTCATTTTGTGTTAAATTAAGACACAACTTTGAATAAAAAAGTTCAAAAAGCAGTAAATAAAAAAATATAAATGTGAAATATGACATCACTTGTTAACTTCGAAAATTAAGCATAAAATATAAAATTAATAAAGCGCTAACCTAATTTAAGTATCCTGAGATGTTGGTGGATATATACGTTTGATCCGATTTAAGAAATCCTGAAAAGCAACGTGCGGACTTTCTTACATTTTCCTCCACATAAATTCACAAAGGTACGAATCAAATTGATTTTCACACTTTCGAACTGTGCGGAGGGATCTCTTAATTGAGCTCCACAAGCCCTTAAATGTATTGGTGTGAGCTCCAGTATTAAATTTAAAAAACGAAAAAAAAATACCACAAGAGCTCAGGCAAAATGGACAAACCTCCAGAGCACAGCCAAAATGGACAAAGACTTGAAATGGACGCTAGAAAATCCAAATTCGGCGGTCTTGGAGTATTGTTAGTTACAGGAACCAATAAGGGTCAGATATTCAAATCACGTGTCATTTCCCCCAATACCCTAAAATAAAGGCGCCGATTGACACCCCCACCTTTTTTAGGGGGTGGTGGAAGAGTCCGAAAAGAAGAGCAAGGTTTGCCAGAAAATAGGGTTCTAGAATTTGGCGATATCTCCCACGCTTGGCGTCCCCACCGAACTGAGTTCCAGGGGCCCCCCGAACTGGGAAATAGCCGAAAATTTCGTTCGGTTCGTAACTTCTATTGACAATTCATAGTCTCAGCTTTTATAAATCGAAAAGAGAAAATTTATAATTGAAAAGTTGTAAATAAAATGCTAAACAAAGAAATTCTAATTATAAAAGTATTTCTCATGCATTAGATTTTAATAACGTTAGCATTCCTCCTTTTTTTACATGAATGCACCCATCATTACTTCAAATAAAACAATACCTTTTTTGAAATATGAATTTTTTAATGGGGAAAGTTGAAAAGTACATTTATTAATACTTTATTGAATAATTTCAGTGTCTCATAACTCTTATATACACTGAACATTACAAACATTATCGAAACAGCTAATGTATGAAGCAAATGTTCTATATACCGTGGATATCAAAGTGCAATTACCTGTTACTCGAACAATTATTCGAAATCATTCCTGCAAAATTTCTGTTTTTGTATTCTAGACGTCAAATACTGTTTATTTATATTCACGAAACATGCTTGTAAAAACAATGATTTAGACATTAGACATTAGGTTAAACATCAGCATTTACTAATCAAAGTTTAGGTCATTAGTATGACTCAGATTCTAATGTTTGCGGTCGTTGCGAAAGCCCGCAGACACCGAGCAGTATATTCTCTAGAATTATCACCCAGTATCATCATATATTTAATTCAGGTCAAGAATTGACACTACTAATGACAACTTTAGTCGAATAGTTGGATTTTACTTTAGCACCTGGGTCCAAGACCGTATCTCCAATTTGATTTGGTGAGACTTTCTATGAGGGTGTGCATCGTGAACTGGGGTTCCATTACATGACAAAAAAATATCCTAAGTTTACAAATACATTATAATAAAATAAGAGAGAAAATTTAAGTCCCTTGATAGCAACTAACATCATAAGATGTGAAAAAAATTTAATGATAGGAAAGATAAATTTGAGAAAGGATAGGGAGATTTTTAGGCGGATGCTGGCATCCATTTTATACAATTTGATACATTTTTCATAAGATTTTTTATTTTTAATAATTTTTTCTCTCTAAAAAATATAAGAAAATTACAATATGATGTAGTAAAGCAATGCGATGACTAGCAATGTGCCGTAGCACGGGCTGCTCTCTCCGGTGCACGACGAATCGCCACAGGTTCAGCCGCCGAGTCGTACAGCAATTGAAAATACATTCGCATCCTTCGAAGTGAAGATGCGAATCCCAGACATTTGTTCTCAACAACTTATTCAAAGTACATAAAAGCATTAATTTTATATAAAATTCAGTTCTCTTTTAAAATTGTGGTGGACACAAATTTCTCTTAAATCTGCTTACACATCTAAGCATCAAGAATTTGATAAATATTCATTTCAATTTCTGGGTATAAAATTGTTTTGTTCAATAATTTTAAGAAATTTACTTCATAAGATAAATTAGGTATGTATAATAATGTTCATTATAGTTCTCATATAGGTAAATTTATAATTTACTACACCATTATTACATTCAAATGTAAACACTAATAACTAACAAGAGTGTAAATTCCCCATCATGTAATTATTCTTCTTACTCTTCAAATCATCAACGCTAGTGTTATTAATATTAAAATTAATAACGGATCAGCTTTGATGATAGTTTCTGCTTATATTACCCTCCTCTTAATCCGCGTGAAGTCCAATACGATCTCTATGCTTTGAGCACTATTAACAAAGATACAATTATTTTCAATGATTTCACTGCAAACCATAGGGACTGGCATTGTAATAATTCTTATGGACAAATGATAAACAATTTATCTGATAATTCTGATTTTGATACTTTTGCATCAAATGAGCCAACACATGACACTATTGACAGCAGCAGCGTTAATGATTTTGTTCTTATTAAAGGTATTTTAAAATTTATTGCTATATAAACTATTTGAGGCCTCTTTTCACACCATAATCCAGTTCTTTTAAAAAACAAATTATCAGCTATAACTCATATTCTTCTACTCCTAAAAAACTATTAATTGGAAGTAATTTAAAGATCCTCTAAATTCTAATTCTTTTGACCTCCTTAATGTCGATAACACTAACGACTTAGAGTTTTTCATTAATAAAATTACTAATGACATTAACGACTGTTTAAACATTTCTGCCATTATCATTCCTGACGCAAACACTCTGACAGACAACTTGAACTTTTAATTAATAATCGTAATAGAGACATTAAGGCCTGGCAGAGAAATACAATTTTAAATAATAAGAGAATTTTAAATACTGCACAACTAGATATCAACTACTATATACACGATAAATGTAATACTCAATGGAATAATTTTTTTAACTCATTTAAACACTACTGACAATTCCATCTGAAAAGTCGTCAGACATTTCAAAAATTCTATTTCCCCTATTCCTCCTCTTAAGGGATCCACATTTCAATTCTATTTTTGCAAAGCTAAGGAAAAATGTAATTTAATTGGCTGCACGTTAGCTCAAAATTTTATTCTAAATCTGTCACTGCTATTCAAAATTTTAACTCTCCTAACATTAACGATCATATTGGTTAGGCTTCTCTTACCAAAATTATTGAAAATCTGCCTAAACGTAAATCCCCTGGAGAAGATACATCAGTTTCAATGCACTATCCATCTCCCATTTCAGTACGTATATTATCTCTACTCAATCATCGATAACATTTTTTATTTTTGCTACTTACCTAAATGCTGGTTTAGAATTTTATTCATAACTTTCCGATTATAAATTCTCTTGGTTTCGAAATTTTAAGTATAAAAAAAAAACAAATATTCAAGTTTATAATGAGCTTATATTTTTTCAATATTAGGAATTATCAAGCCTTATAAAAGACTTATAAACATGTTTTAAAATGTCAAATTCCTTTTTTTTGTTTATACATTAATGTGATAATTTTCTTAATTACCATTATGTAATCATCATTAATTATTCTTTAAATATGAATTTGTTAAAGGAATTTTGTAATTGGCACGATATATATTTTCAGAAGGAGGCGCATGCATAATTACGTATTTGCTCCACCCCACCATGTAAAAATTTCTAAATATACGAAGATCACCTCATCGATAATGTACGTTACATGCTTACGTGTAACGCCACTGGTTTTATTAATATTATAACATGTGCAACAAAAATTGTGTTTTTTTAATGCAAAATAATTTTATGTAAACAGACATTCACACTGACATGGATGGTGTTGATATGGAAGACATCAATCCAGTCCAGTGGTCCATATTCCATTGGCTATGGAATATATGGAAGCATAAATCAGGATACGGACTTGTTTAATCGAGGGAACACAGCAAGCTTAAACAGGCGTGTACGATGCTTCTCCAAGGGCATTCATCCGATAGCTTATGCTAATATCTCTTGCTCATAGGCTCCTCCTACACGCTCTCTGGAACCTGGTTCTTTACAGTAAAGACTGTAAGCATTTACGTTTCCACCAAGGCAAAATATTCTGAAGTTACTCTAATTCTTTTAATTCATATACTTTAAATTTAATTAAAGTGTAACTAACAATTCTTTAAGACCGCTGAATATGGATTTTCTAGCGTAAATTTCAAGTCTTTGTCCATTTCGGCATTGCGATGGAGGTTTGTCCATTTTGCCTGTGTGCTTTTGGGATTTGATTGTGCTATTGGGATCAGTTCAAAACATGTATATCCAACAACAACTCAGGAAACTTAAGTTAGGGAAGCGCTTTATTTATTTTATATTTTGTGCTTAAGTTTCGAAGGGTAACAAATGATGTTATATTTCACATTTATATTTTATTATTTTTTTTTATTAAAGGTAATGTTTAAAAACACTGCCTAAGTGTAAAATCATAGAACAATTTATTATTGACAAATTTCACAAACTCCTGAATTTTGCAAGAATATATATATATATATATATATATATATATATATATATATATATATATATATATATATATATATATATATATATATATATATATATATATATATATATATATATATATATATATATATATATATATATATACTGAGGCAAAATGATATCAAAATTTTTATTTACAGTTTCATTTACATATAACATCTGAAACTAATTTGATACATAAACAATGAAACGTAATTCAATAATATAGAGAGAAAAAAAAAATAAAAATGTTATTACAAGAAATAGTTAAGAGAATTTTTTTATTTTTCTCGTATTGGATTTTTCAATTTTATTTTTCAGTCACTTTTTTAGAGTAGTTATACAGAAGTATTTTATAAATAGTTAAAATTATGTTTTTGAAGTGAGGTAAACAATCTTGCAATCATAATTAAGAAGACCTATTTATATCGTCTATTACATTTTTAATACATGGTTCAATGATTGTTATAAATAAATTGAACTGACCATCTTCTATATATATTTAAATGAATTTCTGTCTGTCTGTACTCGATAGACTCAAAAACCATGCATTCAATCGCCGTGAAAATTTGGGAAATTATTAGGTATATCCCTGGGAAGGTTTTTGTAAATTTTTAACGTTCGAAATCCATTCCTTCCCCCTTTTTCGAGCATTTTATGTCATTATTCCAAGCATTATTTTCCCCGGTTAAACGCAAATGATTAATTTTTTAATTTATCGCATCATAACTAAGTGAAAGAAGCAATATTTCTAGAATGTGACGTCATCCCAATTGTTTTAAATACAGTTTTCATCGGTTAAAAGCAGAAGATAAAAATTTCCAATTTATCCTAATAAATAAATGATAATATTTTTCTATCATTATGACGTCATTACTTGAAATATCTGATTTAATCATTTCTTATTTTATATTATTTAAACATCGTCGGCGTAGTATCAATTCTATTTGACCGGGAAATTGAGATATACAGTGATTAACTTTCATTTCTGGCAAATATAGTATTTTTATATGAGAATTATTTTAAATTTAATTCTTAGTTAATTTTTACGTTACAATGAAATGTTTATCAACAATATTTTAACAACAAAAAGTACAAATTTCAGTGACTCTCATGGGCAAATAGAAACCTATCATTTTATATAGTTATCTTCACATTTATATGGTTGTCAATATGAATGTGTGTTTCTGTTTCTTACAAAATTATGTGGTTTGTCGTAAATTTCCTTAATTGTGGACATTTATTAATACCAACAAAATTAACGCTGTTGCCTCTCACGGGCAACACAGTGCACTTACTGGCCATTCAGCTATATATAAACTGTTACAATCATCAACAATCTGAAACATATGATATTTATTCAGCATTTCTATTAATACGTCTTATTATCTTTAATAGTGGTTCTAAACCTTTCATCGAAATATTTTAAAATCCAGACCGAAGGCTGGGTGTGGAGCAGCTAGTAATTGCTATAAAATTTCTGTTATATTTTAATAAGACATTTGTAAATATTTGAATACATAAATATGTTACTTTAAGTGTATATACAATGTTAATTTTGAAAGATCCTCTATCTAAAGCATCTATTAATATACATCTAGTATCTATTAATTAAGTTTTATTTATATAATTAAAACAGCTTGCAAATTTTATTAGATGGGATTTTTCTACTTTTGATTGTTGGACATAATTGTTTAAAAAATTTAAACGTGCTTATTTAACTACTTTTCTACAGGTGATACGAGAACCTACCTATTATGAAATAGTACAACATTCAATAAAGGTTATATTTTTATAATAAAAATGAGCAAAAACATTACTTCTGTTGATTACTTTAGACTAATTTTTTTTCTTACATTTATATATTGTCTTTCGGTAGTTTCATTTTTGTTAGTTATGTCTTTTTTATGCTTAGGCATTCAAAATTTTAAATTGTAGAAAGCTAATATGAAAATCTGGAAACCGAGCTCAGGACTTAAAAAATATGAAGCTGATAAATCAGAAAAAATTCAAAAACAGATGACATTGATTCTGCATAGAAATTTCACAGCTGCTGTTGTGGTGTGTGAAAAAAGCTGTAGATCAACTTTTATTAATCAAGATCCTTAAATACACATAAACACAATGATGTAAGGATACTTAACCTTTAATTGTGGTAATATTAGATCATTTTAATTTAAAATGAAACAGAAATTGTAATTTATGAGTTATCAACAATAGCTAAGTTGTAATACACAGCAAAAAAGAAATCTTTACATAACTTAAAATACATTAAACTCGCTGATATTATTTTAAGTACTTATAAGCTCCTTAATGAGTTCTATCAATAAAATGAAGCTTATTTTTAAAAAAGACATTTATAATATACAATATGATACAAGGCACACACTAATAACAAAACATTTAAACCATTCGAAAGTAGCGAACTTAAGAATTACCATCATTCTTATGATATACTTAATTAGAAGACAGATCAAAAAAGAAAAAATTAAAAAAAAAATAGAAGAAACGATAGCAAAATTACTACTTACTCTTCTTATAAAATCAATCGTTATTTTACTTCCATAAATTTCTTTTCAGATTATTAAGAATTAAGATTCTATATTCTGCTATTTTATTCACCCTACAGTGAGATTCCAAAAATTGGTTTTAGCAGACGTGGATGAATCTGGAACTTCACTAGGTACTCCGTTAAACCGAATTACCTTGACCTTGGACGAATCTGGTTTCGTGGCACCTGAGAGCCAACAGCTCTATATCCACGATATTGTGAATGAAGTATGTGGCACTTTAAAACATTACTTTTGACTCAGTAGGAGAATAAAACAGAGAACATGCTACACAATTTCAAGCTAACATATACACAAATTATAAAAAGGGGATTAAGGCTGGATTGTTTATCAATGTATATATCAATGTATCGCTGTATTAAATTTCTGATATCGTACAACCCTAATGTATATATATATATATATATATATATATATATATATATATATATATATATATATATATATATAATATATATATAATATATATATATAAAACTGACCATAATTAAACTGACAGTGCTCATAGTGTTCTGTAGTGCGATCTATTTGCGAGAATGACTCCACGTTTGTAGAAAGATTAAACAAGACGGGGGACGAAGGATTCAGTGAAAAAACAAATTAGTTCCAAAAGTCACCGCTAGGGGAATGTTTGGAGCTGTGTTATAGAAAATAGAGTGTTAACAAATGCAAATTAATACTGAATAAAATTACCTTTAATTATGCACATTTTCTGATTTAGTTCAAGTGCAATATGGCAATACTTTTAAAAAAGCATAAAATCTACATAAACACCGATAAAGTCTCGTGATATGCAATATCACGTACGCTGAGCAGCAGAAGAAGTTCTTTATTCAAATTTCACGTTACATCCATTGGCACAATTAAGAAATTAGTTTCCGTATTGATTTGCATTTGTTAACACTCTATTTTCTATTAAACAGCTCCAAATATTCCCTAGCGGTGAGTTTTGGAACTAATTTTTTTTTCGCGGAATCTTTCGTCCCCCGTCTTGTTTAATCTTCCTACAAAATGTGGCGTCATTCTCGCAAATAGATCGCGCTACAGAACACTGTGAGCGTTCTCAGTTTAATTATGGCCACCCGGTATATATGTGTGTGTGTGTGTGTATATATATATATATATATATATATATATATATATATATATATATATATATATATATATATATATATATATACTAGAGCTGGATCTTTTATAAATGTATCGTCGAGTATTGATATAATTTAAGTATCGTGATAACAATATTAGATTTTTACTTTGCCGATGTATCCCTGCCGATACTGTTTTCTCTCGATTACGATAACGTAGATCGCCAAAATACATCCTATATTTTCTACATAAAATAATATTTCTTCAAGTTATTGCTTTCGTTTGACATCTACTGCGCGTATTTACCCACGTAATTGATAAAACTCAAGCCAGAAAATTGTTCTAGGAGATTATCACGTATTATTACGATTACCACGGGTAGTATATTCCAGTATCTTGATAAAGAAGCATTCCATATTCCACGGCTCTCAATGGGCGGAGACAACTGGGTTGTTCCGGCCCTCTGCGCACTGGTTTATTGGATTAATATCGGGATATATCAAAGGTGATGATATTGAGAGTTTGATCACAATAGTCAGCTATCGATAACGAAGCACTCAGATCAAGACTGAAAAAGCCACTACTCGTAATTGTTACTGGTTTATTGGAATAATATCCGGATATATCAGACTGATTTCAACATTCAGTGATTAAACCCAGTAATATTCAAGCGATATGAGCCTTGTGCGACGCTCACTGACTCTCATCTTAATGTATTAAGCTTTCGTCTTACTAATTTAGATTTGGAAGGTTTTACCTCTTTAAACCTTTTTTAAACTTGTAAATATTAAGCCCCTTCGGTCGTTTCCAAGTTTAGAGAGTCCCCGGAACCCAGTTCAGCGGGGATGCCAAGCGTGGGAGATATCACCAAATCTAGAATCCTATTTTCTGGCAAACCTTGCTATTCTTCTCGGACTCTTCCCCACCCACCCCTTAAAAAGGTGGGGTGTCAATCGGGAGTTTTATACAATGACGAGAAAAAATTGCTAACCGTTGGCGAAAAACATATTGGCGTCAATTTGGAGTTGATCAACCGAGTTGGCGAAAAACCAGATTTTACGCCAACGTTGATAATTTTTCACGGATGCGTGTCGTGTACGAGCATTTGCGGTTACGCGTAGTATCACCTATTAATTCTCTGATTATTTTGGCTTTTATCAGATTTTAATTTGTTTGTGAGTATGTTCTAATTTGTTACTTAGTTCCATAACAGTCTTTGAAGTAAAAAATAATTATTAGTATTTTTATATTTATTGTTATTATTTCTTGTTCACTATTATTGTTATTATTGTTATTATTCTCTGGTTAATGATCTTGAAATTTTTTTTTATCTCATAACTACAATCATTTATCAATTTTAGATCTGAAATGATTTTAATAAGAAGACAATGTTATCTACTATGTTAAGATTCATGATATAGAATTGATACATATATGTTAAAACCCATAGACCCATTTATAATCGATGTTTGTATATGTAGTTGTCTTTAAATAAAACTAAATGGCTGTTTACACAGAGTGGCCCATGAGGTCTCCTGTGGAATTCAGCTTTTTGGTAAAAATCTGTTATGAAAGTAATAGGTAGCAAACATTTTTCACAGTTCTATCAAAAAGATTATTCCTCTCCCAAGAGGTTTGTGGTGAAACTAGCAAATAACATTTTTAATGTTGCCATCTATTGAATCCAATACACAAATAAAAACAATAGTTATATATATTTTTGGATTTACATTAAATATCATCAAATATGAAGGCTTAGGTTTCTAAGCAGTGCTTATAACCGTAATGCTTGGGCTCTTTTAGGACATTTCCCAGGGCCTCCACATCTGTGATTGATATAAAACCTTTAACGATAGATTTAAATTATATTCCTTGTCTGACAATTTTCAATTTCACCTTATCAGTAAATATGTCCTCAAACTTTAATATTTTAGTATTCTTTTATTTCTTTTATTATATTTCAATATTTTACTGTACAACCATATTTACTTGTGTTCTAAAGAGACAAGATTAAAGCGGAACACCTCACGCATAAACATCTTTATTCTAAAGCCCAATTACATTACAACAGCAGACTATTTTATATATCGTCTGTAATTACAACTGTTGCCATACAATATACTATATTATATATACTACATGACATCTTTTTTTTAAGTTTGGGAGGCTGCTTTTAATTTAGTAACTAATTTCACTTTTCCCTTAAGATATACTCAAATATTGTAATCAGTAAAATTAACGTTTATGTGAAAAAAGATGTCTTATTCTCTTTACCTTATTAAAATCGGGAATTCAGTACTAAACAAGTACAGAATATATATTGTAAGAAACTCAATATTGAAATGGAAAATAATCTTCAATTATACACACTGAATTAAAAAATACAATGTTATATTAAAAATGTTTTGTATTAAATAGATACAACTGTAATTCCTAATTAAATTGAAATACAGTTTTAAAAATTTATTTGTCACATGTTTTTAATGTTCTATACTTAACTTTGAATAACATTAATAGAATGTAACGTTTAAAATATTGATTTTGATACGTATTGCAATTAATTGTCCTAATTTTTATCTGAACCTGTAAAGCGATATGTATTCTTAAATATTCTATTAATGTTTCAACGAAACTTTAGCATTACTATTAAAATATATAAAGTTAAAAAACATCGTAAAAATTAAATAACAATAATTTTAATTTCTGTTTATACACCGTATATTATTTTTACTTAATAGAATATAAATAAAAATTAACAAGGTTTAATTTATTTATCCTTTACCATCAGTTAGTAAACATAGGTCACACGTGCGTACTAGTTTCAAATACTATGTAAACAAACACATCTTTCCGAGTAACATATCAACAAATGAATTTTGTAAATACGTAATTTGCCCTAAACCGCCAAAATATTGATACAGAGAAAGATATAACAACCATACCCTTACTAGGGTTACCATAGCTTAAAACGGTTAGCAATTCTTTCTCGTTATTGTAGAAGACTCTTCAATCGGCGCCTTTATTTTAGGCTATTGGGAGAAATGACATGTGATTTGAATATCTGACCCTTATTGGTTCCTGTAACAATACTCCAAGACCGCTGAATTTGGATTTTCTGGCGTGCATTTCAGCCATTTCGGCTGTGCTATGGATGTTTGCCATTTTGCCTGAGCTCTTGTGGTATTTTTTTTTCATTTTTTATATTTAATATTGGAGCTCACACCAATACAATTGAGGGCTTGTGGAGCTCAATTAAGTGATTCCTCCGCACAGTTCGCAAGTGTGAAAATCAATTTGATTCGTACCTTTGGGAATTTATGTGAAGGAAAATGAAAGCAAATCCGCAAGATACTTTTTCAGGATTTTTTAAATCAGATCAAACGTGTATATTCACCAACAACTCAGGATACTTAAATAAGGTTAGCGCTTTATTTTAATTTTCGAAGGGTAACAAGTGATGTTATATTTTTTTTTATTTACTGCTTTTTGAACTTCATTAAAAATTGTGTCTTAATTTAATACAAAATGATAAAGAAATATTTTTAAACTATATTATTTTATAGTGTATTACATTGTTAAAAGTAAGTAATAAAAGTAATTTTATTACTACCG